>OZ023206.1:6548048-6676718 GCA_963995525.1 Escarpia spicata | reverse complement strand
GTTTCTTACTATATTTGTAAATATATATTATGAATACACGCTTAGCAGACACACGGTGCTGCTGTATGATTAGTCTTAGTTATATTTAATGGCATTGACATACCTCTAGTAGCCTGTGATTGCGATCGTCCGCTACATTATGTGTCTTCCAAGAAGGATTTAAAAAAGATCAAACAACGGTCGGTCGCTCGGTAAGGCAAGAAACATGCAAACGTATAACAGGAACCCGTAGATACACGCACACAATAATAGAAACACGTGGACACACGCACACATATAATAGAAACACGAGGACACACGCACATATATAATAGAAACACGAGGACACACGCACAGATATAATAGAAACACGAGGACACACGCACACATATAATAGAAACACGTGGACACACGCACACAATAATAGAAACACGTGGACACGAGCACACATATAATAGAAACACGAGCACACACGCACACATATAATAGAAACACGTGGACATACGCATTCACACACACATACTCACGAACTGTCTACAACTGCACTCTTGCAACACGTTATGTAAGTTGGCAGTTGTATGTATGACAGATGTGGAGACCAGATAAATTGTATTGTAACAAATTACAAGATATGGTGAATATAATAAAACTAACTGCTCACGTAGATCGTATTGTTCAAAGGTAGTTTAACAACGAAGGTAAACATAAACATTACCTAAAAAGGTATGTTAAATTAAATTAAAATGAAGCTCAACAACAATCAAAAGTAATACGATCCTAAAGATAATGTTTTAATTTAAAATGTACAACTATTCAGGCAGGAACATTCCTTGCAGAATAAAAACATTTTGGTGGCCTTCTTGAACGACACCGCCGAACCCGAAGATTCGCCTGACACAGATACGACTAAAACAAAGGAGCAGTTCCCATGTCGCATCAGTCTACTCCTTGGCACGACAAGACTTGAGTAATTGTTCTTCAGCGGATTGCAGCGAACGCTTGGCGCTGTGCCAATGTAACATGTCAGTTAAATTGTATGAGGTCAAACATTTGCATTTTTTCAAAACACTTGCTTTTGCCTTTGGAGTTGAATAGTTTAAACATTTGCATTTGTTTTTTTTTAAACACTTGCAGTTGCATTTGATTCATTTCAAAAACTTTCATTTGCGTTTGTATTTAAATGCAACCGTGTATCAGTGCACTTGCATTTGAATCCTTTCAAACATTTGCATTTGCATTTAAATGCGATCACTCACAATTGAACCCTAGTCTGACACATGTATTGTGTTATTTGTACTCATTCTGTTACCCATTTGAACTGCCAATCTAATGCGCGTTTTTATCAACACAACCTGTCAAAATGGATTGTTTCACGTTTGTTATATAACCAACAAATAAAATAATTTTAAATAATGTACGCCTTTTTTGTGTGACGTATGCTATAGTACTACTTAGGGTGTTACATGAAGTAGTTTTTTAGCATGTTTGCATCTGAGAAAGGAACGAAAAATTTGTTCGTACCTACTAATTATTACGTTCCATAAATTGCACAAAATTTGACGTAATACTTACATGCTACTTATAGAAACCACAATTAGAATTAATCTTAAAGATTATTACTACTACTACTACTACTACTACTATTACTACTACTACTACTACTACTACTACTACTACTACTACTACTACTACTACTACTACTACTAACAGTTCCACTACTAATAATAATAACAATATTTTATCTCAGACAAACAATCAGTATGTCCATATAAAAAGCATCGATAAAACAGTATATCTATATAAAAAAAACATTTATAAAACAATTTATCTAAAAATAATATTCCCTGGTGCCGCAATTGCGACGGTCGGTACGTGTGGCTGGTAAACATGTTTTGAGTAATGGTATTCACAGACACGCCAATCCTTGTCTAAAAATAGCTGTTCTAATAATACCTTAACATGATTTTACATTTGGTGCAGCAAACATGTGGCTATCGCTAAACCTCATAGGCAGAATGTTCAATATCCTGTATGAATTGTTATGGGCAACGATATATTACTGAAAATTAGCTTTTATGCAATAACCAACACAAGTCCAATGTAGTTTGAGAATTGAAATTGGTCAAAGAATGACGTGTTTTATTGGAAAGTGGACTGCTTTTCATGCAGCCACTTTTGGGCATAAAGATAGTACGAATGTGATGTCTAACATGCAAACCAGATAGGAAACTGAACCCTTGTACAGCCCCATCAAAGTTTCTCAGGCACACATTCCTACAACATGACAACAATATTACAAACATACATTATTTGTCGCTATAGAGGTATAAAACCACTACGAATATAAACCTAAGCAAACAATACAAACATTCCACCACCAATAGACACATGCAATTACAAAACGGTGGGGCCATGCGCCTATCCTGTATAAACATAAGGAAAATTATATACCGTTTGTAAAACGAAAAGCCTGTCGACGCACCAGAACCCAACACATTCAATAATTGGGTATATGCCCCTGTGTTCAAACCGAAATTGGGGAAAACGTTGCGAAATTTTCCGACTTCTTTTTCAACCAACTGTGTACAATAATTGTTTAACTAAACGTGCCTATGAAGAAATGTGGGGAGGAAGGCGGATTTAGAAGTATCAGGATATACACGACATGACACACAGATACCCAACGCAGAAGTGGCGGCTTAACCGCAAATCCAGTTCAAAGGCTGGGACCTAATCCCGCCATGTCGTGATTGGCTGAAGGCGTTGGGTGGTTTCATTACGCCAAACTGCTGGTAGTAAGAATCGCCTCAGCCACTTAGCTCAATACACACACACTAGGCCTGTACAGGTGTACTGGTCTGGTTGGAGGTTCCGGTCTGAGAGTAAGTTCCGGTTCCGTTTTGCGTATTGCGCATGCGATTGTACATGTCAAAGGTTAGCGCCTACTTTCGGCCCGCAGCTGTACGGTCTGGAAGGAGGTTCCGGTCTGAGAGTAAGTTCCGGTTCCGTTTTGCGTACACACAGTACATGTCAAAGGTTAGCGCCTATTACATAAAAAACCTCATAGTTAGCATAACTTGTAGTTATTTGCAAACAAAATTGTGTTTTATTTTGATGTCATTGTCTCAGAGCGTTGACGTTGTGTATCTTACGACTTCGTCACACAGAGCTGCAGTTTTCAGCGCTGTTTATACGCACAGCGGGTGTTGTGGTAAACACAAATTTCAGCATTTTAAATGACATGACACATACTTATTTCTGTCAGTTTGGCATGTATGAAGCTGAAATTTCGTGTATAATCTAGCAGGCCCATTGGGGGTGGTTCGTAGATTTAGATTTTTTTAAATTTGTCGGGGGTGGGAATCTTGGGAGGTGACAATTTATAAATGACACATATCTCTGTTAATTTGATATGTATAAAGCTGAAATTTTGTGTGTGATCTAGGGTGTCCATTGGGGTAGTTTGTACATATAGTTTTTTTTTCGAAATTCATCCAGATGGTGGGGGTCTCGGGAGGTCACAATTTTAAAATGGCACTTATCTCTGTCATTTTGTCATGTGTGGAGTTGAACTTTTGTGTTTGATCTAGCAAGCCCATTGGGATCTATATATTGAAGAAAAAAATTCAAAATGTGGGGGTCACAATTTTAAAATGGCACTTATCTGGGCCAGTCATGCCTGTATACATTTTATGCCATCTAGCGTACCCATTGGGATGGGTACGCTAGATCATTAATATTTTTTTCTAAAATTGTCCGGGGTGGCGGTTTGGGGGTCACAATTTTAAAATAGCACTTATCTCCATCAGTTTTGGAAATATGGGGCTGACATTTTGTGTGCAGTCTAGAAGTCCCATTGAGGCACTTCAAAATTCGTACGGAGGGTGGGGATCTTGGGGTCACCATTTCCAAACAGTTTTTCCCAACGCAACTCTGAGTAACTCAACAATTCTTTAATAATATATTTATGGAAACGGGTCATGCATTCACGACTTACATAAGTAAACATTTATTATCATGTTAACGTGTATAATTATGTGTGACATAACAGTTCAAATAGTATTATTAAATGAAATATAAAATGTAAAAAATTATTTATTTACACAGATCATAACTAGCCCTTTGTATAATACTGTGATGTTTCATCAGACAAGTGATCAAATGCAATTATTAAAAAATAAAACTATTGTTACAAATAATTATTAACTCATAGATAACATTAGCATTTCTCATACATATTTACGTCACGTTATGGGCAATCTAATGTAATGTAAATTAAACTGAGGAGATCCTTATGAAACTAAAGCTGTGATTGTTATTACGTTAAACAAAGTAACATAAAACAACAGGAATACACTAAAATGATTGGCATACATTTGCAAAGAACCAAACCACATAGCCCGTTATATAACGCTGCACTCGCTTGCAATACAACATTGCTACAAATAAAGTATATAATAATATTTAATCAGCCAAGTAATATAAAATTTAATTATTCAGAAATAAAACCATTGTCACAAGTAATCATTAATTCATATATAGCATGACTGTAATAATAATAAAATAAGATATTTATATAGCGCCATAATCACACAGTGCTCTACGGTGCTTTACAATACAATCATAATACCAAACCTGTATAGTTAGATCATTAAAATATTAAGTTAAATATCATAAAAACAATACAACTAAGAATCGTACATTGAATTAATAAACAATTTAAATATAAGGGCATTATACCTAAAACATATATAAATAATATATAATATATTTAAATAATAAATTACACTAAGAGCCATCAAATAATAGAATGAGGTGGGATTAAAATAGTGAGATGACAAATTAAAGTATACAGTCAGTGACTGCATGTGCCATTACTGTGTCTTGTATTGCAGGAACTCTGATAATACTGCCTTTCTAAAAGCATCAACATGGCACTGGCGTATCTTGTGAGGTGGTACTCCAACGCTGATGGCCTTTGCATACTGGAATACAGATACACATTAATGTTAACATTTCCTTACATAAATAATATTTCCTTACATAAATAATACACTCATCTGAAAACATATCATCCCTTAATAACATACATAGATATAGGTCACACTTTTCCTTTGCTATTTCTGTGAAATATAATACTTTACACAAACCAACTTGGTACTTGGTAGTGTGATAACACGCTCAATGTTATTGTAAGCGAGCTGGCAATTAGTGTGTATCGTGAAGTTTTCATTCCTACATCAGTGAGGGACGTTTTATGTAACCAGCATTGCGAAAAACTGTTCAAATATATAACATAGCAAATGTCATGAAATATGCCAGGAAACATACTATTGTGTCTCTGTGTATATAGCACCATGTGGAGGATTGGCACATTTGCTGTTTTTTTTCTCAAATTGGCAGGAATTTATTGTCTTAATATATCCTAAATTACAATTAATGGTAAGACCTAATTGTTTCTCAAATGATGCTCACCATCACTGTGGCTGTCTTCCTGCTGACCACATCTTACCTTTATGGCTGTCCATGTCTCCAATGGCAAGCCCAGCTTTGCATTTCTCGCTTGCGTGTACTGCCTTGAAGAAGGACAGAAATCCGTTCACATTTATCAGTCATTTTGCAGCTTAATTCGGGCATCTCATAAAAATAACGGACCTACGAATGCAGGAACAATATCCATACTATCCAGATATCACAATTATTTGCAAAGTGTATTGAAACTATAGTCTGACTACAGGGCCACATGTTAAAATAATCTACATACTCCTGCATAAAACATATCACTAACCAACAGCAGGCATGAATGAAAGGCTTGTTACCATCAACACTGAAGTAGACAACAAGCCCTGTCTCCACTGTTTTACTACACCAATGAAAACATGGACATGTGTAAAGACACACGTAATCAATAAGTGGTGTTACAGCAGTTGTTAACCAATGTAGGGGTAGAAACTATAAGAAAGTGATTGTATTGCACACAAACAGTAGGAATGGTTGCACTGGTTCGTTGGCAGGTAATACTTACTGCCATAGGGCGACAAACTTGTTTCGTCTTGTCTCCTGCGGCAGTGAGTCCAGCACTGCCACTGTCTTGTCCTGTACATTTGCCACCAGCAGGAACCAATGGTTCTGGTGACAGATGGGCAGCATGATCCAGTGGTAGTTGGCAAAGCATATCTAGGGGAAAAAAATAACACACATTACTGCTTGTAAAAAAAAACAATAAGTGTAAGGGTATCACAGTGAACAAAATCAGACTAACTCACTCAACAATGTACAGGTGGTCGAAACTTAATAATATAATATTAAGACATGTATTAGCCTAAGCTACAAATAACATAGTTAAATAATTTACAGATAATCAAATATATTAGTATTTTTGATTATATTTTAAATAAAATGTGTGTTATTTGTAGTTTCTACATGGTGTTCCATTATTTTGACTTCTGGCAGTTTAGTTCAACACCAGTTTACCTTTTTGTTACAGTTCATCACATCATACTATATCTATACTATTTCTTGAGTGTGAATTGATTGGAAATAATGCTCACGGAAAACCACCACATGGACATAGTTCCCATCATGGACATAGCATGTCATGGACAAAATCCATAATAGACTTAGCCCCTAACAGTATGTTATTGTCATATGTTTAGTTTTGTTTTACAATTATTATGTCACATATTAGCACTTCATATGCATTTGATAGAAGAAATAATAATGACATCAGTAACTTTGTATCATTCTTGGTCATGGGTTTTGTGCATGACAGATTTTTACTGTGACAGGTTACGTTCTATTCTCATGAACAACTACTAACCTGGTCAAACAGCCATGTCATGAACTGACCCATATCCAGCAATATTGCCAAAAAACAGGGTAGTACGTAAACATCACTGTTTTCTGTGGAGAGCATGCCAAGTTATGCATGTATCACCTGTAACAATCAATTGTCACTTTCAATATATTTAATTAGACATTGTAACTTACTTTAGAAATTTAACCACACCCAGTAAGGTAGGTGGACATATTACCATAATGGTGTTTAAGATGATAAAATAACAATTTAGTAAAACAGTCACAAGATAGTAACCATGCATCAGTTGTGAGCAAAATACACATATATAAATGTAAATAACATTTATTCTAGCTATGCTACTCATTGTTCATAAAAAATAATAATATAATGTATGTGGAGCACAGTAGCACAAGAGTAAGAGCTCCGGACTCTCGACTGGGAGGAAGCAGGTTCGAATTCTGTGCGGCGGTGTCGAATTTTGGGGTAGTTCATTTACTCTGCATTGCTATAGTTCACTCAGCTGTATGACTGAGTACTTGGCTATAGACAGTGGTGGATATTTGTGTACAAATAGTCTTCACGCATTAATCACAGCGTGGCTGAATACTTCCAAGAGAAGTCGAGATGGTGTTCGATTGAACAGGTCTGCCAGGGAGTAAAGTGTAAAACGCATCGAGCAGTCCTAAGGACTGGATATTGCGCTATATAAGAATTTACATTTTTAACGTATAATTATCTTATTTGTTAAACAATATTGATGCCAAGACACCACATTATGGTATTTATAAAATATAACACAACACAATAATAAAATACTGAGTATAAAATATTGTTCTATGATCAGTCACTTTTATTTCAACAAAGTAACTCAATATACTATGAAGATTCCTTCACATAAAACAATTTGGCATGCTTGCATACCTAAACTTATTTAGTGTAGGAAACATCAAAGAATATTGAGAGCAGGCATGGGAAACTAACTTTGAAAATTATTTAAAATACATCAACTCAGATATTTTGCAGTTAAATTAATTAATATCATACGTTTATCAGGTCAATTAAATTAAATTAACCTCCCAATTTTTTTCAATAAATTAAAATTAACAAATAACTTTCATTTAATTAACATTCAATTTAAACTAACTTCAATTAAGAGGCTAACTGGTAACTGTCTGTAACAGGCCAAGCAAGCTAATAAAGCACAATGACATTGTACAAACTTATCAAAAACTTGAAAGTACAATATTATAATTTAAGTTAAATACTGTATAGCTGGATTGTGTTCATTTTAACATTTTTAACCCAGCCCTGAAGTGCCTTATCACCCACTGGACATTCACAGTTCACCCAGCTCAGTCACTGACTGTCCCTGGCTTCATTTCAGATTGTGCAAACAGTTGCCTGAACCTAACTAATTGCTTTCATGTCAGTTGGGTCACTGGCTGCTACTAGTGTGCACTTAGAATTTACATCTAATGACAACAGGCTTGTGAAAACCACCTGAGGCATAACATTGACTTAGAATCAAGCTTGCATATTATGCATGTGGGTAGTTTTCATCTTACAGCTTGAACCTGGAGCACCAAACGCTTAGGAATTAATATACGACCCCCACAATAGGGTTGTTTCAAGATACTGTATATATTTATATATGGGAGACATCACCAGTACATATCATGTATTTAGATTTTCAGAAAGCTTTTGACAAAGTGCCACATCAAAGATTACTACTTAAACTATAGGTCCATGGCATAAGAAATGATGTAATTAACTGGATAAAAAAATGGCTGATTGACAGAAGACAAAGGACAGAAGCTAACTGATAGTAGTTGATGGGGAGGATTCAAACTGGAAATCAGTTTTGAGTGGGGTACCACTGGAATCAGTACTGGGACCTATATTATTCTTAATATATATCAACGATTTGGACGATGATACAACAAGAAAGGTGTTGACATTTTCGGATGATACAAAAGTGTTCAGAAGGATCAAACGTTATGTAGACAGACAACATTTACAAGATGATCTTGACAGGTTGATCAAATGGTCTGAAAAGGGGCAAATGTGGTTCAATTTTTGGAAATGTATATGCCTCCACACAGGACTTGGGAACGAAGATGTACAATATACAATGGGGGGTACTGTTTTAAATACAACTGTAAAAGAAAAGGACTTTGGGTTAACCACTAGTGCTGAGATGAAAGTTTCTAAGTAGTGCGGATTTGCAGCTACATAGGGAAATAAAATTCTTGGATTAATTAGGTGAAATATAGTGTATAAGGAAAAAAAAAGATAAATTGTACAAAACAGTAGTTAGGCCTCAATTAGAATATTGTATACAAACGTGGAGGCCATATCGCAAGAAGGACATAGATATGCTACAAAGAGTACAGAGGAGAGCGACTAAAATACTGATACCAAAACTGAGGGATCTTAGTTATGAAATACAGCTAAAAGAAGATGGTTTACTAACACTAGAGTCCAGGAGATTGAGAGGAGATGAGATAGAAGTGTTTAAAATATTGAATGGTTATAAAAACATTGATAGAAATACTTTTTTCTCAGGAAGGATAGAAGTACTAGAGGACATGAAGTTATATTAGTAAAGGAGGAGTGTAGATTAGGTATAAGAAAGTTATAATTTTCACAAAGGACTGTAAATTAATAGAACAGATTATCTGCTGATTGTGTGGGTGTTTGCTGCGTGAATATGTGTAAACATACAATCGATACACCTCAGAAGGGCGGGATGCAGAAGGGTTGGATAAAAATGGTTGGGCTCTCAATAAGCCAAAAAGGCTTCCTTGTCCACCTGCCATCTAGAGTTAATTATCTGTGTGGCAATCTTGTTAGGTGGACAATGAAGGTATGGGGTAAATCAGTTGTTTGGATCTTTTTTCAATAGACTACATCTGATGCTTCAACTGTTGCATCATTGACAGTCATTTTAATTAAATATCAACATAATCATACTCGTAGATGCAATGTATCGGTCAATAAGCCCATGCCAGGGGTAATTGTGCACAAAGGTTTGTGCATTTACCTGGTGGATTTGAACCACCAACAGATACCGAGACATTAGCATCTACAGGTGTACTCTTAATTTAAAATAAACAATGTTAAAAAGGAAACCACTGTTTCAAGTTTCAATTAAAAACAGACAACTTAATAAAGGCCATTTACAAAATTTGCAGATGCTGCAAAATAGCATTGTTCACTTGTTACAATTTATCAGTAAAGCTTACTACATAAATGATGGATGAAATTACCAACACAAGTTACCTGATGCTGCACTGCCATAGCCTAAGGCAGTAGGGGTCTAAATTCTAGTGATAAGGGCCTGAGCAAACTATGCAGAGAATGTCATAATTCACTTGAAACAATGTAGCACTACAAAGTGTACCAAGTCAGTATGATACAATTAATTAGTAAATTCCTTACTGTCATGTAACAGTATTCCCACACACTGTCAATAAGCTTAGTGTCACTGTGTCTACTTCTGAGAAAGGAAATATCACTTTATTCATACACAAATACAGTACAGTGTGACAATAACAATGTAAGTACCTGTGCTAAATGCAATACTAATAACGAGTGATTGTCCATGATTTATTAATCTATTTCATTCATTAATTGCACTATATATGGTCAAATACATTGGTATTTAGGTTGGTGTATATTTTAGTGGTAGGTACCTAGGCTAGGCCTATACATTTTTAGGTAAAAACGATTGTTTAATAGCGTTAATAATTTCAGCTGAAAGAATATTCACAAAATAGAATTCACAATTAACTAATTTCAAGTAGCACTTATCGTGGGGGCCAGTGTATTAATGTTTGACTACCACGGGCATGGAATGTAAATTTTATGTGACACAAAGTAGTGACAAACTAGCAGTACATTTGGTCATATAAGACTGAAGCCATTTGACATCTTAGGTTGAGTGCAATTGTTATTAATATTTGCCAAAAAATAACCACCAACCTGTAATGACTGTCATGGGTGTCTGTTTTGTCAAAGGAATATTTATTTTTGGTTCAGGAAATCAAGAGGTACAACCCACAGAAAGATAAGAATAATAACCATTCTAGGTAATAAACGGTGGGCCTGCAGTCCAGAGCAGCTGTGTTAATAGCCACGTCCTTGCGTCCAGCTATCGTTTCATAATTATACTTCTGTCAAAAACATAAGCCCCTATTCTGACACCTATATAATTTAAGAGACCCATATTAATAGACTCGCTTATGGCATAGTATACTATACACTAGGCTACAGACTATTACCCTGGCCCTGGGGCTGGACTGTCTACTCACCGTCTACTTGGTATTTGCCATGCTGCGTAGCTTTTAAGACAGCATTGCGCATTCGCTTTTCACACACCAAGTGTTTTTTGGTGACTAGATAATGCCTTATGCAAGACATGTACCGTCGGTACTCATCTCCTATTTTCTCCCGCTGCATCACAGGTATTTTCTCAACAAAAGATATGTGAACTAGCTAACTAATGGTCACACGCAGATGTACGATCCTGTGCAGCAACGTACGGGGCAAATAGGTCTGTGGAGTAACGGTCGCTACAGCAAACGAAAAATGATTAATTGTATATCTCGGTCACCGAGTGCGTCGAGCAAGGGTCAAAGTTGATCGGTCACCTGAGGTCACGTTGCTCACAGCGATGTAACTCAGTCGCCGCATACTTCTGGCACAGGGTTAAAGTTGATCGGTCACCTCAGGTCACGTTGCTCACAGGTGGTCGATTTTGATGTACTGCGCTTGCGCGAGCATGCGCAATACGCAAAACGAAACCGGAACTTACTCTCAGACCGGAACCTCCAACCAGACCAGTACACCGGCTATTGCATAAAATACAGTATGCACTGCTTTCATACCTTCATATTTGCATAGAGCACACATATAATATATTACTAAAATATGCAGTAAACACCTTATTCTTTATAGTAGTTGAACAAAATTGACTTTTTGCCCTAACATATTACTCTTGACACACAGAAGCCTCACTTTGGCTTGAATCTCAGTGTCATCTGACAAGGCATTACAAATAACATGTCCAATGTATTTATAGACTAGGCAAATCATCTGAAAATATAATTTCAGGGGTAAATAAATGTTACAAGCTGTTACCCGTGGGGGCTACCAGTAGTCTTAGCATCCTTAATTGCATTCATACCCAAATTCCTGACACACCTGGACCATACCCAATGTTTAGATACGACACAATTGAATACACTACATCGGCGACGAGTAAAACTACAAATGAACACTCAGTTGAACGATAAAACGAAACGAGAATGGCAGTAGTGCTGGAAATCGCAAGTATTCCGATGTTTGATACAAAAAGCGATCCGACCCAACTCGGAATAAAATGGACGCAGTGGCGTCGCAGTTTTGAACTGTACGTGACAGCGAAAGGGGTAACAGATATGAAACAAAAGCGGGCGATGCTGTTACATCATGCAGGACCAGAAGTCCAAGACATTTTCTTCAATAACAACATTGACAACTTATTTCACGCCAAAAGTCAACATTCCTTTCGAAAGACACGTGTTCCGTCAAGCCAGACAGATAGACAATGAAACGACAGACCAGTTCGTAACAAGGCTAACACAACTGACGAAAACATGTGAATTCGGATCCGAGGGAGACAACATGATACGAGATCAACTTGTCGAATCATGCAAATTGCATCGTTTGCGTCACAAACTATTGCGAGAGAGACCTGACAGTACAAAAGGCTCAAGATATTGCTAGAGCAGAGGAAGCAGCAGATATGCATGCCAGGAAAATGGAGAAGGGAAATGTGCAGAAGCCACAAGAAGTAAACAAAGTGTCATGCAGTGGTGGTTGCCACGGCAGCAGCAGCAGCAACGGCAACAGTACGAAGAAAGGGACCAGATCAAAATATCAAAGCAGGTCGAAATGTGGATATCAACATTCTACGTCATGCTACAGATTTGGGAAGCCTGATCATTTTGCCAGAGATCCTCACTGCCCGGCAAAGAATGAAATATGTCGAAAATGCAATATGAAAAGACATTTTGCTGTGATGTGCAAAACGAAACAAAAGTGTGGAACACACAGGGACAAGAATAAAGCGGTAAACAAAGTTGCACAGAACACCGAGAGTGACGACGAGTACATATTCAGCGTGAATAGACAGAAGAAGAAGTACATAAAACAACCGGAAACTGTTATAAAGATGAATGAAAGAGCAGTCCATTGCATGATCGATACAGGTGCGAGTGTAATTATCACAGACGAAAACACGTACCAAGAACTTGGTTGTCCAAATCCAGAAAGAAGTGTTTGCATATGGAAGCAAGCAAGCATTAGATGTAAGAGGGAAGTTTATCGCCGAAATTGAAGTGGGACACAAATACACAGCTGCACCAGTGTTAGTTGTGCGTGGCGATTCAGGTAGCATTCTGAGCTACCAGACAGCAACGGAACTAGACCTAGTGAAGATCCAGACAGTGAATCAAGTAGATGGTCAAACCGAAACAAGTTCCGAGGAAATATTCCGTAAATATCCAAAGCTGTTAGATGGAGTCGGGAAACTTAAAGACTATCAGTTGAATCTGCACATAAACATGTACAACCGATTGTACAGACAACGCATAGAATCCCGTTTGCTTTGAGGAAGAAATTGGAAAGCAAACTCCGAGAGCTGGAGGAAATGGACATAATCGAACGAACGACTGGACCAACCCGTTGGGTGTCTCCCATAGTTGTTGTTCCAAAACCCTCGGGAGAGATCAGACAATGTGTCGATATGAGACAAGCAAATTCGGCAGTAGAACGAGAGCGATATCCAATTCCAACAGTGGATGAAATCCTCGAGGACATGAACAATAGCACGGTATTCAGCAAGATCGACTTGAAAATGGGATACCACCAGATAGAGCTAAACGAGAAATCCCGTGATATCACAACGTTCACAAGTCACGTGGGACTATGGCGATACAAACGATTAATGTTTGGGAAATCGTCAGCACCAGAAATGTACCAACATGTCATACAGGATGTGGTGCAAGGATGTGAAGGAGTCAACAATACATTTGATGATCTGATCATCCATGGGAGGGACGAAGCCGAACACCGACGAAGACTCGAAGCGGTACTGAAACGTCTAAGCGAGAGAGGTCTCACACTGAACAAAGAACAGTCAAAGTTCTACATGTCAAAGTTACCGTTCATGGGACATGTGCTGTCGAGACGTGGAATTGCACCAGACGATTCCAAAGTGTAAGCAATCACGAAGGCAAAGCGACCGGAAAATGCATCACAAGTCCGTAGCTCCATGGGACTGGTCACATACTGTTCGAAGTTCGTTCCAGACTTGGCAACAGTGGCTGAAGTATTACGATGAAGCGTTTGAAAGTGTGAAAAGGAGCATGGCGAATGCAGCGACTCTTGCGTACTTCGACAGGTGCAAGGATGCAAAGACTCAAGTCATTGCAGATGCATCACCGGTAGGACTCGGCGCTGTGTTGATACAGGAACAAAATGGTGAATCTCGTCCTGTGTACTATGCAAGCAGAACACTGACAGACGTCGAACGTCGATATTCTCAAACGGAGAAAGAAGCCCTGGCCTTGGTGTAGGCGTGCGAACGATTCCACATGTACCTTTACGGTATTCATTTTGAAATGATCACAGACCATAAGCCGTTGGAGGCAATCTATTCTGCGATATCGCGTCCGTCAGCGCGAATTGAACGATGGGTTCTGCGTTTGCAACCGTATAATTTCACGGTGAAATACGTACCAGGACCAATGAACATCACGGATGCTTTGTCTAGACTGACACAAATGAACAAATTACCTACCGAAGTGAAACATGAATCATGCAAAGTGTTAAAGGTTGCAGATGAGTACATCTACTTCGTTGCAACTAACGCGGTACCTCAAGCTTTGACAGCGCGAGAAATTGAACGGGAATCAGCAGCTGATTCAGAACTGAAATCAGTGAGACAATTCCTGAAAAGTGGTGACCCACGAACGTGCCCCCAGGATTACAAGAGGGTGAAAAATGAATTTTCTGTCGTAGGGAAAATGGTTCTACGCCAAACACGAATAGTGATACCCAAATCACCGAGGAAACGTGTCATAGAGTTGGCGCATGACATCAGGGTGTAATAAAAACCAAGAGTAGACTACGCAAAAAAGTATGATGGCCAGGAATTGATGTGGCCGTGGAACGAGCCATAAGATCATGTCATGCGTGTCAAGTTGTGACACCACAGTCAAAACCAGAACCTATGCACCGTACAAGACTACCAGATGGTCCATGGCAAGACTTGGCGCTTGATCTGATGGGACCGTTCCCAAACGGAGAACACATATTTGTTGTGACTGATTACTACAGCAGATACCCGGAAGTCGCGATATTGAAGTCTACTAAGACAGACAAGCTTATCGGGAGTCTTGAAATTATGTTAGCGACGCACGGATTATCTATGTCCGTGACGACTGACAGTGGGCCAAACTTAGTGTCAGCAGAGTTTGAAGAATTTCTTCATACCAATGGAATCAAGCATCGTTCCGTGACTCCGCTATGGCCACAGGCTAATGGAGAAGTAGAGCGTGCCAACAGAACTCTACTGAAGGCTGTTAGAGCAGCACAAGTCGAAGGACGTGATTGGAGAAGAGAACTCAACACACATCTTCTCGCTTACAGAAGCACGAATCACACAACTACAGGTGTGAGTCCGGCTGAATTGTTGTTCCGGCCAAAAATTTGCTCGAAACTACCTTCCTTCGAATCCAACAGCAACATGACCGATGAGGGTGTACGCGATCGTGACACTAAATTGAAGATGAAAGGGAAAGAGTATTCGGATGACCGAAGAGGTGCACGGGAAAGTACCATTAAACCGGGTGACAAAGTTCTACAACAGAAGAAACAGAACAAACTGACACCGGCATACGAACATGTGCCGTACACAGTTACGCGTAATCACGGTAACCAGGTAGTGATTGAATCACGTGATGGCGTGCAGTACAAGAGAAACTGTTCGCATGTGAAGAAGTATGTTCCCCCAGACATAACTCCACGAGATGATGAAACAGACAATGACACCGAGTCGGAGTATATTCGAGACTCTATTTCTGTTTCAAGTAATCAGTCATTGGTGAGACAAAATGATCAACCGGAGGCTGTCGATCATGCCAAACTGAACATTGGTAATCGAAGACAACCCCGTGAAAGAAGAGAACCCGAGGCTGCAGATCATGACATCACGAACATCGGTGATCGTAGACAACCCCGTCAAAGAAGACCGCCTCAGTACCTGAATGACTATTTTAAAGTAATGAGTGGAAAGTGGACATTCTGAGACTGATTGAGTTTACAGATTGATCGTAACGACAATGATGATAATAACAAGTACCTCTTTATTTGGTAAACACTATCCAGATCACGTAAGCATAATAATTACAAAAGAAGAACTGTTGACGAAATGGACGTTAGATATGAAAGTTGAGAAAACATGTTTCCAGTTTGAATAAGGGAGGGATGTGGTGTCTACTGTTAAAGACCGCTCCCCTCCTCATGTAATTAAGGCCTGATCCCTGGGCGGAAGCGGGGAGTAAAAATACAGAGTTAAAATTGGAAAGCACTTGTTTGTGTGAGTCTCTGTATTGATCAATGTTTAGATACGATACAATTGAATACACTACAGTTGGCATCAACACAACCAATGATTGACAATTATTTTTGTTACCTCACAACAATCCCAGTTCATTTCAAAATAAAACAACACTTAATTGTGTGAGAAAGAATTTAATATATTGCATACACAAATAAATGCTTATCAGAAAGACGAATACCCACCGCATGGAAGAACTCAAAAAATGGTGATAACCTTCAAGAAGGGAAATAAGAAAGACTTAAAGAACTACAAACCTATATGTCTGTTATCAAACATCTACAAATTACTCACAAAGATACTAACGACTAGGCTAGAGAAGACACTCGAAAACCAACGACGAGAGCAAGCAGAATTCAGAAGCAGGTACTCAACGACAGACCACACGTCGTAAACCAACTGAAAGAGAAGTGCCGAGAATGTAATATCCCGCTCTGCATCGCTGTCGTCGACTACGAGAAGGCTTTCGACTCGGTGCAAACTCAAGGAGTGCACAGTTATCATGTAACATACAATATACAAGATATATATACACAGACTACATTCAGTAAAATCTGTTTTGGTAGTGATGACATGCATCCATTATGATAAAAACATAATACATACTTAACATATGTAAACAATATAAAAAATTATGTATATAAAGGTAAGTGAGCAGGTGTACTGGATGGAAATATAATACTGAAGAATAATGGTGGAGTTATGGTATCAGCACCCAAGGGGGAGCATTTTGTTGATGTTAATTAGACCCCCAAAGTGATGATGCCACAATACTTATTCAAGTTATGAGAATGTGATATGATATACAATTTAAAACGAACATATTTATAATACGAAAGATAGGCATTGATACTCGATACTTATTGTTTACCGATTATATATACAGAACACATTGATTTTTGAAACTGGCAATAGTTTGTTGATGTTTTATTTTAGATGGTAGGTTGTTCCATAATGACGTGCCTGTATATTTTAGAGAATTTTGGTGACTATGGGTTTGTAAGATATTATTGGATGATCTTGTACTATAACTGCGAGATAAACCAGTTACCTTTTAAAGATAATTTGGATTTTTACCATTTACAATGTTGTACATAATAGTACATTTTAGAAGAATAAATCGTTGACGAAAATTTAACCATTTTAAAGATGTTAACATATCAGAGACGTGGGTCCTGTGATGGCACCCCAGGATAATACGCATTCCTCGATTCTGTAATTTCTGAAGTCTAGTTATGTTAGAATCTGAGCAAACATCCCATAGACTACGACAATAATCCAAATGAGGTGATACCATAGTGTTATATAATGTAAGCCGACTCGAAAGAGGAATAAATGGACTAGTACGTTTCAATACACCGAGTGACCTGTTGATTTTAGATATAAAATGTGATATCCTGATCAATAGTGACACCAAGATATTTATAGGATTCAGTCTGTTTAATTTGTTTACCTTGTAGAGATAGATCTAGAGTTGGAGCATTTAGATGTTTACGTTTTTGTCTTGAACAAAGTAGTATACATGAGGTTTTACCAATGTGAAGAGTGAGTTTGTTGGCATCTAACCAGTTACTAACATTGCATAGATCTGTTTGGGTGATATAATGAATGTTGTTAGCAAGATTATCTGGAGTATAGAATGCAGTATCGCCAGCATACATGTTTACTTTACAGTGATCTAAAGATACTGTTATGTCATTTAGATATACAAGAATTAACAAGGGTCTAAGGATAGAACCCAACATATAGATATTCTGAAGACTGTCCATTTATGGTGGCACTTTGTGTTCTGTTTGTAAGATTCAGTTCTGGGTCGCCATTCGACAAGGCTCCAATGTCAGTAGGAGACAATGCATCTTCCGAACGCCAGAAAAAGTCACGCCCACGAAGCCGTCGTTCGTTCTGAAGGAAAGACTGCACAGTCTGACCCCTCAAGCATCATCGGCATGATTTACCTTTCCTGGGACATGTCTCCACTCTTCCAGTTTTGAAAAATCCCTGATCTTCGACACCTTGTTTGCCACATAGTTTAGAATCGTCGTGTCTCATTCCGTATGTACTGCAGATTTATTCTGGAGTCTGTCCAGAAGACAACCCTTGCAATACGTAAATCAATCTCCCTCCTGATGAGACCATCCATCCTCGCGGCTACGACTGCTGCTTGCAGTTCCAACCTCGGCATAGTAACAAATGGGGTGGGCGCTGACTGACTCTTTGCCATGACGAAGGAGAATTCCATTTGGCCATCTTCATCCACCTTCCGCAAAAAGGATACCGTTCCATATCCTATTTTCGATGTGTCAGCAAAGTGATGAAGTTCAATGTGAGCGAACCCTTCTCGTCTGAAATAGCATCTAGGAACCAGAATTCCTCCCAGGTCACCTAGATTTGCTCTCCACTGCCCCCATGCTCCGAGCAGTTCTCCAGGCAACTCATCTGCAGATCTCTCTTAGCCACGAGTGTTACCGGTCGCACCATAACAAATGGGTCATAGAGGGAACGTACTGCTGAGAGACATCCTCTACGTTTGTTTGCATCGTCCATGCTAGTGATTGTATTCCCGAGGGTGTCGGTTTCGATGTCCGCTCTCACCCCTAGGGCTCTTTCAATGAGCAAATGTTCAAGGTCGAGGTCTTTGCTGTCGGCTGCCCATTCATGTTCAGGTAGTGCGGCCAACACCTTCTTTGAGTTTGACAGAAAGTTTGTCAACCTAAGTCCTGCTCAGTCTAACATCCTCACCAGCTGCATAGACAAGCTGATGGCTGCCTCGGCCGTTGGAAACGACTTAAGCAAATCATCGACATAGACATGCCCTTGTACGGCTTCTGCTACTCGTGGGTCAAAGTCTCATTTGTTGTCCATAGCGCACCGTCTCAATCCATACTTGCACGAACTTGGACTGTATATTGCACCAACGATATGGCGTGTCATCTGATATGTTGCGGGGGCTTCTTCGAATCCATCTCTCCATCACAGGAACCTCTGAGCATCACGGTCGTGCTAGGGCACCCTGAATTGATGGAACATCGCTTCGATGTCACCAACTACTGCAACTTCATCCTGGCGGAATCTCAGGAGCACTCCCGCGAGATTGTTATTCAGATCGGGACCCTGTATCAACTCCTGGTTCAGCGAAGTCCCTCCGTATATCGATGCTGCATCACAGACGGCACGGACCTTTCCGGGCTTATTTGAACTCTCAACTCCATGATGTGGTAGATACCACGTCCCTGGGATAGTTTGAGTAGATTCTTCGTTGGACAGTAATCTCGCGTAGCCGTTAGTGATGTTGTCAGACATTGCCTTGCAGTACATTCTTGCAAACTCTGGCTTTTGCTTGAAGATCGAGTATGTTGTTTGGCAATCTCATCCTGTCCACCTCGTCCTGTCCATCGACCAATTTCGTATTCTTGCGCAACATGTTCAACGCCCTTTTGTCCTCCACATACATGGTCTTACAGTCATCGCTCTCGAACCCATGTTTCTCCAACTGCCAGAGCCGCTCCACTGACTTTTCCAAGGTAATTTCGCT
Source organism: Escarpia spicata (assembly GCA_963995525.1). Lineage (NCBI taxonomy): Eukaryota > Metazoa > Annelida > Polychaeta > Sabellida > Siboglinidae > Escarpia > Escarpia spicata. The sequence continues at coordinate 6,656,741 of OZ023206.1, read as the reverse complement.
TGAACGGATAGCATCACCACCCGGAACACCTGCTGGATCTATGTTGTTGTGGTCACAATTCGATGAGTAGAAATCTGATCTCTTGGCGAAGAATGTGATGCTTACATCAGATTCCGAGTGGGTTGGTTCAGCAACGCACCAGGCCAGCGGCGTCCTTACAGCATACGGTTGAGTGTTTGCGTCATCGACATAGCAGCTTTCCAAAGCTGCTTGTGCCCACGGCACATCCTTGCCACTGACGTCTGTTTGCAAGTCTAGGCCCTCTAAGTGTGGCCATTCTGAAAGGTCCAGTGTGTTCGACCTATAGCGAGCATCAATGTGCAGATCTTTCACGACGTGTGCTCATTTCACAGGAATCTGTGGATCAGCCACGTCAACTAGAGATAGGCTACATCCGAAGACTGTTACTTTTTGGTCTTGACCTTTTGCAAGGATCGTGTTGACTCTGATAACTTCGGGTGTTCCCTGAACATCTAATTTATTTGCTACATACCGTGTGACTAGAGTCGCACTAGCTCCCGAATCCAGGATACCAAGTGTCGTTACAGAGTTTCCATTTCCGCTGATATACGAAGTGGAATCACCTTCAGGAGAACAAACTGCTTTGGCTTTGTTGTTACAACTGATCCGACCTACATTTGTGGCAGCGCCCCGACCTTGGTTTTGTGAACCGATTTTCGTTGGGTCTGTTTCGGAATTGTCAGAGACGGGTGCAGCAGCTGATTGTGCATCGTGTTGCATCCTTTCTCAGGGCAATTCTGCTTGTGTTCGTAGTTCCTACTGTAATGCCTTCCAAGGCAGCAGAAGCATGGGTTATGGTTCCCCACGAACTTCTTCCGGAATTCCAGTGTGCTAATTTAAAACCCAGCACGGTCTTCGATGATATGCCTGCCTTCTCAGTAACTGCAGTCCTTACTGTCTCTAGTGCATGACGCAGGATACCCGTCATCATGCTACTCCTTGCTATTCATACCTTCCACAACTATGACGACTTGGATGGAAAGTGTAGTTACCCTGTTGAAGGCAGTAGGGACATCTGCACCTTTCTCGAAGTCATTACATTTTCTACCAGGATGTTTACTGGAACTCAAGCTACCGGTCGACCAAATGGCGAAGACTGCATGATTTAGCGCTAAGGCTAAATTCTGAATGAATCGCTCCAATTCCTCAAGATTTGGCCTCTGACCTGTGCTTTCAAGATCAATTACACGACGCACCCATCCATCCTGCCAACTGACAGGAAGTCGATCAAATATGGCTCTCAAATATGTTTGTGTGTTTGCTTCTAAAAGCAACTCTTGGTCCTCCAGCGTTTGGTATGTAGACTCGAGCTGATCTGAAAACTCCAGTAGGCCTTTCGTGTCATACAATGACAACTGTGGCCTCTCGGTAGGTCGATCCATACACGACTTGACAATCTGGAATGGACGTCCAAACCGTTCTTGCAGGATTGCCATTGCCTGCCGATAGCCATGCTCCGTCCCTTCGAAGTGCTTGATTGCTTAGTTTGCATCTCCTGCTGTACATGAAACCCGTTGGGACAACTTGAAGTTATCTGAGAACGACTTTGACGCAACCCGGTCTTCGAAGTTTCTCATGAACTCCGGACATTCGGAGGAGGTGCCATCAAATGTCACGGATGGAGGTACAGACAGTTCTGATTGCAATATGATCTTCTCGAGAGTGTGTTCGATCGCCAGGTTGATGTTGCTATCAGTACCGCTGGTAGTCGGATTTCCATGCACTGATGGCGGATTCCAACTTGTTCTTTCTGGCATACCTCTCATACCACTGAAGTAGTTCTGCAAACCTGCGGTGCTACAGACGCCCCCTGTGACACACACGTGGAGACACTTGGATCAAGATAACTGTGCGATGCAGAAGCATACGCAAAAGGAACTCTGCTTCCCTACATGTCAGTTTCCGCTTTCGTTCTAGTTCCCGTTTGATCCTTTACTCAGCCAACTGAAGTTTCCTCCTTGCATGTTCAGCTTCTACTTGGGTTCCTTTCGCCGTCAATGATACCGCAGAGTTTGTTCTAGAGTTTGACGATGTTCTCGACCCACGGGAGATTTTACTCGCACTTCCCATAGTATCAAGTTCATCGTAGGCTGCATGTGTTGCAGCATTAGGTGACCTAGTCTCACCGGTCCTGTCAGTCTCACCACATGAGGCCATATCGATGCCGAGCTTGGGTAACTTTGGTACCTGCTTGAAGAGACAAGTCTACAACTGATGCGTAGGATAGGGTAGGGAGAATGGCCCACGTGAGGCGATAGGCCTACCCCACTTTTGTCCCCCCCCCCCCCCCGACACATGCACGCGACTACCTCTACAGCTGATTAACGTGCCGCCACCTTGCTTTCCCGTCACTCGAAAACAACGGCACGCAACTTACACAGTAAGTGAAAAATAATAATAATAATAATAATAATAATGTATTTATTTCAGACAATCATCATGTCCATATATACAAGTACATCAATAAAAGTATGTAAATAAATATAAAAATACATCGATAAGACAATATGTTTAAAAATTATATAAATCCAGGACCCACTGGTGCCGCAGTTTCGAAGTACAATACACGTCGCTAGTTTTAATGCTATAAATAATGGGATTCAAAGATATGTCAATCAATAATTAAGCTAAAAATAGCCTTTCTAATTACACATTTACCCAAGCTGACATTAGCTGTAGCAAACATGTGGCTAGCGCTACATCTCATGGGCAAATTGTTCAATATTCTGAAAGTGTTATTACATGCAACAACGAATTGCTGAAAATTAACTTTTCTAAAGTTCACCCATAACGCATACATATAGATATTACCAAAATACGCTGTAAATAGCTTATTTTTTACAGCAGTTGAACAAAAGTGGAACTTTTGACGTAACATATTACTCTTGGCATACAAAAGTCTCACTTTGGCTTGCATGTCAGACTCATCAGACAAGTTATTAGAAATTACATGTCCAAGATATTTACAAGAGGTGGCAAAGTTTAGCTTCTTTCCTCCTAATGTCATTTCTTTAAACAGATTTGACATTCTAGATTCAAAGTACATGACCAGGGATTTACCCGCATTGTATTGCACGTCATGCTCACATCCATATGAGTAACACTTGTCAAGTAGTGTTTGTAGTCCTTTAGCAGAAGGTGCAAACAGAAGTAGATCATCGGCGTATATAAGGTAATTAACAACCATGTTACCAAGACTACAACCGATTTGTTTTTTTGTGCAGTTGTATACTCAGCTTATCCATATAAATGTTAAAAAGCAAAGGGGATAACTTCCCACCTTGCTTAACACCATTGCCTCCCGAAAAGAAGTCCGAGTAGGTATTTCCCCATCGTATGCATACACATTGATTATTGAATTCATTGCTGAGTACTCTTAAAATGTAGTTCGGTACATTTCGTTGTTCTAATTTCGTTAAAAGTTTATATCGGTTGACACGATCAAACGCCTTTGATGCATCTAAAAACGCGACGTGCATAGCTGAACCATGTTCAGTGTAGAACCTTAATAATTCCTTAAATGCATACACGCATAACTCCGTTCCATGTTTAGGCTTAAAGCCAAATTGATTAGGAGTGGTTTCCAAGTACCTTTCCATTCCGTTAAAAAGAACAGTGTCTGTTATCTTCGAAAATATGTTCGATATACATATTGGCCTATAATTCGCTTTGTCGTTTACTCGTCTATTCTTGTCTTTAATAATTGGTACAATAACAGACTGTGAAATTTCTTTTGGTAAATAACCATGCACCAGAATCGAAGACACAAGGATAGACAAAAGCACAGCGAGTTGATAATCAGCGAACTTAATATGTTCTGCATTGATACCGTCCAGACCTGGTGACTTATTTTTTGAGAGTCCATTAATAATATCCATCAGTTCAACTGCACCAACAGTCATTCCCTTATTGCCAGTGGAACAATCATAACAAACTTTATCACATCGACTATCCTCCATATCATTAAATAAATGTTCATAATGATGCTTCCACATTGACCCGATGTTTACGTCATCGTGTATCACATCGACTATCCTCCACATCATTAAATAAATGTTCCTAATGATGCTTCCACATTGACCCGATGTTTACGTCACCGTGTATCACATCGACTATCCTCCACATCATTAAATAAATGTTCATAATGATGCTTCCACATTGACCCGATGTTTACGTCACCGTGTATATTATCAATGTTTTTCGGAAGTTTTACTTTACTGTTCGTACAGTGCTTAATTTCTTTCCAGAATTTGCGGTGGTCTTTCTGACACAACTGTTCTGCAATGTTATCAGCAATGGTAGTTTCTTTCTCCCTTTTAATTTTCTGATCGCCTGCTTGAATTTCATTCTGGATAATTTCATAACATTAAAAATGTCACCTTGTCTAGGTTTGCCAGTCTCTTTCCATATACAGTAAGCATCACGAGCTGCACAGTGAAGCTCTTTCACTCTCTCGTTCCAACCTGGTATAACATTATACTTATAAGCACCTTTGCGATTTGACCGGAGTGTGTGACCACACCTCTTCAATGTAATCACGATAAAATTGTAAACGTCATCGAGATCATCATGATGATTACAGTTATGACAATTGGGATCATTACATCTAACACCCGGTGGAACATTCAGTTTGCTCAGTTCAACGTTCGTGCATTCGCTGTATGCGTCAATATCTTGTGGGTTTAATCTGTCCCACTGTATGCCTTGCTTAATCTCATTAGTATTGTCACTACCACTAACGCATTTTGGTACAATATCACTGTCTATGCTGAACGATATCGGGTGGTGATCAGAATAAATAACGTCATAAAGTATGGACATGTTAGATAGGCAATCCTTCGCATCAGCGGTACATATGATATGGTCTAGCCATGATGTAGTTCCCCAGGCAGAACTAACGTATGTATACGTGTCTATCGGGAGAGTATCTTGATCACAGATAGCCAGAGTAAATTCTGTGCAGAAATCAAGTAAGATATTCTCAAAAACTGATTTCTTGGAAATATCCGCGTTAAAATCACCAACAATAGTGATGCACGAGCTATTAATATTATTAACACATACAGCAATTTTGGACATATAATCATTGAACTTGTCCCTGTTTTCCTCGCATTCATAAGGTAAATATACGTTTAGTAGATAATACTCCTTGTTACCCCAACAAATTCTTATGACGCATAGCCAGTCATAGCATTGGTCAAGAATGGTGATGTATTGATTAAGGGAATGTTTCCATAAAAAAAACCTACACCACCATACGGCCTACCGGTTAAAATACCACGAGATGCATCTACAGGAGAAACACCATATCCCACATAACCTTCGTGACAGGTGTTTAGTATATGGCAATCTTGTTTAGTGAGCATAAGCTCTTGTAGGCACAGTATATCACATTCCATTAACACATCATTTAAGAAGGGCATAAAACCTTTAAATCCATTACAATTAAAAGATGTGATGTCAATTTCCATAACTTAGTTCTTGGTGTTAAAGAATTTCCTCAAGTATACACCAGATGGCCAGTTGTCCGGGTCATAAAACAAAGATGCGTCATTGCATATAACATCAACCTTGAATGAGGCATAACTCTCATGCTTAGTTTTTAGTTTCACACATTTGGCCTCGAGCTTATGCACAGACTTCACATACAAAGACATCTCATCGACAGTGACCGTAAGATCCAGTCGTGAAATAAAGGCTGTCAGGAATCGTCCATCCTTTACTTTGAGCTGGTTACCGCATTTCCGCGTGCCGATCACCGCCTTCGAACCGTTACTGCGCCTTTTCTTGCCAGACACCAGCTTAAAGTCATCATCAACGATAGTCTTAATTGGTTGTTTTGCGACACCCGGCGCACGGTTCCCGATAACGTTCGCAGCTGGTAGAGGTGTTATGTTAACCATCACAGGGCTACGCTGACGAGTGGACGTAGCTTTAAATGGTACTCATGGTTACGTCGGCCGACGTGTGGCTCGGTTCGGCTGTGGTGACTGTGCTGATCGGCGGCAGTTTCACCCAAAGCGTCTGTCGATCATCTGTCGTGAGCTCAGGCTTACGCTGAGGCCATATCACCGGGACCGGTTCCCTCGATTTGACGGCTGTCATGTCACGCCGCAGATCCGCCATTTCTGCCCGCGTCGCACTAAAAAAATCACGTTGTCTGTTTTTTTTTTATAATGTAAAATACGAATACAACATTTGTGGCGATAACATTTTTGTATATAAACTTGCGAATGTGAAAATAGACAGACGTCACCTAATATACCTAATAAATACGGGCTACCTCGTTGGTGTTTCAGTGGCTCCCCGCTGCAACAAAAAATGTGCTGAAGAGGTAATAAGCCTACTCTAACATGGGGCAATATGTTTAGGTAGGCGCATTATCCCATCAGTTTGGGTGAGTTGCCCAACTAATTTCTAAATGTATGGATCACATATCATTGGACTATGAAATACCATTTGCTATTATTGACTTTAGTAGTCTTTACACTAGTGTGTAAATGCCGTGACATCTTAGTATCGTGACATTTTATATTGAACAGACTATCACATTTGTTAATAAACCTGGTTGGCATAACGTCATTCAGGGTAATTTTGTAGTTTCATATGTGTTGGTATATAGTACATCGTCAACAATGACAAGGCGCACGAAATTGAGCAAATCAACCGAACATGAAACATATACTCAAGAGTGTTTTGTATTTATTTTCAGAAGAAACAATGGTCCGACTCTACAAAAGAAAAGTAGAGATCCGAGCGGCGTATGGTGACAAGGCACTGCGCGAGGCCTTGACGAGCGTAAGCAAGGGGATGCCGCTTATCCATGGAGGCAAGGATTTGGGAATTCCAGCGCTCACGATTTGCCGGCACAGAAACATAAAAGTTAAGAATCCCGGAACCATACAGTTGGGGTGCAGGTAATTGCTGTCTAGTGCAGTTGAACAACAGATACGTTGCATGCGATGACGTGTAATCAATGGAAAAGTCGATGTACGGCCTTACCCCGTTGTATGTCCGCCGCCTGATCTTCGGCAGTGCCTACGTACGCACATTTCCCCCCAGCAAGGCCATCAACGGATTTCCATCATCTGGGGTATGGCCTTTTAATGACAGCATCTTTGGAGATAAGAAGTTCGCGGCCAGAGAATTCACCGAGGAAGCCCTCCCCGCTGACGTGGACCAGGCCGACATGTTTGCCAATGTACATATGGTTGACGACCAACCTGCAACCGGTGAAGCACCAATTGCTGCCACATTATCGTCTGCTGACCAGATACCGATTGTTGCCCCGTTGCCAATTGCAGTTCGAGCGCCCAATGCCGTCACGAGGCTGCCTCCTCACCAGGAGCCAGCTGCAGTCTTGCAGCCGAATGTTGGCCCAGCGCCCACTGCTTCCATGGTATCGAGTGCTGTTGCAGGACCTTCTTGTTTACAAAGCTGCAACCGCACGACGGTGGGACAAGTCATCACAAAACGCTGCCCACTTCCGAAGATCGCAAGACCCAGATCAAGGACCAGGAAGGCCGAGTCAGCTGAGTGTATCACATCGTCGCCATTCAAACAACATCTCCAAACCCAGTTGCACAAGCAGAGAACGACGATGGCTAAGAAGAGTAAGTCTAGGGGGAAGCGACAATCGAAGCTGAACAAGCAACGAGAATCAGACAGCAGTGATGACGAAGAATGGCCTTGCTTGCTGTGTGGCGAGACCTTTGCGACGAGCAGGCCGCGTGAGAAGTGGGTGCAATGTTAACAGTGCAATAAGTCGGCGCACGAAGTATGCACGCCGGGGGAGAGGGGTTTCATATGTCCCAACTGCGACTCTGACGACGACTAGTCACGCTTGTGGAATCACAACGACGATGTTTAGTTGTTTAAGAGATGTAAGTTCACATGTCTACTATGAATCGTCAACGTCATGAATGACTGAAAATGTGTCTTGTTAATTACATTTTTGCTTTTCTGGACTTTTCACATCGTTGTAATTTTATTTACGAAGAACTTTTTTGAAGACATTGATTAACTAATAGTGGTACACATTTAATTATGAATACATATTGATTGGACATTCTATTCAGGACCTATCACGTCGTTATCAGTTTATTTACGAAGGACTATGCTTTGATGAATATTGGCATTATATATTACTAAGATGCAATACTTGGCCCCTTTAACTATTTAACTGCGAATGAAGATTGATTGGACACCCTTTTCAAGGTACGTCAGAGCAGCCTTTTCAAGGTATGTCACATTGTTGTCAGTTTCTTTACGAAGGACTATGGTGTGGTGACATTTTAATAATACTAGATAATACTACATTATATTGATTGTTGAAGTAATATTGATTTGACATTCTCTTGCATGTAAATAATTTAGTACGGAGCAATAGGAACACCCGTAGGCTATTGGCCCCGTTCACTGGGCGTATTGCCTCACCAAGCGGGGTAATACGCCTACCATTACATATTTTGTTTTTAGCACATCAATTTTGTATTACTTTTATTGGAATGCTCCAAGACACATATGTAATGGGGAACATATTTAGGTTTCTGTCGGATAAAATGTTGGGAATTAATGTTTATTTTACGAGTTATATCATTTCGCGCTTAAGGTAGGCTAACCCCCCTACTCTATCCGTCTTCCAGCGATGACACACGGCGCGGAAACATGCGCACTCATCCAGACAAAGAACCAGCTAGCAGCCGCACAAACAAATATGGAAAGAAGTATGTTAAACATAACATATCGGGAGAGAAAAACAATAATCTGGGTAAGAGCGACCACAAAGGTCATAGACGTGATAAAACAAATCAGAAGACAGCAGTGGACCTGGGCAGGGTACATCAGCAGACTACGAGATAACCGATGGACATCGCGTATCACAACCTGGAGACCGTACGAAGGGAAACGATCTAGAGGAAGACCAGTGAGACGGTGGAGCGACGAACTAGACGAGTCCTGGAAGGGCACCATCTGGCAGAGGATAGCGCAAGACAGGCAGATTTGGAAACGACATGCTGAGGCCTTCGCCCAACCACGGGACAATACGGCTGCACAATGATGATGATGATGATGATGATGATATGATGATGATGATGATGATGATGATGATGATGATGGTGATGATGATGATGATGATACACAACCAAAATACTAACATTACCCCTTTACTTTTCAGAACCGCTTTCCTCAAACACAATTGGTTATATGTCTACTAATTACAGTCGTACATATCTAATTTTGAAATGACGGTGACAGATATAGTACGTTACATATCGGTGGTAAGGATGCATGTCAATATTATATACGTACTTGAAAGTAGAGCACAGATGATGCCACCAGATATTAACAGTTTAGTTTCCGTTCGTGACCGAAGGTGTACAGTAATTGAAATCATTGCTTACACTCATGGCATATGACAATTGTTTTTATCTCGAAATAAACCCTCTGTATTTCCAAATAAAATAATACTAGATTGTCTGACAAACAAAGTAATAAAATTATATTGCTTGCAAAACACTAACACTACCCGTTATTTTTGATACCGCGAGCGAGATTCTCTTGTTGTTGTATTTGGCTTCAGAAAGATACGCTTCACGTATAAGATTGTCCAATAGAACTATGTGAATGCTTCTGGACTGTTTTCCAGGTTTACGTTTCCATTCGGTCACTAAACCAAATGAAAATGTTACACAATCAGACCATACGTTGTGCTTTTCTTTCAAGTAGGTCTGTAATATTGGCATTCATATTAACTACAAATTCGTATCTTACTTTTCCAAACATTTTCAAAAATAAAAATTACCTATGTAGCTAATAGTAAATAAATAGTCGATTATGAAAAATAAGGGGGTGGGGTTAATGTTTTGGTTTTGAATGCAAAATATTACATTGTTTGACAGAAAATCTAGAGTTGTTTTATTTGGCGATTATGTTCTTGGGCGGCGGTTGTAGAAATAAAGGGACAAGGTTACTGTTTTGATTGTGTATGCAGTATATTACATCGTGCGTTAGAAAATCTAGTGTTATTTTATTTGGAAATTAATTGGGGTGTTTTTGATGTAAAATAGTTGTAATGTGCCACGTATGTAAGTAGTTATTGTGAAATACTATACACCTTCGGTCACGAAACCTAACTAAAGTTTCAATATAAGTTTGATATGTTTTGTGCTTGCATTAAAATTCCATCTATTGTATTGATTTAACATTTTCTAAATATACGTGCCTCGTTTTTCCATTTTATCGTGTAGCCCTGTAATGAGTAGATATATCACGTAGCCCTGTAATTAGTAGATATATCACGTAGCCCTGTATTTAGTAGATATATCGCGTAGCCTGTATTTAGTAGATATATAGCCGGTTATGTACAGGTTGAAAAACCTTCTAAAACCCCTCCTTCATTTTCATAAAATAGCTCACTACGCAGTAAACAATCTCAATAGAAAGTGTCATCCGGGCTGGTTATAACTGGTAAAAGTCATAGATAAATCTTGCATGGATGACAGCTTGTAACATTTAGGTACCCCTAAAGTGTTTTCTAGAGCCCTTTTGAGATTTTGTGCCTAGACTATTACAAGACGTAGCGAAGTTTAGCTTCTTTCCTCGTTTCAACTAAGTGAAATGAACCTTTTTTATTCCCAATCTGAATTAAATATACTCTAAAAGTAGTGTCCCGTTATTCAAATAATTTGTAACCCTCTCAGCCATCCTGTTCAATGTCCCTTTTGGTCGTGTTTTTCTGTACATTTTCTGCACAGTTTGATGCGACACCTAACGGCCGTTGGCGACGTCATCAAAACAGCTTTTGATTTAGCATGGTGCCAATCTATGGAAGGTGAGCATTCGCGATGTTCAAACGGCAATAACTAAAAAAATGTAAACACAATTCCTGTGAACATCCAGCGACAAACTGTTAGATAAGATTATTATTGTCTTTACGGTAATATAGAAATATTATACTCCGCGGTTGCAATGTCAAACACAACTTGAAACAACAAGCCACATCGCCGCACTAAAGGATAGGGGGTGATCAGCGGCCCTTTCTCTGGTGACGTCAGCTACATCTGATTTAGCTGCTTTGTGACACGCAAACGACCATGTTTGAGCAGGTTTAATGACATGAGTTAGCAATAAACTGGCACATTTCTTGACAAGAGCATTAAGTTTTCGTATATGAAGTTTCAAAGAAATATAAAATAATCACTTTCCAGTCTTTAACACAGAACCATAACAATAAGTGTTTCGTGTTAACGAGTCTTTAGTTTCTGCAGATTTTTCGCGGTCGAGGGGGGTTGTGGGGATAGTGTTGGAGAGATTTTCGCGGGCGCGGGGGTGTAGTGTTGGATATCGTTAAAATCAAGCACAACTAGTTCCCGCCAAGCGCGGAACTACTCCTAACAAGCGGACCTTTTTGTCTCAGCAGGAGAGGGGGTTGCGTACGCACCCATCGCACCAGTTACTAGAACGGTAACATGTTCAACACAAATGATGTTAGCATGGTGTGATTACACCCGTTTTTCTTAACTATTAACTTAAGATGAACACGATTCCTTATGAAACTCGTGCTCTAACCACTGCTAAGGCATACAATAACAGTACGAAACACGTTAAGGCTTGCTATACGACGGCCATGTCTGACTGAAAAAGTTACGGTTGAAAATTATATGAAAATTGCTACAGGCCTACCATACGAAACGCCTTTAACTTGATCACTAATCCATTTAAATTACCTATATCCTATATTTAGCTGTCTTTTTTAGAGACAAATGTAGAATTGTGACCGGAGGTGACCGGGTGACAGGTCAGTGGTGCCGGTCATCCGCCACCACCTACCCCAAATGCCCACCTTCACCCAGCTACCCCGCAAGGGGATGAGCATTTTATATATGCATCTATAAGTGATGTAGACCTTACCTTACACAAATCATCCAACACTCAGGTCCGTAGGAATGAAGTTAATCAGGGAGGGGCTTGAGCGCTACCTGGAGGGTCACTACCTGGAGGGTCACCACGTGGAGGCTCACTACGTGGAGGGTCACCACGTGGAGGGTCACCACGTGGAGGGTCACCACGTGGAGGGTCACCACGTGGAGGGTCACCACGTGGGTGCAGTACGTACATAACACAATTCATATTGTCATCACAATAGTTAAAATCATTTGATGTGCCCATACGTTAATATAAAACCTGCCAGGAATTACGGAAGACATAAAAACCCTCATATTCTTTTTCCTTGAGTGGGACAATAGCCTAACTAGTAAATTACAGTTCTACTTTACAGTCTGCCGCAACTAAGCGGTATTGCAGCTGCAGAACATGATTATTCTACTCTGCCGCTGAATATACATCATAAACTCAACATGGGCGGAGCTCTGTGGCAATTTGTTTTCAAACGTTTCGTTTTCAAAAAGCGAATGATTGTGCAAAGGTGTTCAGTAGCATAAACCTTCTCCTCAGAACTCAGAATCAATGTATCTCACCTATAAATACGATACATATACAATGAATAACGTAAGAAATATCTCCGTTGCATAGATTGGTTAACAAACGGCTGTAAGTGTTGATGCAGCAGCGGTTTGTTGGCGATCAGCGTTGACAAAATTGTACACACCGGGTCACTACGTTAGCCGAACCGGGCGGCCAGTTCCTTCAAAGTCTTGACGACAATATACACCGTCTCCAACCAAACATTGTTTTCTTCCCGGAGGCTGGCGCTTTATCCACTTTCCAAAAATAGCGCTATGGGTGGGTTGGCGAATTTGAGATAGTATCACTTTTGTAAGATGTAGCTCGCCAGTGCGACGCCCAACCCTCAGGTTCAAGTACGCCTGCAAGCGCGACATGAAGGTCTATGGCATCTGCTCATAAGACTGGAAGATAGTGGCCGAAGATCGCACTGCTTGGCGAAGGATGATACACAGGGACATGAGACGGGCAGATGGAAAGATACACCAGAGTGAGGCGCAAACAACAAGCAGCAAGTGCTACCACTGACACTCCAAAATCGCCCTGCACAGCCATAGCGGTCGCTGCCGAGATTCCAGAAGCTGAAAATGGAGCGCACTAGCAACATCTCAGAACCCAATAATATAATGTATGACATAACATGGTAAATGTCAAGAGAAGAATTGATTGCAAATCAACCAACCGAGAATGTCACCCATACTGATACCACCGACAGAGTTAATAACGAAGTGTTACAGGACACAGTTAAAGAAATAGCTGAAAGAAAATCCAGAGAAGCAAACTTTATTATCTGCAATGCACCAGAACCAGAAACCAGTCTAAAAGATCAAAGAATCAAGATAGACATGGAGTTAGTTGAGGGGCTATATCCAATGAGGTATGCCACCAAAATGTAGATGTGCATGAAGAGGTAGAGAAAGAGATCAGGTTAGGGAAAAACAACTGGAGAGAGTAACAACAAACCAAGACCACTTAATTTTATATAGTTATTGTGCTAGATTGATTATTATCAATATTATTTAATTTTGATGAATAACTGATATTTATTTACTTGTTTATTTAGAAATTCTACATTATTCAATATGTATGTATTTATTTATTTTATTCTTTACCACTAATATTTATTTTAAATTAATATACATATACATATTTATTGCAATTCTACGATTTTTATGTATTTTAATATGTTGTGAAGCGCCACGAACAATACTGGATGTGGCGCTATACCAAATAAAATATATTATTATTTATTATTTATAAGGTAATTATGAAAGACACAGGCAAAAATATGAAGTTATTCCGAAACCTTTCAAACTTTGCGGAGGCTGACCAAAAATATAAATGCCTCAGCATTCAACATGACCAAACGCAAAGAGAGAGAGAGAGAGAGAGAGAGAGAGAGAAATAGGAAGGAAAACTATAGAGGAGTCAAGGGCGTAGCAGAGTAGAGACATGGGGAAATGGATGTACATGGTGAGAGGCCCACCATGGGAAAAAAAAATCAAGCCCACAAAGAGCGAGGAGGAAAGACACTAAGAACGCCAAAACGGATAACCAATGAAAACAACATAAATTATACACATAACAACTAAAATGCCTTTACACAAATGCAGATAGTTTAATAAATATACTTAAAGTTCAAAGAATTCAAGAAAACAAATGCATAGTAATAGGGATCACAGAGGTAAAACGAAAAAAACTTAAATATTTACCAAACCCAGCAGAACTGGCATTAAATTAATACAATTGATTCCATAATATAGCAGACAAACAAGGAAGAGGAGTCGTCCTGTACACACATAAATCACTCAAGGCAACTCCCTTTCTGTATTTATAGACAAATTGTCAGGAGTCTGTATGGGTGGATATCAAATTAAATTAAAAAGATAATCTTCTAATCTTCTGCTATCACCTCTCACACTTTCTTCTGCTTGGAGACTTCAATTATCCAAATATAGACTGGCAGAATTGGTGTACAGCCTCAGATAATGTTGATAATTCAGAATTTAAACGTATAGACAATATAAGAGATACTTTTCTCTTCCAGTATGTTACGCTGCCCACAAGGGGGCAACTAGGAAATAATTCAAACGTCCTTTACTTAGTTATAACAAATGAAAAAGGTATGATTGATGAAATAGTACATGAGAGTCCATACACATCGGAAAAAGATGAACATATATATACTTACAATTTAAAAACCAGTTAGATCTTGTAGAAGTGGAAAACGATATTGGGGTTATTATTGACTCAAAGCTAGAATTTTATAAGCTTATCAACCAAACAATTTTAAAAACTAGCTTTAAAATGGTGCGTTCTGAGATATGTGATAACCTTTACTCTGAATATAGAATGGAATATATAAAACAGCAAGATAGCATGTAAACATGTCTATTACACTACTTCTAAATGTAGTAATTATGATTGATAAAAGTCAGTAATCATGATTGCTTCATCGTGTTGAGGTGTAGTTTCCATTTTACCACTGGTACTCAGTTGAGGTGTGATTTCCACTTGACCACTAGTACTCGGTTGAGGTGTGGTTTCCACTTGACCACTAGTACTCAGTTGAGGTGTGGTTTCCACTTGACCACTAGTACTCGGTTGAGGTGTGGTTTCCACTTGACCACTAGTACTCGGTTGAGGTGTGGTTTCCACTTGACCACTGGTACTTGGTTGTGATGATGTTTATCTTGGTTATGATGTTAAATTGGTGGCTTCTGTTTAAAAGATTATACTTTATTTGTATGCAATGAATTAAACAATCATTTCTGGAATGCCATAAAAGTATGTTTCTTTTAATTGGATTGTACAAATGTGTTTATACGCTATGTTAATTCTCATTCTCGCTATGCTACGTGAATATTATTCAGTCATAACATGTATAACTGTCATAAACTAGTAATTTCATTATGCTTAGGTAATTGTAATTGATCCTATTGGATTCATTGCCCCTGAATATGTAGGTTTAGCTACCAAAATCAAAAGGCTGGGTGGTTTAGCAGATGAGATATTGAGAAATACAGGTTTTTAGTGTCCACCATTTTAAATATCCAAGATGGCCGCCATATACACCTTTAAAAAATGTAAACATTAATTTTCAGATTCACTATATAATAACGTTACAAAAAATGCATAGGTTTGCAAATCTCCAACAAAATGAACGAAAATACAAATGTTAACATTGTGAACCTGACTAATCGTGTCAATAATACAATTATAATAAACATGCCGTTTCCATAAAAAAATCTGAAGAAAGAGAAAGATATCCATATTGTAACTCCTTATCACTTATTTGTCTCATGTTATGCAAATAAATTATCAGAAAAGTTGGTTTTAGTGAAATACTTACAATTTCCGTACGAAAACACAGCGCCGCACGAAAATGTTGGTATAGCCCAGCCGATATGTGTATGAATTGTGCATTTTATGATACAAGCATGAAATGTGACAGTCACTTAGTGCATATAAAACAAAAATATTTGGCTATAGGGCCTTCTCAGATTTCGCCCTGGAAGGCGTTGGCGGCAATTTTTTTCAAGATGGCCACCAAAAACCTATTTTCCCCATATCTTAATAACTGCGCCACGTAGAGCAGTCATTTTGGTAACAAAACATAGGTTTTTGGGGTCTACGATTTCAAATATGTTACGTTTGACCTTCTCCGACATTCACATACGCCTTTTTTAAAGATGGCGGTCGCTAAATTCACTGTCCCTATATCTTAACAAATTTGGCATATAAAACCGTAATTGTTGTGTCACTGTATTGGTCATAGGTCAAAGATGGCAAATATGTTACGATTGGTCTTCGCCAATATTCTTGTCCGCCATTTTTAAAGATGGCGTCTTTGAAAGCCAATTTTCATCATATCTTAAAAACTAAACCACGCATAGAAATAATCGTGGTTTCAAAATTTAGGTTTTGCGACTGTTTCAAATGTGCTACTTTGAATCTTGTCGGACATTCGAATCGGCCATGTTTTCAAAAAAGGCGGCTATTTTTCAAAATGGCGGTTATTTACCAAAATGGCCGTCATCAATTGCTATTTTACGTATAATCCGCTAAGCTAAATCCATGATAGGACTATCAAAGCATCCGACGCGCTCGTCAGATCACAGTTTGTTGCCTGTATCTACTTCAACAGAAGGCGTACACCGAGTACTGCAATGGCATAGAAGAGGGGTGCAATCAGATGTCACTGGAAGACTGGTGTGCTTAGAGAGCTGAAGCGTGTCCCCTCTTCCAGTTTTGGTCCATCATCCTGCAGCTGGAACTGGAGGTCTATGTGAGAGCAATACGAGAGGGGGAGACTTCCTCTTCTACATAGATGCACTGACCACGATCGTTCCTGGGTTCTTCGCCTTGGACCACACCCATTATGCCAGCTGGATACATGTCCATCTACGTGACATGGTTTCCCTGAACAACAGCCATCCTGGTATCTTTGCAGAGTTTCGCAACGAAAAGTTTGTGGTGAAGATAACGGCATACGTGTTCTCTGGCAATGCGATTGGCCAGGCTCATGAGCAGAACAATGCCTCTGTGAAAGGTGACGGTGGGGTTGTGGGTCTGACTGAGAACCCTGCAGCACTGTGACTGTGTCTGGTCCTGAAATGGCACGTCTGATTGGAGAGTTGGAGGCCTCAACCGAGAAGACTAGAAAAAAGACTCCCGGCATCACAAGCAGAGGAAACGTGCACAGATGGCATTCGGACGAGATGTCAAGTCATTAACTGATGTCATAGAAGAGATGGGAAATCCATTCGCTGAGAACAGCAGGGATTTGCTTGTATTGGATAGCAGGGACCTTTCAGATCTAGCCGTTATCGACACTTTGCGTCAGATTATAATCTCTCGGGCAAGAACAGTATGACACCTTCGTCAACGAGCGGCTTGTCAACCAAACAAGGCATATTACAGATTCAATCAAGAGAAACAACCTGCCCCTGTTCAGCCGGCCTCCAGTCCCAGTCCTAGTCTGAGAGAAATCAAGACCACAACTAAAGCTGTCACCACTCGAGAATGACTGTTCTCTGTTCTCCAGGCTGTACATAACGTCGCAAATACGTAATGGTGATCTGGATCAGTTCTTGCAGGATGGAAACCACGCGTATCCACCAGCGTTATCACAAATGGGCAAACTGCGAACTGGGACAAAGTCTGATCTGGTCGACTGCTTATAAGGCCTCGTTCCTGCACACGACGATTCCCCCACGCCTACCGTACAAGTCGTCATTATCGATGGGGCTGCAATCGTCAACATGCTTCGACCGGGTTTTGCAAAGACATTCTCTGATTACGCGACACAAGTGTTCCTGTCATACGTCACGTCACAATTGCAACATGTGAGCAGATTAAATGTTGCGTGGGACGAGTATCTCGCAGATAATTTAAAGGCTGAAACACGAACCAATAGGCCGAAAGGAATCCGCAGACGCGCACAGCCATCTAGCACAATTCGTGGAAACTGGCAAGAGTTTCTCCGCATTGACGACAACAAGATCGAGTTGTTTTTGTTATTGGCGACTAGTGCAGCAACCATTTCCACAGACAAACAAGTCATCAGCACACAACACACTGATGTGCTATGTACTCAGCCCCGAGATATACCTGGTCTTGTTCCGTGCACTCGTGAAGAAGCAGATACACGAATCCTACTCCACCTGGAAGATGCTGTGAAACAAGGGTATGACACGGTGTCCATTCGCACAGTTGACACGGATGTGGTAGTTCTTGCAGTGACATCAGCCCAGCGCCTCAACATCACCGAGCTGTGGATTGCTTTTGGCGCTGGGAAGAACTTTCGGTTCTTACCGGCCCACGAGATGGCCAAAGCACTGGGTCATGGTCGTTGTGTTGCCTTGCCAATGTTTCATGCTTTCACTGGTTGTGACATTGTGTTATGTTTTGTAGGCAGGGACAAATGATCTGCATGGGACACGTGAAGTGACGATGTCACACCACCTTTCTGTGCCTATGTCCACTGCGATGATTTGTGGTCCTGTTGTACAGCAGCCATGAATTTGTCAGTAGGGCGAGGAAGCAGCTATTCACACAGAAAGGTAGAGCTATTGACGGTCTTCCTCCGATACAAGCAGCACTTATTCAGCACACCAACCGGCAGCTTATCAAGCCGGTTACTGCTGAGAACAGACGATGATCGCAGCTCCCGGGCTTCCATTTCCAAGTGAATGGGTGTGGAACAGGAATGAAAACGGCGGCTGGACAACATGCTGGCCAACTCTTCCAGAAGCAACACAAGCTTGTCGAGAACTATTGCGCTGTTGTTGCAAGAAGGGGTGCATATGACTAAGCAAGTGCCTCAGGGCACGACATCACTGCACCGCTCTTTGCTACTGTGGTGGACTGTGTCCTCCTAGCTGACGTGTGACACGCTAAACATTGGGACGTGCAGTAACTGGGAACTGCCACATTTGACATAAAACGTTTCTGTCGTGGACAATGTGTACACAGTTATCACGTGACATACACACAATTGTTACATGCATACTGGACTGTCTTGAGTGGCATTTTGAGGGTAACATAAACTTTAATAACATGAAAATAGGAAAGAAAGGAACGAGCTTTGATACCCCTATCATGGATTTAGCTTAGCGGATTATATATAAAATAGCAATTGATGGCGGCCATTTTAGAAAAACCGTAAGTTTGAAAAATAGCCGCTATTTGGGAAAACATGGCCGATACGAATATCCGACAATATCAAAAGTAGCAAATTTGAAACAGCCGCACTCAAAAACCTAATTTTTGACACCACAGTTACCTCTCTGGGTGTTTTAATTCTTAAGATATGAGGAAAAGTGGCTTTCAAATGCTGTAAAAATGGCGGATAAGAATATCGGCGAAGATCAACTGTAACAAATTTGCCATCTTTCACCTATGACCAATACAGTGACACAACAATTACAATTATATTTGCCTATAATGTGTTAAGATATGGGGACATTGAGTTTAACAACCGCGATCATTTAAAATGGCGGATGTGAATGTTGGAGAAAGTCAAGTGTCACATATTTGAAATCGTTGACCCCGAAAACATATGTATTGGTACCAATATGACTGCTCTACGTGGCGCTTTTGTTAAGGTATGGGGACAATGGGTTTTCAGCGGCCATCTTGAAAATGGCCGCCAACGCCTTCGAGGGCAAAATCTGAGATGGCCCTATATCCAAATATTTGTGTTTTTATATGCTTTAAGTGTGTGCCAAATAGTGTCATAATAATGTCATAGAACGCACACGTTTGTCACATATCGGCTGGGCTAATAGCAGCGCATACCGTAATAGCGGTTATAACCAATAAAAATGATATGTTGATGCACGTGACGTAATTGCCTAAATTAAGAAGTCACGCTCACTTCTCGTTAGCCATATACATAGATCAGTAGCCTCGATTACCGAGGCGCCGTGAGGTGGCAGCATTTTTTCGCCCATCACATCTGCCTGGAACATTAAGGCTTTGCCAATGTTACCGGTAGGAGGCTTATATTGAGACATTTAACACAAAATAAACCGACATTAAACTTGTCTTCGTTGTTTAGTGTCTTTTAATCACATGCATATTCACTATGTGGCAACTCTCGTGGCCGTCAACAATTTCGTATTGACGTTGTCTTGCTTATGTTCGAACAGAAACAAAAGACTAAGTGTGAATAAGCATGATATAAATACCAAACAAGGACAAATTGAACTAAACAAAGTGCAATCGATGTGGTGCGCAACGGTCGGACTGCTAACTAATATATGCATAGTTGCCAAAGTACAACCAAAACGTGCTGATCCTGGTGGCTAAGTCGGTAGCGTCCTCGGTTTAAATCCCGTACAGTAATCGAAACTGTTGTTTGTGTTCATTTAGTTTAAGATTCATTTTATATAACACTATTTCTCGCACTATTTCGTAATTTAATTCCGTTATCGAAAGCATACATAATATTATAAACATTCTGGGGGATAGACCTGCTAACGGGCAGTGTCAGTGAGCAAAAGGCAATTCTGAGCCAGACTGTCTTCCTAGCGAAGTCACGCAGCCAAGCGAGAGTCGGTTAAGCGAGACTAAGAGATCAGCAGCTAGATCTCGCAAGGTTCAAAGCGACGGATTTTGGTGTAATAATATGTATTGAGATCAGCGAGTTCACCGCTGTTTTAGTACCTAGCGGAGAGGCAGGAAACCAAAGAATTATTTTTGTTACATTCGCTAGTCGGCGCTACATGTCGCCCTTGACCTTCATTTTGCCGTATATTTTAAACCGACCAATGAGATGTGGCGAAGTTCCCGCTGACCCCATCGATTGCTCGTCGGGCCGCTGATAAGAAGATTGTAGGGTGTAAAATATTACCGCCGAAAACGTACGATTTCTTCGGTAAATATCCCACAGTGTTGCATGTCATTGTGGAATGCACTGTCCACCTCCACGTCATGTGTGCCATATCGTCTGATCGGTGTGCAGTTGCGCGATAATTGCGATAAGTCGTGCATGTTTTCCGTGAAATTTACGAGTGCGTATCCAACATGGCCGCGCATCGGGATGTATGTCTTTCTGAATGTGCACTCATTCGGTTTTACGGGTCCGTAGTCTTTTTTATCGACGAGAGCGTTATCAGCCGCGCGATATAATGTCAACAACAATTGTCGCGTAGGTTTGTTTTGGTTTGGCGTATGTCACTTAATTAATTGTGCACATTTTCTGGATTACCAAAGCAACATCCGATCTTTGGCGCTTGTCCAACGTTAAAGCGAAAAAAAGATAATGAGAAAGAATAAAAACCTAAGTTCTGGTAGTGACTATATTGAACATATTTCCTCTCTCACAAGTACAATTACACACCAGCACAGAGGTCCAAGATTTCCTTCATTCTTTGTTTACAACAAGTGTAGTCATTTCACTGCAATTTCTTAACCCATTTCATTCTGACAGCTAGTTAGCTGGCCACATTGCTCAGATCTGGACAAAATTACCAATTTACAGTTGTGATAAATTATTTCAACGGGTGGGTCACTTACTCATTTTTGGCCAGGTTTTGGTTGAAGAAAAGTGTATAAACCCTTACATTTCTGGAATCAGAAGAGAATTGCCTACATGATGGTGTTAAAATTGTTTGTATAGAGTGAGCATAGAAGAAGTTATCTCAAGGTGAAAAAGAAGACTGAAAAGCAATAATAATAAAAACAGATTGTACATCGACTTTGGACTTGTTTTACCTGTATACAACCACTCAGGATGGTCATACATCCAATGAGAGAAATCTGCCAAATTCATTTCTTCAAACAGTGGTAAAAATTTCATGTAAATATCTTGTTTCAGTTGGAAGTTACACATTTCTGAATGAATGTTGTCGAGTATGTGAAAAGATATCTTTCCTGACAGGGATTCACCAACGCTTCAATTATAATTTTTTTTCAGGCAACTGTTGAAGAAAAGTGTATAAACCCATACATTTCTGGAATCAGAAGAGAATTGCCTACATGATGGTGTTGAAACTGTTTCTGTAGAGTGAACATGGAGGAAGTTATCTCACGGAGAAGAAGAATGAAAGAAATAAAATTAAAAAAAAATGTGTACACAGACTTTGGGCTAGTTTTACCTATACATAGCCACTTAGACATATCATATATCCAGTGAGAGAAACCTCCCAACTTCATTTCTTCAAACAGTGGTAACAATTTGATGTAAATGTCATATGTCAGTCCAAAGTTATAGTTTTTAGAATGGAAGTCGTCACGTACACAAAATGAGTAATTTCCTTACAGTAATTCACAATTGGCATTGCCATTGCCATTGCCTTGGCATTGCAGTTTCCAATGAAAACGAATTACAACACAAGATATAATGTGCATAATAAAATTTAATGAAACAATAACCCTTCACCGAACTAAGGCAATAATGTCCATGACACTGTTCATGACATCGGCGATGTCACAGTTCATATTGTTCACGTCACTGACTGCCAAGTGCCAAGTCACAAGTTGAACAGCCTGTGGAAGTGCGTACAGACACACTCCAAGTGCACTGGCTGTTGGCACTGGACACAACAGATTCGTCTGCGTCGTTTTCAGTCGAAATACTGCTCGTACTACTGCCGATTTCACTGTCTTCCACGTCGATATCGCTTCCATCACTAACTGTACCATCATCCGCCATTTTTAAATGCCAAAAATCTCCAAAATATCGAACTCGAACTTCACTCCAAACTTGCAGATAAACACGCGGTTGAAAATTTGCAAATGGCTTCCAAACCGGTAGTGTGGTCATACTGCATCATGGGAAAAATGGGAAAAGCTTGCTACGATGCACACAGTTTCTATAAATACCCGATAAGGCCGTCACGTGCGTTGACTACGCCTGCAGGCGTATCCCGAATGAAAAGGTTAACTACGCCCGTAGGCGTATCCCGAATGAAATGGGTTAATGTACAACCTGCTAAATTAAGTGGCGTTTTTTGTGGAGTTGGGGTCCTCCTAATATTATAATATTGCATGCCTAAAATTATGTACAATGAATGAATGATTGAATAAATACAGTCGGATATGAAAATAAAGATAGATCGTAGGGCACTTGTATCGAATCTGGACCCAACTCGATTTCGCAGTTATAACTAAATGTTTGCCTGATATCTCAGAGGGGTAGTTCCATCATTCAACATCATCCCAGACATGTTAACATTTAAAATTTTTGCATATTAGCACATTGTTGAGGCATAAATAGCATGTCGGTTTGCATTAACATAACGTTCATTTCTAGCATGCGATGCAGTAATACACATCTGCAGCGGCTCAGACTAGTGCAAACTGGGTCGCTATTTGTGCTTCATTAAAGATGCAACATTTTTATAACATAAATATGCCTGGGATGTTGAATGATGGAACTAACCCGCTGAGGTATCAAATTGAAGCAAAAATTTAGCTATAACGGCAAAATCGAGGTAGGTCCAGATTCGATTGTAGGACTAGTTCTTGGGCTATATAAATGGTATAAATAAAGTACGCCTGAACTCTTCACAAGTGCTGATTAATCTGCTTCCTCTGTTCTAGCATATTACCCAGAACTCGGTGGAGCAGTGTAAAAAACAACAAATTTGGTTCATTTCACTTTGCGTGATTCAATACACCCTTCCAGATGAGCCACGACCAGTGGCGGCTTTTAGAACTAACTTGGGGAACATATACATTGGCGGATAGAACAGAATAGAAGTAGATTTATTTACTCAAATTGTACAAGCATTCAATAATAGTAGGTTAGTATATAATCATGTTATAGTGTACAGCACAGTAACTCCAAGCATCATAATGCAAGCCAGTGTGGCTAAAAACATGAATTTGTTTTTAGCCAAACTGTATTGGGATGGGTCAGTTTGGCTTTACATACCCCAATACTGGGTTAAATTTAAGTTATATACAAAATAACTATGTGCACCCATATTTTGGTGATTTTGTTCGCCTGCTGTAAGGACTCGGGAGTGTGTGGCAGAATATGACGTCTGGTGTAAAGTGATGATTTCACATACACGCAAAGATTTGACATAATTGCATCATGTGGACACTGTAGCTTGGAACAGTCGTAGAAAGCATACACAGGATTACAAAACAACTTTTCAAAGTTACACAGATTTCCAAAAAAGAATACTTTATGACACCTAACATTGAACATGGTCACCTATAGTTGCTTATGAAGTAAGGTATCCCTATGGGAGGAAGGGTATTTTGTTAACTGTTTATAATATGTGGTATATAACGTGGTAAAATCGAGTAAATTGGATGCATCATGATAAACTGTCAGGGCATGACTGGACTATGTGATGACGAGTGGCCGATTGTCTGTTTTCTAGATGTGACACGTGCACCGTTGACACAGACATGGCATCCTCCTCCCCCCATGGCAATGGGGTGACCGGAGGTGACCGGGTGACAGGTCAAGCAGTGCCGGTCATCCGCCACCACCTACCCCAAGTGCCCACCCTCACCCAGCACCCACGTATGGCGATGAGCAAGACCAACAGCCACGGTGTGTCAACTGACTCCCACCTGCCGCAGTTCGCCAACATCGTCCCCATGGAGACTGTGTGCCAAAGCCAGACCTTCACAGCAAACACCACCCCGTTGCCAGTCACCGCAGCGCCACCACCAGATAGTGCCGCTGCAGCATGTAACTCGCCCTCGGTCAAATCACATTCGACGTGTCCATCTCAGTTGGCACCAATACCATCTCCACCGATCAAGCTGAGGATTCGGCGGTCGTTCCACGAGGGTACGCTGTGTAGCCACCCTGCCCCCACCCCACCAGCGCAGTCATATGACTCGACGGCTCCACCGAGTGTTGGCATACCTATGCACCCAGTCGCCCCAGCACTACCAGTGTCAGTCGCCACGGGGTTTACACCGACGAGGTTCGGACGGGCGAAGACAAAGGGCGACATCAAGAAACAGCTGATGGAAAAGAAGAGAGACAGGAAGATGCAGGAAGCAAGTCGAGACGCTGCCATCAAACAGGAGGCTGTGGTACAAGTTTTATTCCTAACACAAACCATATTTCTCAAATTTGTCAATGATATCGTATTTGTGATTAATGCCGTTTTTGTCAGTGTGCATATTTTGTAGAAAAAACTATTGCAACGGCACTTGTTGCCAGTAATCTAGACTATTGTTATTCTCTCATAATGTTGTTGAAGATGTCATGAAATTACAATGTGTGCAAAATTAATTATCATGGATTGTGACTCGGTCTCTGGTTTTCTGGTTAACTAAATGCTGCTTCTGTGGTGTCTGCGTTGGCTTCCTACCAGTATTGTATCATTTTAAGATCTGTACAGTTACCTACCAGGTAGTTTTATGTAAGCTACCGGCATATTTATATTCGTTGCTTAATAAGAAAACCTATACAGCTTCGATCATCCATTTGTGATTTACTTTTTGTTCCTAGAGTCAACACTAACATTAGAACTATGGCTTTCTCTGTTGCTGTACCAACTCTTTGGAATATGCTTGCTCTTATTGTCAAATCTGTTACATATCACACAATTATTCGGCTGTCATTTAAAAACTTTTATAACCTTGCCTCGACCTTAGCTCCCTGTCCATCTGTTTTTTTCATACTGCTTATAAATCAGTTTTTGATTGACCAACCCTTCAGTCTTGATACGCCCCTGAGTTTGGTTTCCAATGATTTTGGTGCAAAAGAAGTTACCTTATTATTATTGATTACTATACACCCAAACCGTATAGTGATGATAGTCGCAGTCTTGCTGGTTGTAGGTGCCTCCAGTGATGGCTGAGAAACTTCCTGCCAGGTGGCTTGTGGGAGATCTGATGTGGGCAAAGGTCAGCGGTCACCCCTGGTGGCCATGCATGGTAGCGTACGATCCGTACCAAGGTGTCTATACGCGCATCAAAGGCAAGTCGGCAGAGTAGTTGTGAAATGTACGGAACCTAACCAATTCTTCACGTTGTATGCAATCCGTCAGTCGATCAAATGGATTATTTTGGTGCCTTGTATAGAACGTAATGACTACTGCTTTTGGACACCCTAAGTATCTACGTCGGAATACATACTGACCGTAATGATGGCAGGTATACGTGGACACTGTTTGGGCACCATTCAGTGTTTTGTATTGTATGTTTTTGGACAGCCGTTAAGTGTCCAAATACATACAGTCATTATGGTAGTTTGTAGTTTGATCCGTGTGATGTACATTCAAGTTTCTTGGTTTTTCAGATGTGTGTATTTACTGTAGAAGTACAGAAAATAATAATTACAATTGTCGTACTTACTGTTTGTTTGTCACACCAGGTGACCTGCGACAGACGCGGCTCTACCATGTGCAGTTCTTTGGCAACGAGGCCGAGCGGGGGTGGGTTTCGGAGGGCTCGATGATCGCCTTCGAGGGGAAGAAAGCGTTCGAACGGTTCTGCACCGAGATGATCGCTAAGCACAAGAAGGACCGGGACCGGTACATGGTGAAACAGAGTCGTCGCAAGGCGTGGGAAGTTGCTGTCGTCGCGACAGAGGAGGCCCTTCCTATGAGTAGACTGGAGCGACAACAGACCTACACATTCGTCTACGAACCGACGGAGCCCGTCGCAACAAAACCCGCACCCGAGAACCAGCAGGTGGCAGCACTATCAAATGGCGTTGCGGTTCAGAAGCGCAAGTACGTGAAGCGGAAAGTACAGACAGTGGATGAGGATGGTGTGGATGTGGCAGCGTCACCGCTGCCTGCGTCACCGCCACGCAAACGTATGCGTCACCTCAGAGGACAGAGGTCGTCGCCGCGGAAACTGGCTGACCAGTTCGCAACGCAGTTTGCGGTGTTCTGTCAGAAGCGACGTGATTCTGTGCGTGAGGAGAATCCGAAGGACTCCGAGGAGCAGGTCGAGAAACGGTTGCAGGAATTGTGGGAAGGGTTGAGCGACGAGGATAGGGCGAAGTTCATACCCATGGGGTCGGACGTTACAAACATTACAGAGATGATGACGAAGTCTGTTGGTAGTAAGTTGTTGGTCGGAAACTTGACTAAATGGTGGCATTTGAATAATGAACTGAAGCTTTGCTATAATTTGTTGTTTCATGATTTACATATAAACCTTTGTGGAAATGTTTGATTACCCCTTGGTCAAATAGAACACATGTTGCAGGTTTTGTTTGTTGAGCTTCCGTATGGAGAATCCAACAAAGCAACCAGCTTTGTTTTATTTAGTGTTTGACCATACACATTAATAATGGGTAATTCTAAAATGGTACAGTTGAACATATTTTATGTGTACATTTATAGAAAGCCATCAATTATTTTTTTCAGTTTGATAAATTAATTCAATTCATATAAATTTGCAGGATTCAGTTAAAGCTGTTTTTTTTTTTTTCAATGCAAATTCACAAATATGTTGAATTCAAAATTAAACCCAAAACTGATCTTCACTTGGCCTCCATAAATTTGTATCAACTTATTTTTGTTGATGTACATCCTTTGTATGAGTTTATTTTTGTTGTTTTTTCTCCACTCTGCAGCTGTACAAAGGTCAGGGCGCGTAAGTCGACCTTCAAAGAAGAAGCTGGAGGCAGAGGGCGAGGTATTCGTAACAACCCCGAAAACTACAAAGGTAATGGTATTCCTGTCTCATTTTCTGGTTTAATGCTACACCATCCCCTATGTTTGTGTTCCCCTGGATACACGGTATCGCTATGCCATCCCCTATGTTTGTGTTCCCCTGGATACACGGTATCGCTATGCCATCCCCTATGTTTGTGTTCCCCTGGATACACGGTATCGCTATGCCATCCCCTGTGTTTGTGTTCCCCTGGATACACGGTATCGCTACACCATCCCCTATGTTTGGGTTCCCCTGAATACACGGTATCACTACACCATCCCCTGTGTTTGGGTTCCCCTGGATACACAGTATCGCTACACCATCCCCTATATGTAAATGAGTAAATGACAAAGTGTTTAGTTTGTATTAGTTTTTGTTTGTATTAGGCAGGGATGAGAAATTTCCGGTTTTTGCCAGAATTCCTATTTTTATACTGCTCCAAAGAGCATTTTTGTAAAGCCGGAATTCCTATTTTTATACTGCTCCAAAGAGCATTTTTGTGAATCGTGTAAATCCGGGGAGAAAAAAATGAAAGTTGGGGGGTAGGACATATAAAATCCTGGACAATTCACTGACGATCTATCTGCGGATTGAGTTAACCATCTATCTGCCGGGTGTCGCCACGTGTTAATGACGTTGCCTGGCGATTAGAGACAGAACCGACCCAACCGAACCCGCGAATCTGCGAAGTAAAACCCATAGTTCTGCGGCTGTTCGCTTCAGCGCTTTCGAAGTGCGCGCACAAAAGCAGTGGACCAATAGGAAACGACAATGTATTTTGTGGAGATGTCGATCATTTTTTAACACAATGGCTAATCGACGATTTGTTGTACGGCCAGACAAATGTTGCGTGAAGGACATTGACAAAAGTGTCAAGAATAAGTGGAATTGGGTGTGGCTGGAGAGATCGGCTGGAGACACTATGTTGGATATATTCATCAGTAAATTATCAGTACCGGGGAAAGCCTACTGTTTGTGGTGCGAGGCCGATGTCAACTATGCGGATTGGATCCTACAGGCTACAGTCAGAGGGGAACCGAAGGCATTGAAGTACACACGCTGGCACTGCCCACACTGGTCACCAATGTTCTGTTATAACCTTAACAGAGGGCGTATCCGATTCCATGTAGACAACACACTTCCACAAGCACCCACAAGTTCCAGATTGGACTCGTGGTGGGCTACCATATTCTCTACTGGCAAGTTCCCAGCCTTGTTAAAGCTGGTGGCTGCAATGATGAGCTGCTTTCATGGTCCTCAAGTGGAAGGGTGTTTTTTAGTCACATGTCTAGTATCATGAATACTGCCACTGCCAGAAAGAATGTTAATACATTCAACACTATCCAGACAGTGAAGTACTCACTCATGGCAAGCAACAAGACTACTATACAGGACTTCCACAAACAGAACTGGTCGCCTCGTTCACAACACGAGGGGTGCACACAAAATTTACTCCATCCATCTTGCCGAGGAAGGAAAGATGAAGGAGGAGAAGAAAACTGAGCTGAACATGTCAAAGACGAAGGCAGCCACCAAGTACAAAGCTAAGGAAGCAGTTGAGCTGGCAACGAAGAAAGCTAGAATGGCCCATCAATGGGCTGTTTTGACAAGGAGAAAGCTGCCCGTCAGCCAACTCAGGTTCAGTCTAGAAAATATCATTAGCAAGTAAGTTAGTACTATGACAATGTGTGCGTGAGTCCGTGTGCGTTTTTTGCTATTGGAAATGTTAACATTTTCTATTTAACATTGCTTAAAATACACCATATGTCGTCTACAATTTAAAAATATCTTTGAGGAGTCCCCCCTCCCCCATTAGATGAGACAGTCCTCTTGGGCTGAAATGTGGGCCACAGCTAAATTTCCGTTTTTTTCTCTGAATGTCACTCTCATCCCTGATTAAGGCTTTGTTTTTAGTATAGAGACAATTGTTTTGTCTTCTACAGTGTGGAGTAAAGTGACATTAATGATATCGTTCTCGTTGACAGACCATAGCAGCAACTCCCGTCGTGAAGACGGAGGACATTAAGAAAGATTTGACCATAGAGAAGGAGATCGATGACATCATTGAAAGTGTCGCATCCGGTGCAGGGGAAGTCTGGGTAATATATCAAACATTTTCTTTCAGTAGCGCCACCTGGTGCTGTCCATGTATTGCCATTCAGCCGCAAGGCAACAGAATTGCTTGAAACTTCATCATCTTTATAGTAGTTTTTTTTAAATAAAATGAACCAATAATGTAGAATACATTTCTGGATAAAAAAGCTGAACAGAAATTGAAAGCAACATTATGTAGGTATTCCTTATGGTTATATAAGGTAACTGCTTTATGACGGTTTGGGACATCTGTGTCATGTAGTCGCAGAATGCAGCTTGAGTCATTTGTAATTCAACACAACCACCATGAGATGTAAAAATGTCTTGGCAAATTCTGAGAAAAAAAATCCACTGCGGACTTTGACACACTTCACAATCTCTGAAAGGTTAAGTTCTTAAAAGGTAAATGATACATGAAGTTCGACCAGGAAATGAGTATTTGTTCACGGAGGATGTCGTGTATGCTTCAGACGCCAGACACTAAGTCAGAGAGTGAAGAGACAGAG
This sequence comes from Escarpia spicata, assembly GCA_963995525.1. Classification (NCBI taxonomy): domain Eukaryota; kingdom Metazoa; phylum Annelida; class Polychaeta; order Sabellida; family Siboglinidae; genus Escarpia; species Escarpia spicata. The sequence goes on along the minus strand of OZ023206.1, from coordinate 6,626,553 downwards.
TCTCAGGCCAGCAGTGTCAAGGTAGGAAACCAGATCTTCATTGTAGCATAGCCCAAGTGGCATTCACAAGTCTTAACCCTGCAGGTGACCAGTGGTAAACTTCCATCCACAGTGTACACAGTTTTGAGCTATTTGTAGGGGTTCTTTTTAAAAATCACAACTTTGCTAATATTTATCAAGAAATATGATTGAGCTTATCATTTTGTTGGCAAGAAGACCCATTATTATTATGCAGTGATGATATTTATATAGCATAACATCAAATAATCATGAAGTGATAACTGTTTAAAGTTTATTCAAAATAAATCCAAAAAACTATTTTTGGTTACCCTACTACTAGTTAATTACCGAGTGGTTGTATGTGTCAATGTCCAATTAGAGAAATGTAGCCCTGTATATAAGCTAATGAGTACAGAACAAAATTATCAAATATACTCGGAAGTTTGTTATATGTGTCGAGTCCTAACGAAATGAGTCACATGTACAAATTTAAAAATATTGAGTTATATATACCTTTGGAAAGAGCATATAATCAGCTTTAACATGGTACATATATTGTGGGCATAGCGTAATCCTATCTGAAGTTATGTCACAATGAACACATATGGGGTAGAAATGTTCAAACTGAGAAAAAGCCGTTTGAAGTTTTGGAACGTTTACTGAAAAGTACCTTAGTTACCCTTAACGGATTTCTTTGAAATTCTGCACCATCTTAGATAGTGATATCCTGTTAAGTATCTGAAAATATGAACAAAATGTATGGGATATTAAAAAAGTTATGAGCAAAAGACTTTTCTATGTATACTAGTGGAGTGGTATGTTTTTTAGGAATTTTACAGCACACACAAAAACAGTCTGGTTTGTCGGGTAAATGCATTTATTTATAAACTGACATTGTTCTAATAAGTGAAGCTCATTGGTACAAAAAAATAAAATTGCAAAAGAAAACTGCTGCAAGTTTATATGACTCACAAAACCAGTCAGTGAGTTTATTCTCATTTTCCCACACTGGCACCACCACGACCCCTGCCAGCATTGTCATGTCCCCTGCCAGGACTACCACGTGTTCTCAGATGCCTCGGTCGGAGAAGGCGATGGCGAAGGCTGGCGACCTAGGCCACGAATACCTCCTCTGCGTGGTGTGGATGCGATAGCATCGGGAGCTGTGGAGGGCCCCGCCATGGGGGCATCCTCCCTCTCAGAGGGGCTTGGACACAGCACGTCCTTATACAGGTCCTTCACAAATGGACGAATGTTTGTGAGGAGGTAGTGTTGGCGGTCATGACTGAGGCCGGGTGGCTTGATGGCGAGTGGTGGTGCAGAAGGCAGCAAGGCATCACTGCAAACCAGGAACTCGAAGCGCTCTTCGGGGCTGCTGCATGTTGTCTTTACAAAGACCATGCCTGGGCTGGCTGCATCAAACCTGTGAACAGTGTTTAACACAGTTTAAATAATTGTTTATCATCTTTCACTGCATACAGGCATAATGGTTGCATTGTACAGGAACACCTGCGAGTGTTGTCATAACAGGCAAATATGTTTTCCTTGGTTTTATATTAGACAAACACAAAAAAGATGGATGCAAAATATCAATGTTTCAGCCGTGCATACATTATAAGGGTCAATTATTGTAATCGTGTAAATAAACTAACGATAAACAAACATTTTTTATGAACACACCAACTCACCTATGACGATAACCCTTTATATAAAGCCTTATTTAGCATTTATTTCCTTTAATTTTATGTTATTAAACGATATTGTGGATACTACTGGGATAAATAGATAGCATTGAATGTACCTGAAGTGAAAGTACTTCTTGATGCCTAGCAGTGCCTTGAAGTGGGGATGGAGGTGTGCTTGCCAGTCTGCCACAGGACGAGGGATGTGCCGTCTTCTTTGCCAACCAACTGGGTGGAATTCAGACAGGCGCTCCCATTCACCACAGACTCGAGCTCAGTCAGCGACGATATTGCGTGGCATTTCATTGCCCGCTTGAGAAGCCCAAAGCAAGCGTAAGGGGCAAACTTTGTGTGTACCACAACTAGAAAGTTGAGTGTGATGGGCTGGTGGAGACCAATGGCGACCCTCCATGCACAATACCACAGGACAAAACAGTTCTTGTTTTGTACAGTGAAGGTCGGCAGTGGTCTCACCCAGTCCAAAAACACTCAAAAAAGTAGTGTATGTAGGACACAACAGCGTTCGACCCCTTCGAAATGAGATGGGCTTCATCAATCAGGAAGTTCACCTGTTTCGGGAGCGCCTCCCAGCAGACCCCAAATATGCCACACTCTAGGAACCAGGAAGTACATGGGGCCTGGCTGGAGAGGGTCACTCGGCAGGTGAACTTGCTGCGCAAAGTCAAAACTGTAGTGCATCGAGATCTGCCGGCTGCAGGGAGCACTCCTGCTGAACTCCACCAGTTTCATCTCGCTGCAGGTCTGCTTGGCAGCTGTCACCATCCCGTTGTAGAATGTCCTGGCCATGTCAACAACTCGCAGGTGTTCCTGTAAAATGCGACCAGTTATGGTAGGCACGTCCACAAACGGCAAATATAATTTCATATGCATTTATAAAAAGGCCAATCATAATAGTCCAGTGCCTTGTTATGATGCACATTAAAAAAAACATTGCCATGACATGCAATATAATTTTATGTCCCTTTGAAATGCGTAAAGTATCTGTTTTTTTAAGAGATGCCAAAAACATTATTGTAGACACAAATGGAAATTTAGGCTACATTAATAATAATAATAACGAATTAATAAACCTATCCTACTAATAATAGTGCAGTGGTGTATCAGTATGTCTGACATCATTCCTCCATATCACAGAAAGTCACAACTTTAATTTACTCTTTATGTCAAGCCCTGACTAACACCAGTTTAATGAAACTCATATTAGCATAGTCTATTAGGCTTGGTTATAGTAACGATCTAATTAATTAGTAATCTGTCATGATCTCACCCTGATGGCCTGATAACGTGCACATGCATTTACCCAGATACAATCATGACAATGGCCTGTGCCACTGTTCATATAAATATAACGAACCACAGACAGTGAGACGGTATTCAAATAATAATTTCATAGTGTATATAATATACACTTCGATAGCATGCATACCTGAAACTTTGGCCAGTTCTTCGTCCACCGAGTCAAAAACTATGTCCTCAGACTCGGCAGCCACTTCCATGGCATCGTCGAAGTCATTCCTTCGGTCATCAAAATGGTCATCCTCGTCGGATGACCTGCTATTACAAACTTCTGAATCTGAGTCTGGTTCGTCACCTTTGCCACACACTGTACTCCTCCAACAAACTATCGATCTTTTCTCTATCGGAATCGGCCACATTGCAATTAATCAACCTCGCTAACTCGAGTGCCATTTTTAAAGGGACTGGCAAAGAAAGCCGCAATGCGCATGCGCCGCAGCTGCGCAGCCAATGACAGCAGTAGCATTAGTCACGCGGCTAGCAACAAAGGCTTCGAATGTTTACATTATAGCTCGCACGTCAAGCCCTCCTATTGGCTAAATTCAAACCAGGTCACGGCGGCCTCACTATATTTAGAAAGATGACATCCAGCGCTCTCTGGCGGTATCAAAATGTTGAGGGACAGCCCACAATTTCCGCGAAAAACTGCGTTACAAATGTTGCGTTTTCGGCTTTGTTTTAACGAATTCATGCATGACATTTTACACAGGTATCACAAAACTACTCTATAAACAGCAAATGAACGCACATTTAACAAAAATAGCGACGTTAGTCGATAACAGACATATTAAGGACCAAGTTTATTGAAAAAACGCACAATCGTAAATGTTGCGGTTGCAACACATTTGGGCATTTCCTGACGTTCGACAAATCTGTACATCCGACTCATTTCGTCAGGACTCGTCACATATTAATTTTTTAGGTAGACCCACGTAAAATTTAGAACGAGGGTAAAGTAGAAATCCAAGTTCGCCCAGTGACAAAATCATTATTGAGTGGTTTTATGTTAATGCATGCAGTGTGACAAATGTAGCTGTACATTTCAGCTGCGTGATAATGAAAACTAGACTCAAATATATTCAGAACTTTTCATTTTATTGTATTTTTTATAGAACGTTCAAATACAACCGATACAGCAATAGGCCTACGGCCTAGTACTGTCGTACACCGTGGTGCACTTGTCCGATAACGTGATGTATCAATTATAAATTTCCTTACATATCAATAAAATAATACCTACAGTTCCTAATTACACATATATATGTCATCAGATTATGGGACGTGTTTGAACTCTGAATGCATCGTATCCTTCACTAGTCGACCGACGTTGCTCGCCAGCATCTTGCATAATATCCACTTCAAAACAGCCCCCAAAGTCTGTGTAACTGTCTGAACTAGTGTAATAACGTGATCCACAAATACCGATATACTGACTTGGACATTTGAAATAATTCTACTTATATCATCGAAGCGAGACAAAAAACATGGTGGACTTTCGTTGTGATGGAATGAAACCGGCATCAACAAGAAGACGTTTTAGAGCCATTCGCTGACCGTTGACATAAATTTATTTGGATAGACCAATCGTTGGGCTTTCCTTCGGTACCTTCATTTCCCGGCTTAGACCATATGAATGGGAATGTAAATTCCTGATGCAGAACGTAGTAACATAGGCCATATTTGGGCATCTACTACTACAACATTTTGTAGCTTGGTTGTGATAAAACTCATTGATAAAAATGCAACAGGAAAAAAGAATAATTCAGCTTTCCAATGATACCTCGCATCCTCCTGTTAGTTGCTAGTGACAGAAACGAAAATTGTTTAAGAAGAGTGATACTGAACTGGGATGAAATTCGGCCGACCACAAATTATTTGCAGGGCGTGACTTCTCTTTTTATGCTTTGCACGAAGAGATAAATGTCGACAATCGTGTACATTTGATATTTTTTTTCCGCTGTCCCCAATTATGGCGTTGCGTGTAGCAGGTACTGATTTTAACATGACTTCAGTGGCGCCTCCCAGGGAGTGTTAGGGAATGAAACTGGTACTCACAGTGCTCTAAAGTTAACGTATTAATATAGTGAACCTGATCGCATGAGAGGAGACAGACTGACAGTGCTCTAAAGTTAGTGTAGTAATATAGTGAACCTGATTGCATGAGAGGAGACAGACTGACAGTGCTCTAAAGTTAGCGTACTAATATAGTGAACCTGATTGCATGAGAGGAGACAGACTGACAGTGCTCTAAAGTTAACGTATTAATATAGTGAACCTGATTGCATGAGAGGAGACAGACTGACAGTGCTCTAAAGTTAGCGTAGTAATATAGTGAACCTGATAGCATGAGAGGAGACAGACTGAGAGTCCTCTAAAGTTAACATATTAATATAGTGAACCTGATTGCATGAGAGGAGACAGACTGACAGTGCTTTAAAGTTAGCGTATTAATATAGCGAACCTGATTGCATGAAAGGAGAGAGACTGACAGTGCTTTAACGTTAGCATAATAATATAGTGAACCTGATTGCATGAGAGGAGATAGACTGACAGTGCTTTAAAGTTAGCGTAGTAATATAGTGAACCTGATTGCATGAGAGGAGATAGACTGACAGTGCTTTAAAGTTAACGTAGTAATATAGTGAACCTGATCGCATGAGAGGAGACAGACTGACAATGCTCTAAAGTTAGCATAGTAATATAGTGAACCTGATTGCATGAGAGGAGATATACTCACAGTGCTCTAAAGTTAGCGTAGTAATATAGTGAACCTGATTGCATGAGAGGAGATATACTCACAGTGCTCTAAAGTTAGCGTAGTAATACACAGATACTTCAGGTTGTGGGACTGTATCACTAAGCTAATGAGCTTTTCAGGATCCATCATCCTCGCAAACGAGGGCTGTTTGCCATGCAAAACTAGCCCTGGCTGATTCCCTACGCGAAGTGCAGAAGTTAGCCGAGTCAGAGTAGTAATTGACTTCGCCAATCGCGACTGCATCAGCGAGAACTGCAAATAACCGCCCCAATTAGAAGACTGATAAAGGACTTCTGGGAATCCCAATATATTATGACCCGTTCGCCCATTAGCACAAGCAGCTGAGCGGTATTGTGTATTCGAATAATTGCTTCTACTTCCTAAACAATGCATGTAACACGAGCCATGGTTGTTTGAAATTAGTTTGATTATGACCACCTGACCTGCCGACATCCACTGATCTAGTGAGCGATTTGATAGGTTGAGCTTAAATTCAGAGTTTCGCAAAGCGATCTGCCGGGGGGTACTGCTGGCTGGCACTGGCGTAATCAGCAGCAGCGACCCCTGGCACACGAGGATGGGTGATGAGTTCATAATAAAGTCTTTGAAACAGCTGTCGTCATAGTTATGTTTACTTTTACTTAGTTGTACATTTCTGCCTCCAGGGTGAGGAGATGCCACCAGGGAGTGCTGCGAGACACATGCCGAATTCATTGGAGTCAACGCCGGAGGTGGCAGAGATCGAGTTGTTCCGCCTGAGCAACACAGGGCCGCTGAAGAAGGAACATGTTTGCCTGCTGTGTGAGAAGCCGGGCGAACTGATCACGTGTAACGGCCCCACCACCTCCTGTCACAGCTCCTTCCATCTCTCCTGTGTCGGTCTCAAGTCCGTGCCTGCAGACCCGTTTGTCTGTGACGAATGTACGACAGGTTTGTCCAACAGTTTGTTGTGTTATTGCCCTTGGTGTGGGGTTGGTGTTATTGCCCTGAGGACGCGGTAGGTCTCATTGCCGTAAGAGTAGCCATTGGTCCTAAATTTATTTTTGCTATAGTGCCTGTAAGACTGTCAAGATACATGGCGAGATTCCGCGCGAGTGGCGCCAGCTGGTGACATGAAGTAACTCGGCGCGTGCTTAGGGAATAGGACGTGTTTTGTTTTGGGGTGAATGGCATAGAGACTGATAATAGTTCTTGTTTCTGACTGATATTAAACGAAAGCAATGGAGGAAGTTTTGTAAGTAAACATTTTATGGTAAACGTTTTAGCGGTGGTTGTAGCTGGATACTTATAATACATGCTGGGTGATGACTTCACGTAAGGCTGATTAAACGCACGTTTACCGTGAACACAATTACCTACAACAGCAATGTTAACGAGATCGGTGGTATATATGTCATGTGGCTGTTGTATCCCCGAATGAAGCACAAACTGCCTTACTTCAAGTTACGACGTAAACGTTTCGCCCAAGCAATAGTACAGATATCCAGTTATAACCAACGATAAACTCAATTACTGTAACATTGTTACTTACAAAGCTTCTGTCTTCTGTGTCATTCCTGTGATTATATCCCAAATAAAAATATACATCCTATTCGCAATGTAGGCAACAGTGCAAGGGATGTTGCCAGCTGACTCAAAGTGAAAACGAGGCGCAATACTTACAAGCCACAATCTTTGACATATTTTCCTCTCGAGAAACTTGCGCATTTATATATTTCAACAACTTCGTGCGGTCTTCATCAGCAGAATGACATTATTTTTTGCTGTTTAGGAATTTTATCTTATCTTTTTCTGACAGCTATGTTATGCATTTTCCAACAATATGGATTTTTTGAAGATTGTTATAAGCCAGGCGGGTTATGGGAGCAGTAAGTATTATAAGTATCTATAATTAGCGGAGGTAATCGGAGGTGAACCTGCCGGCATCATACTGCTTAATGCGGGACTTTCATATTTGTTTTCACTGTTTTTTGATTGGTAAAAATTATTTTGGAAAAACTGCAAGATTGAAATTTTCACTAATTATTCTGTTGAACGTACACTATTTTGGATGTCATAGCTTGTTTTGGGGGTTTGTAAAGAAAAGTTAACCAAGTAGGGAATTTAATCTTTACCCAAACAATGCAACTCACTACGGTCATAAAACATTTGAGGTCAGAGCTCAAAACCACCTTATTGCAAAAAGGTTGGTTTGGTAGCAAAGATTGAATTAATCATTTCTAATAAGAGTTTTGAAAATAGACTAACAATGTTTCTCTCAGACTGCCTACGACATCAAGCAATACTCTAGTCTAAAACGAATTAAGTTTTTTTCCTAAAAATTGCATTTTATTTCGTTTTGGGAAATACCCTAAAAGAAAAATTTGCATGTTTGTCAGCACAAATGTATTATTGACATTCCTACGGGTTTGTTTTGTGAATAAATGCATATTAAGTGTGCTACAGCTTCATAAAAATTGTACCACAATGTTGAAAGACAGCCAAAACTTGAAGTGTATTTTTGGCACAACCCCTTCATCGATCATAAATCAATCCCATACAATTTGGAGCACATGTAAGGTCAGCTTGCATGCCAAATTATAGCTTCGTAACTATTGCAGTTTAACAAAATTACATTAAGTAATGCTTCCTGGTTGTCATTGATAACAGCCGTGTCACCAGATAGGCGGATTTGGCATTAAATGTGATGTTTTTTCGTTTGCAAGCAGTTTGTTTTTATCACAAATTGACGGAGACGTCTGTGTTTGTGACTTCGTGTTTATGACTGGCCTACGGCCCCACGTGCTAGTCTGTGTGTTGGTGGCACCTGATTGGTCAGGGATCAACCCTGGGTTACTAACAAATAGCGGCGTTGTCAAGCTTGGAACGACGTTCGGTTGCAAAACAAGAAGATTACAGCTAGCATTGGTTGTTTAACATAGTGATGCAATTACGTAATCTTCATAAAACAAGATGCTGGTAACAGAATAACCAGACTATGTGATATGCATTCACTGTGAGCGAATTTACAGTCGTGGATATCTGCGCTGGTGCGAAACTGACGTCATCGTTTCTACGGAAACATCATTATAGTTTCCAAGAATTTGAAGGGGAATTCCACTGAGACTCACAAAGTTTTTAAAGGACGGACTGGTGACATATGGCATTAAGGCCATGTTTTCTTTTGTAGTACATATGTTCACACCAACACCTACTAATGTTCTATGAAGAAAAAAGTCAAGAAATCAGCTGACATGATAACCACCGCCCAAACCTTAAGCAATATTCCAACAAACAACTTACATGAAATACCCGAAATATTGTTGTCATGGGACCATACATAGATTGCTGTTGTCATGTCAGCACTTAGGCAGATTAGTTCTATATTCACCTATCTTATATAATCCCCAAACTTTATTAAAATGTATTGAGATATGGCCCATATTGTAGGACCAGTGGCTGGCTATCCTTAGTGTGGGGTCATTGCACTTGGTGTGGGGTCATTGCTTCTGGGTATGGAGTAATTGCTCTTGGTGTCTGGTAATTGCACTTGCAGTGTGTACAGGGGTCACTGTGATTACCTGTGAGTGTTGTTTGTGGAAATGCCTGCTGTGGGTAGAGGCTGGGTTAATTGTTCAGGTGTTGTCTTTTTTCTGGTGTTCTTTCTTAGTGGTGTCTCTTAGACTAGGGTATGTCAACATGACACTTGTAAGTGGTCCTACATTGCACTGCAGTATCATGTATACAAATGTTTTGTTTTCATATGTTTGATATACACAGTCACTTGTTCTATTAACACAGACTGTTTCATGTGTTATGTACACAAGCTTTTACATAAGCTGTCTCACATGTTTTGTCTGCACAGACAGCCTCACGTGTTTTATCTATACAGGCTGTTTCACATGTTTTTTTCTGCACAGGCAGTCACACATGTTTTGTGTGCAAGAAGACAGGTCCAGAGATGAAGCGTTGCGCGGTGCCGCAGTGTGGACGTTTCTACCACCAGGAGTGCGTGATGAAGCTGCCCCTGACACGCAGCGAGAACCACCACTTCTACTGCCCCTTGCACACCTGTGCCACCTGCGCAGGCGGAAACCCAAAGAACACCAAAGCAACAAAAGGTGGGTTTGTGGGCTCCAAAATATATTGACCAAACATGTATATGAGGATGGCAAAGTGTGAAAAAATAGATTGGGATAGAAAGGGTAACTACATGAAAAGTCGTAGTTGGGATAAACAGAATTAAAAAGCGTATTTTTTTTTGGTGGGCTCATCCCAGATATATGACGCTGTATAATTATCAGTAAAAATAGGAATAGTTGCATGGTTCATAATTGTATGCCGTGTCCTTGCAGGTCGCATGTACCGGTGTGTGCGGTGTCCCATGGCCTACCACGTAGGAGACTTCTGTGTAGCTGCGGGCACTGTCTATCTCGCTGGCTTCAACATCATCTGTAGTGAACACTTCCAACCGGTGAAGTCACAGACGCATCATGCACACGTCAACGTCAGCTGGTGCTTCCAGTGCTCTAGCGGTCAGTGGTGCCACCTGGCGGCAGCTATTGCTGTCCTCTCCTCGAGTAATTATTACAGTAGCATGAAATCATGGCTATTGCAAAATGTTATCATGACCAAGCTAGAGTGTATTGTGACACTTGCAACGCTTCTAATTTCGGGTGCCAAACTATCCGGTGTTTAATTATGACAGAGGAAGACTTTCTAGTAGGTTTTATTTAATTTCATGTGGCTATATTTACTAGTACTACTAAAAATATACACTTTTTCTTTCATATTTACAATGTTTTGAATATATTCATAAACTTTAATATGTCTGCATTATTTACAATAAACTGTTTTTGTATTTTTTAACTTGTCAGTAGTTGGTGCTATTTGTAAAGAAAGAAATATTTTGTCAGTCCTGTTCACGTAAACGTATATAAGTTAACATTGTTTTCTGTATTCCAGGTGGGACGTTACTATGCTGCGAAACTTGCCCCGCCGCCTACCATGCCGAATGCCTCAACATTCAGCCACCAGAGGGCAGCTGGTACTGCAAGAGCTGTAGCAGTGGAAACAAACCTCTATATGGCGACATTGTTTGGGTGAAGGTCGGCAACTATAGGTGGGTGCTGATGGTTTTGTTTTGAGAAGTGTCCCGCAGAACCTGTAAGATTACATCATCCCATTATGTGATAACACATGGGTAAAAAATAACACATTTGTATCGCTGTAGGACTGTTTAAGTTTTACACGTACAAATGTTCATCTTTCTGGAGATGTTTCTACAGGTTGAATTCTATTGCCCAAAATATATATGCTTTATTGCAATTTTCTCAAACTGGTGTTACTTTTGTGCAGCTTTACAAAAATGTCTGTTAAACAACTGATTCAACTACTTTGTGAAACATTCTTCTGTATGTTTTATGTAACGCTCTCTGGCGCATGCTGTCGAACTATAGACTAGTTGCTTTGTTTCTAACCAGGTTTGGGGTCAAGCACTTGTACTTGGATTTGTAATTATTTGTACATTTTTCAGTACTTGTACTTGCCAAAATTACGTATTTTGAGTACAAAATATTAGTTCGTTTTGTTTTGCATGCAAGTGTAATGCACAATACTTAATGTCTGTCCTGATTATGTACAATTATTGTATATTTTGTAATGGTTAATTTCTGGCTCCTGAATATTTATAGTTGATTATTATAATTGAAGTTTACTTGACGTAATATACTTGTCCTTGATCAGATGTATTTAACACAAACCCTGTTTCTGACCGTATGAACTGTTATGTGTTTGTGAAGATTGCTACCAGTGTGAAGTGTGACGGTGGTTTGTATGTGTCAGATGATGGCCAGGAGAGATCTTGTGTAGTCGTGTCAGTATCTGTGTCTGTGGTTCCAGGTGGTGGCCGGGAGAGATCTTGTGTAGTCGTGTCAGTATCTGTGTCTGTGGTTCCAGGTGGTGGCCGGGAGAGATCTTGTGTTGTCGTGTCAGTATCTGTGTCTGTGGTTCCAGGTGGTGGTCGGGAGAGATCTTGTGTAGTTGAGTCAGTATCTGTGTCTGTGGTTCCAGGTGGTGGCCGGGAGAGATCTTGTGTAGTCATGTCGGTATCTGTCTGTGGTTCCAGGTGGTGGCCGAGAGAGATCTTGTGTAGTCGAGTCGGTATCTGTGTCTGTGGTTCCAGGTGGTGGCCGGGAGAGATCTTATGTAGTCGTGTCGGTATCTGTGTCTGTGGTTCCAGGTGGTGGCCGGGAGAGATCTTGTGTAGTCGAGTCGGTATCTGTGTCTGTGGTTCCAGGTGGTGGCCGGGAGAGATCTTGTGTAGTCGAGTCGGTATCTGTGTCTGTGGTTCCAGGTGGTGGCCGGGAGGGATCTTGTGTAGTCGAGTCGGTATCTGTGTCTGTGGTTCCAGGTGGTGGCCGGGAGAGATCTTGTGTAGTCGAGTCGGTATCTGTGTCTGTGGTTCCAGGTGGTGGCCGGGAGAGATCTTGTGTAGTCGAGTCGGTATCTGTGTCTGTGGTTCCAGGTGGTGGCCAGGAGAGATCTTGTGTAGTCGAGTCGGTATCTGTGTCTGTGGTTCCAGGTGGTGGCCGGGAGAGATCTTGTGTAGTCGAGTCGGTATCTGTGTCCTGTGTCTGTGGTTCCAGGTGGTGGCCGGGAGAGATCTTGTGTAGTCGAGTCGGTATCTGTGTCTGTGGTTCCAGGTGGTGGCCGGGAGAGATCTTGTGTAGTCGAGTCGGTATCTGTGTCTGTGGTTCCAGGTGGTGGCCGGGAGAGATCTTGTGTAGTCGAGTCGGTATCTGTGTCTGTGGTTCCAGGTGGTGGCCGGGAGAGATCTTGTGTAGTCGAGTCGGTATCTGTGTCTGGTTCCAGGTGGTGGCCGGGAGAGATCTTGTGTAGTTGAGTCAGTATCTGTGTCTGTGGTTCCAGGTGGTGGTCGGGAGAGATCTTGTGTAGTTGAGTCAGTATCTGTGTCTGTGGTTCCAGGTGGTGGCCGGGAGAGATCTTGTGTAGTCGTGTCAGTATCTGTGTCTGTGGTTCCAGGTGGTGGCCGGGAGAGATCTTATGTAGTCGTGTCAGTATCTGTGTCTGTGGTTCCAGGTGGTGGCCGGGAGAGATCTTGTGTAGTTGTTGTGTCAGTATCTGTGTCTGTGGTTCCAGGTGGTGGCCGGGAGAGATCTTGTGTTGTCGTGTCAGTATCTGTGTCTGTGGTTCCAGGTGGTGGCCGGGAGAGATCTTGTGTTGTCGTGTCAGTATCTGTGTCTGTGGTTCCAGGTGGTGGCCGGGAGAGATCTTCTGTAGTCGTGTCAGTATCTGTGTCTGTGGTTCCAGGTGGTGGCCGGGAGAGATCTTATGTAGTCGTGTCAGTATCTGTGTCTGTGGTTCCAGATGGTGGCCGGGAGAGATCTTATGTAGTCGTGTCAGTATCTGTGTCTGTGGTTCCAGATGGTGGCCGGGAGAGATCTTATGTAGTCGTGTCAGTATCTGTGTCTGTGGTTCCAGATGGTGGCCGGGAGAGATCTTATGTAGTCGTGTCAGTATCTGTGTCTGTGGTTCCAGATGGTGGCCGGGAGAGATCTTATGTAGTCGTGTCAGTATCTGTGTCTGTGGTTCCAGATGGTGGCCGGGAGAGATCTTATGTAGTCGTGTCAGTATCTGTGTCTGTGGTTCCAGATGGTGGCCGGGAGAGATCTTGTGTAGTCGTGTCAGTATCTGTGTCTGTGGTTCCAGATGGTGGCCGGGAGAGATCTTGTGTAGTCGTGTCAGTATCTGTGTCTGTGGTTCCAGATGGTGGCCGGGAGAGATCTTGTGTAGTCGTGTCAGTATCTGTGTCTGTGGTTCCAGATGGTGGCCGGGAGAGATCTTGTGTAGTCGTGTCAGTATCTGTGTCTGTGGTTCCAGATGGTGGCCGGGAGAGATCTTGTGTAGTCGTGTCAGTATCTGTGTCTGTGGTTCCAGATGGTGGCCGGGAGAGATCTTATGTAGTCGTGTCAGTATCTGTGTCTGTGGTTCCAGATGGTGGCCGGGAGAGATCTTGTGTAGTCGTGTCAGTATCTGTGTCTGTGGTTCCAGATGGTGGCCGGGAGAGATCTTATGTAGTCGTGTCAGTATCTGTGTCTGTGGTTCCAGATGGTGGCCGGGAGAGATCTTATGTAGTCGTGTCAGTATCTGTGTCTGTGGTTCCAGGTGGTGGCCGGGAGAGATCTTGTGTAGTCGTGTCAGTATCTGTGTCTGTGGTTCCAGATGGTGGCCGGGAGAGATCTTATGTAGTCGTGTCAGTATCTGTGTCTGTGGTTCCAGGTGGTGGCCGGGAGAGATCTTATGTAGTCGTGTCAGTATCTGTGTCTGTGGTTCCAGATGGTGGCCGGGAGAGATCTTGTGTAGTCGTGTCAGTATCTGTGTCTGGTTCCAGGTGGTGGCCGGGAGAGATCTTGTGTAGTCGTGTCAGTATCTGTGTCTGTGGTTCCAGATGGTGGCCGGGAGAGATCTTATGTAGTCGTGTCAGTATCTGTGTCTGTGGTTCCAGATGGTGGCCGGGAGAGATCTTATGTAGTCGTGTCAGTATCTGTGTCTGTGGTTCCAGATGGTGGCCGGGAGAGATCTTATGTAGTCGTGTCAGTATCTGTGTCTGTGGTTCCAGGTGGTGGCCGGGAGAGATCTTGTGTAGTCGTGTCAGTATCTGTGTCTGTGGTTCCAGGTGGTGGCCGGGAGAGATCTTGTGTAGTCGTGTCAGTATCTGTGTCTGTGGTTCCAGATGGTGGCCGGGAGAGATCTTGTGTAGTCGTGTCAGTATCTGTGTCTGTGGTTCCAGATGGTGGCCGGGAGAGATCTTGTGTAGTCGTGTCAGTATCTGTGTCTGTGGTTCCAGATGGTGGCCGGGAGAGATCTTATGTAGTCGTGTCAGTATCTGTGTCTGTGGTTCCAGATGGTGGCCGGGAGAGATCTTGTGTAGTCGTGTCAGTATCTGTGTCTGTGGTTCCAGATGGTGGCCGGGAGAGATCTTATGTAGTCGTGTCAGTATCTGTGTCTGTGGTTCCAGATGGTGGCCGGGAGAGATCTTATGTAGTCGTGTCAGTATCTGTGTCTGTGGTTCCAGGTGGTGGCCGGGAGAGATCTTGTGTAGTCGTGTCAGTATCTGTGTCTGTGGTTCCAGATGGTGGCCGGGAGAGATCTTATGTAGTCGTGTCAGTATCTGTGTCTGTGGTTCCAGGTGGTGGCCGGGAGAGATCTTATGTAGTCGTGTCAGTATCTGTGTCTGTGGTTCCAGATGGTGGCCGGGAGAGATCTTGTGTAGTCGTGTCAGTATCTGTGTCTGTGGTTCCAGGTGGTGGCCGGGAGAGATCTTGTGTAGTCGTGTCAGTATCTGTGTCTGTGGTTCCAGATGGTGGCCGGGAGAGATCTTATGTAGTCGTGTCAGTGTCTGTGTCTGTGGTTCCAGATGGTGGCCGGGAGAGATCTTGTGTAGTCGTGTCAGTATCTGTGTCTGTGGTTCCAGGTGGTGGCCGGGAGAGATCTTGTGTAGTTGAGTCAGTATCTGTGTCTGTGGTTCCAGGTGGTGGCCGGGAGAGATCTTGTGTTGTCGTGTCAGTATCTGTGTCTGTGGTTCCAGGTGGTGGCCGGGAGAGATCTTGTGTAGTTGAGTCAGTATCTGTGTCTGTGGTTCCAGGTGGTGGCCGGGAGAGATCTTGTGTAGTCGTGTCAGTATCTGTGTCTGTGGTTCCAGGTGGTGGCCGGGAGAGATCTTGTGTAGTCGAGTCAGTATCTGTGTCTGTGGTTCCAGATGGTGGCCAGGAGAGATCTTATGTAGTCGTGTCAGTATCTGTGTCTGTGGTTCCAGGTGGTGGCCGGGAGAGATCTTGTGTTGTCGTGTCAGTATCTGTGTCTGTGGTTCCAGGTGGTGGCCGGGAGAGATCTTGTGTAGTT
Organism: Escarpia spicata; assembly: GCA_963995525.1. Classification (NCBI taxonomy): domain Eukaryota; kingdom Metazoa; phylum Annelida; class Polychaeta; order Sabellida; family Siboglinidae; genus Escarpia; species Escarpia spicata. Next base: position 6,610,893 of record OZ023206.1, on the reverse strand, counting down.
GAGTCAGTATCTGTGTCTGTGGTTCCAGGTGGTGGCCGGGAGAGATCTTGTGTAGTCGTGTCAGTATCTGTGTCTGTGGTTCCAGGTGGTGGCCGGGAGAGATCTTGTGTAGTCGAGTCAGTATCTGTGTCTGTGGTTCCAGATGGTGGCCAGGAGAGATCTTATGTAGTCGTGTCAGTATCTGTGTCTGTGGTTCCAGGTGGTGGCCGGGAGAGATCTTGTGTAGTCGAGTCAGTATCTGTGTCTGTGGTTCCAGGTGGTGGCCGGGAGAGATCTTGTGTAGTTGTCGTGTCAGTATCTGTGTCTGTGGTTCCAGGTGGTGGCCGGGAGAGATCTTGTGTAGTCGTGTCAGTATCTGTGTCTGTGGTTCCAGGTGGTGGCCGGGAGAGATCTTGTGTAGTTGAGTCAGTATCTGTGTCTGTGGTTCCAGGTGGTGGCCGGGAGAGATCTTGTGTAGTTGTCGTGTCAGTATCTGTGTCTGTGGTTCCAGGTGGTGGCCGGGAGAGATCTTGTGTAGTCGTGTCAGTATCTGTGTCTGTGGTTCCAGGTGGTGGCCGGGAGAGATCTTGTGTAGTTGAGTCAGTATCTGTGTCTGTGGTTCCAGGTGGTGGCCGGGAGAGATCTTGTGTAGTCGTGTCAGTATCTGTGTCTGTGGTTCCAGGTGGTGGCCGGGAGAGATCTTGTGTAGTCGAGTCAGTATCTGTGTCTGTGGTTCCAGATGGTGGCCAGGAGAGATCTTATGTAGTCGTGTCAGTATCTGTGTCTGTGGTTCCAGGTGGTGGCCGGGAGAGATCTTGTGTAGTCGTGTCAGTATCTGTGTCTGTGGTTCCAGGTGGTGGCCGGGAGAGATCTGTCACCCAAAGAATGTGCCCCAGAACATCCAGGAGAAGCCCCACCAAGTGGGGGAGTTCCCGGTCCACTTCTTCGGATCAAACGACTACTTCTGGACACACAGAGCCAGGTGGGAGGGGTGGACTCTGGGGGGTGTAACTGGGAGGGGTGGGGAATAGTTTAATTATCTGTGGAGGGAGTTTTACTTGCAATTCTTATGTTTTCTGAAAAATTAAAAATAAACCTATTTTTTTAATAGTAGGGGACATTAGTTGACTTTTCGAGGTTTCTTCCATTTTACTATATTATTATTGTCAAATCGACAAAATTGCAAGTGTTATCTTGAGGCAGTAGATTGTACCACCTGAAATAACACTGTAGAACAAAAAACATTCCTCTACTGTACCTGTGTTTTTACTTCTGAAGTCCTTGATTTCATATAAATACTAATTCAAACAAACGTGAAAGGCCACACTGTGGTTGATATAGGAGCCAGGGAAAGTCATAACTCGGTATAGTGGTGGTGCCTTTCAGTGAAGATGCATAAGATGTTCTGCTTGTAGACTTTTCCTCTTCCAAGAAGGCGACAAAGGAACTCAAACTGCAACAGCTAAGGGACTCGCAAAGGTTTTCCAGAAAGGTGAGATGCGGTGTAATTATGTATGTTTACTATTAATATTTTTGGTAACCATGGTAATCGTAGAAATTTTGATATATAAGTTTTTCGGGGAAGTCATGAAGAATTTAATGTATATATGTCAAATTTTCTTATTTATTCTAACAAACAATATGTCATTTTGAGCAGTGTTGCTATTTAGTTTATTTGTTGGGTTTATTAAAAAAAATTACCATTAGCTTACGTTACAAATATATAATTTTATGAAAATAATATTTCGTGAGTCATCCCATTTTGATGTTATATAGTTGCTTTTAGTTCATTTAAACTATATATCGTGTGATGTTATTTATTTATTGATTTGCATTAACCATTGTAAAGCGCCCCAGAACAATTATTTGGATGGGGCGCTATATAAGAAATAAATTATTATCAGTCAAAACGGTTAAGAGGACCAGACATTTGGCAGAATCGTCAGAATTTTGGAGCTGTTCTGTGGTCCACTGCCTACTTTCTTCCACCTGTCCACCCAAATATATGGTCCCTACCAGAGTTGTGTATAGAGCCATACGGTACTTACCCTATATTGTATATGATACGGTGTACGGTTTTTTATTATACGTGGAATTCTGTGATCGTCCATGGAATCAAAACATAATTAACTTTTCATAAAAATTTCATTTTGTATAAACATTAAAATAAATAAAGAACGAATTACTGGTATATAACATCATTCTAACCAGTATGTGGCCATGTCTAGGATTGGGTTACTTTTATGATGTTTGGGAATATTCAGTCATTATTAGTTGACGATGTTTACATACCGTATGGAAAACTGGTTTGGCTGAATGAAAAACTGGTTTCAAAGCCGTGTAGAAAAATTGGTTCACCAGAATACCGGTGTATGGTACACCACCCCAGTCCCAACCTTGAAAAATCAAGTCTTATTGTTGTGATTGACTGTCATGTAGCCAGGTAGCCTGTAACAAGTGCTGTGTCCACTCATGCGGAACCGACTGTCACGGTCTGGTGGTGTTGTAGCATTAAAGGAAGCCACTTCAGCCTATAAGGTGTGGACCGCGGCGAAGGCTCAACGCGAGGAACAGCTGCAGGAACGAAATGACCGCAAACCCGCCCCCTACAGACATATCAGGGTATTTAATTTGTGCTGCTGCTATTTTACATTGCAAAGTGTTTTAAGGGGAGACACGGCAGTCTGAAATACGTCAATAATTATTTTTATGAAATTTTTTGTTTCTTTCAGTTTTTGACAGATTGACATATCTACTTCACAATAAAGATCGTTTTTTAACAGTTACTCACCGCTAAGTCATTATATTAGCACTAACTTAGATGGCCCATCAAATGTGAAATGACAATAAATATTTGAATCGATGAAACACGCCAAAAGTAATCCAAGTTTATGCCTTGACAACGACAACGTTTGTTCATGATACGCCATTTTGTTTGGTATCAAAAGAACGGCCGTCTTCTTGGCTATCTGTCAGTTATGTTGATAGTCACGCCCCTTTTCTCCAAAGTTGAGTTTTCCCGCGTTGAAACCGAGTCCAAATTTCCGATGATCTCCTTATTTAGCACATAATTATGCAAATGAGACACGGAACTGGCCGAAAGCCTCGCATTCGTGGTTTTATGACGCGTTTTTTCTCAAAATGAGGCACGCAACCAGCCGAAAGCAAGTTCAAGGATCATTCAACCGGTTTTATGACGCGTCTTCGTTCAAAACGAGGCAAATCAATCCCACGATGCTTTGCGTTGTCTACTTTCCTGTTTACATTGTTGCTACGGAGAACAGTTTGACACTCGATAAACGGACGATATATTTTGTTAAAAAGAGAGTTTAAATGAGATGCCGCCGAAGATATCAAAAGTTATACGCAAGCGCCTGAGTGAGTGCAATGCTGCACGTCGTTGGTCATCCGAGGAAGCCGACTTAGCAGCCGTAATCGACGGCGAAAGCGAATTGATTTGAAGCAGACGACACTGTCAGTGTCACTGCGACTGACACTGACAGCGCCGGGAAGATCGCAACAGCTGACGCCGGAGCGACTGCACAGCTACTAGGAACGGCCCAGGCAACACCGTGTCGCACTACAGTCATCTCGTCACGCAAAGTTGTCACCATGAACGCCGTTAAATGTGACAACCCTGACGAACAGAGGGAACTGAGCAGTCGAGATTGGTGTATTGTCGATGTTGGCCAACTCAATGAATTGGTCGCTGATGTCTTCTGCCCTGCACTGAACACCTCTAATGCTATTGCATTATACTGTTGAAACATGTTGATCAGAAGTGACTTTTTATGCTCCACACTGTGCCATATGGTGTACATGGATGTTGTGTTATATATACCAAATGTTTCAGAGTTAGTGATGATTGACTGACATGTCAAGCATGTGATGATTGTATGGACACACTGCTGTTGCATTTGTAAAATGCCTCAGTGAAGTGGTGCTTAGGTTGATAATTATCATAAAACCTATTTCTACACATGCAAGTTTGAAGCAAGCAAGTCTATGGAGTGCTACATGCAGTTATTATTCATGTTTCATGTAGGTCACAAGTCACAACCTGTGCAGAGTGGGAAACTGTCCGAATTCTTGCTTCGGCTATGATTCCTGGCATTATAATGTGTGGGGTGGCAGTGGGGGGGGGGGGGGGGGTGAAAATTTTGTAATGATGTCACTTTTAATGGACTATTACTCCTATAAACATTTATGTATATTACATCTTCTTTATCTAACATGCATTTCAGAGTTGAAGAAAACAGGCTGACATGTCACGACTGTATGAGGATACATACAAGCTGCATTTGTAAAAGTGAAGTGATGCTTACTTAGGAAAATACCTCTCTGATCTCATAATCAGGTTTCTTTGCATGATAACCAATGCATATGGACTGTTACATGCTATCAGTATGCATGTTTTATGTTGGACACAAGTCACAATGTATGCAGTGTGAAAACTGTCTGAATTGGTGCGTCGACCATGATTACTCGCATTATGAATTAGGGGGGTAGGGGTAAACAATGACATAATTGTGTCACTGATAATGAAATGTTTCACTTAGAAACACTCACATATTGTACATACATGGCAAGCCTACCACACTGATGCTTATTTGCAACATCTAGTATGTGCAAGACATTAAAATTACTTTGTTCATACTTTGAGTGCCGTTTTCTCAGTTATCACTTTTTTGTAGGAAAAATGAATAGAACTCCAAAACTAACCAAACAATTCATACCAACTTTTTACACAGTAATAATGACATAACTATCTACATTCCTGTGCATTGAAATTATGATCAGTCATTTGGATTATATCCCATAGGGGTTTGAATGTGAAAATATTGTCCCAAAAAAATTAAAATAAAACAAAAAATTGTCCAAAAAAATCTGAATGACATATACAAATGGCTATGCACAGAAAGTTAGAATAGTTCATTATCTAAATAAAAACATTTGAATTGCATAAATTAGTATAGGGGTTTCAGTGTTCTATTCATTTAAACTTTTGCTGTTTTATGACTTATTTTTTCGATTAAAACCCCCTAGCGCACTTAAATATTAGAAAACAAAAATAAAAATCATGAAATATCCTTAGTTTTAGTACAGTAACTTCATACAATACATAGTTGGTGAAATTTATTAGCTTTAAATGAAATTTTTTTCTTCGTGTCCTGTGATCCCTTAAACCTTAATAAGCTACTACTGGTTTGGCCATTATGTTTTACTCCGATGCGCTTTGTACCATAGCGAGTTTGATTTACAGGGCGTAAATTTTAATTTGGAGTAGTGGTTGGGTTTTGTTGAATCTGTTATTGTTGCAGCCGTAATCTGTTCCATAGACAGGTTTTTTGGAAGAAAACTCAGTTTTCCCTGTTTTTTTAAGATTTTGGAAAAATCTGACAAAACTTTTGATAATGGAATCATTCCTTTTATGCAGTAACCAACGATGTAAGTGTAGCTTTGATGTAGTTGAGAATTAAAATAGGTCAAAGGAATTTATTTGTTATAGGAAAGTGGATTGATTGCTTGTGATGTTCAGCATCCATTCTTGATGGCCCTTGTTGCTAAGCAACAGATCACTTGATATATAGGTCAGTTATAAATAAACGAGATCGTTCCAAGTAATAATGACATCGTTATTTATTTCCAGACAAACTTCCCAATTGGCAGTGTGCAGATCCGGAAGGCGGATCTGTCTGAGATCCCGCGGTGCGAGTGCTCCCCCAGCGGTGAGAATCCGTGTGGATCTGACTCGGAGTGCATCAACCGCATGATGCTGTACGAGTGCCACCCGTCCGTCTGTCGGGCTGGTGACAGGTGTCGCAATCAGCGCTTCCAGCGACGCGAGTACCCGGAGTTCCGGCCGATGAAAGTGGAGAAACGCGGCTGGGGGCTTGAGACACTCGTGGACATCAAGAAGGTAGGCACTGATCATCTAGGTACTGATATTGATTCTTGTAGGGAGTTAGTGATGACTTTACTGTTGTATACAGGCAGGTCTGTTGTATACAGGCAGGCCTGTGTATGTCTGTTGTATACAGGCAGGTCTGTGTATGCAGTGCCTCGAGACATCAAGTAGGTAGGCACGGATCATCTAGGTACTGATATTGATTGTTGTAGAGAGTTAGTGATGACTTTACTGTTGTATGCAGTGCCTCGAGACATCAAGTAGGTAGGCACGGATCATCTAGGTACTGGTATTGATTCTTGTAGGGAGTTAGTGATGACTTTACTGTTGTATGCAGTGCCTCGAGACATCAAGTAGGTAGTCACGGATCATCTAGGTACTGATATTGATTCTTGTAGGGAGTTAGTGATGACTTTACTGTTGTATGCAGTGCCTCGAGACATCAAGTAGGTAGGCACGGATCATCTAGGTACTGATATTGATTGTTGTAGAGAGTTAGTGATGACTTTACTGTTGTATGCAGTGCCTCGAGACATCAAGTAGGTAGGCACGGATCATCTAGGTACTGATATTGATTGTTGTAGAGAGTTAGTGAAGACTTTACTGTTGTATGCAGTGCCTCGAGACATCAAGTAGGTAGGCACGGATCATCTAGGTACTGATATTGATTCTTGTAGGGAGTTAGTGGTGACTTTACTGTTGTATGCAGTGCCTCGAGACATCAAGTAGGTAGGCACGGATCATCTAGGTACTGATATTGATTGTTGTAGAGAGTTAGTGATGACTTTACTGTTGTATGCAGTGCCTCGAGACATCAAGTAGGTAGGCACGGATCATCTAGGTACTGGTATTGATTCTTGTAGGGAGTTAGTGATGACTTTACTGTTGTATGCAGTGCCTCGAGACATCAAGTAGGTAGGCACGGATCATCTAGGTACTGATATTGATTGTTGTAGAGAGTTAGTGATGACTTTACTGTTGTATGCAGTGCCTCGAGACATCAAGTAGGTAGGCACGGATCATCTAGGTACTGATATTGATTGTTGTAGAGAGTTAGTGATGACTTTACTGTTGTGTGCAGTGCCTCGAGACATCAAGTAGGTAGGCACGGATCATCTAGGTACTGATATTGATTGTTGTAGAGAGTTAGTGATGACTTTACTGTTGTGTGCAGTGCCTCGAGACATCAAGTAGGTAGGCACGGATCATCTAGGTACTGATATTGATTGTTGTAGAGAGTTAGTGATGACTTTACTGTTGTATGCAGTGCCTCGAGACATCAAGTAGGTAGGCACGGATCATCTAGGTACTGATATTGATTCTTGTAGAGAGTTAGTGATGACTTTACTGTTGTATGCAGTGCCTCGAGACATCAAGTAGGTAGGCACGGATCATCTAGGTACTGATATTGATTGTTGTAGAGAGTTAGTGATGACTTTACTGTTGTATGCAGTGCCTCGAGACATCAAGTAGGTAGGCACGGATCAACTAGGTACTGATATTGATTGTTGTAGAGAGTTAGTGATGACTTTACTGTTGTATGCAGTGCCTCGAGACATCAAGTAGGTAGGCACGGATCATCTAGGTACTGATATTGATTGTTGTAGAGAGTTAGTGATGACTTTACTGTTGTATGCAGTGCCTCGAGACATCAAGTAGGTAGGCACGGATCATCTAGGTACTGGTATTGATTGTTGTAGAGAGTTAGTGATGACTTTACTGTTGTATGCAGTGCCTCGAGACATCAAGTAGGTAGGCTGGAGTCATCAAGGACTAGTGTCACTAGTTGCTGTGATAACAGGGTCAGTTTGTGAATGAATGCGTTGCCGTGGTTACAGGGTTAGTTTGTGAACGAATACGGCGCCATGGTTACAGGGTCAGCTTGTGAACGAATGCGTTGGTGTGGTTGAAGGGTCAGTTTGTGAACGAATGCGTTGCTGTGATTACAGGGTCAGTTTGTTAACAAGTACGTTGCTGTGGTTACAGGGTCAGTTTGTGAACGAGTACGTTGCTGTGGTTACAGGGTCAGTTTGTTAACGAGTACGTTGCCATGGTTACAGGGTCAGTTTGTGAACGAGTGCGCTGCTCTGGGTACAGGGTCAGTTTGTGAACGAGTACGTTGCTCTGGTTACAGGGTCAGTTTGTTAACGAGTGCGTTGCTCTGGTTACAGTGTCAGTTTGTGAACGAGTACGTTGCTCTGGTTACAGGGTCAGTTTGTTAACGAGTACGTTGCTCTGGTTACAGGGTCAGTTTGTTAACGAGTGTGCGTTGCCATGGTTACAGGGTCAGTTTGTTAATGAGTACGTTGCTCTGGTTATAGGGTCAGTTTGTTAACGAGTACGTTGCTGTGGTTATAGGGTCAGTTTGTTAACGAGTACGTTGCTGTGGTTATAGGGTCAGTTTGTTAACGAGTACGTTGCTTACAGGGTCAGTTTGTTAACGAGTACGTTGCTCTGGTTATAGGGTCAGTTTGTTAACGAGTACGTTGCTCTGGTTATAGGGTCAGTTTGTTAACGAGTACGTTGCTCTGGTTATAGGGTCAGTTTGTTAACGAGTACGTTGCTCTGGTTATAGGGTCAGTTTGTTAACGAGTACGTTGCTGTGGTTACAGGGTCAGTTTGTTAACGAGTACGTTGCTCTGGTTATAGGGTCAGTTTGTTAACGAGTACGTTGCTCTGGTTATAGGGTCAGTTTGTTAATGAGTACGTTGCTGTGGTTACAGGGTCAGTTTGTTAACGAGTACGTTGCTCTGGTTATAGGGTCAGTTTGTTAACGAGTACGTTGCTCTGGTTATAGGGTCAGTTTGTTAACGAGTACGTTGCTGTGGTTACAGGGTCAGTTTGTTAACGAGTACGTTGCTCTGGTTATAGGGTCAGTTTGTTAACGAGTACGTTGCTGTGGTTACAGGGTCAGTTTGTTAACGAGTACGTTGCTCTGGTTACAGGATCAGTTTGTTAACGAGTACGTTGCTCTGGTTACAGGGTCAGTTTGTTAACGAGTGCGTTGCTCTGGTTATAGGGTCAGTTTGTTAACGAGTACGTTGCTGTGGTTACAGGGTCAGTTTGTTAACGAGTACGTTGCTCTGGTTACAGGGTCAGTTTGTTAACGAGTACGTTGCTCTGGTTATAGGGTCAGTTTGTTAACGAGTACGTTGCCATGGTTACAGGGTCAGTTTGTGAACGAGTACGTTGCTCTGGTTACAGGGTCAGTTTGTTAACGAGTACGTTGCTCTGGTTATAGGGTCAGTTTGTTAACGAGTACGTTGCTCTGGGTACAGGGTCAGTTTGTGAACGAGTACGTTGCTCTGGTTACAGGGTCAGTTTGCTAACGAGTACGTTGCTCTGGTTACAGGGTCAGTTTGTTAACGAGTACGTTGCTGTGGTCACATGGTCAGTTTGTTAACGAGTACGTTGCTCTGGTTATAGGGTCAGTTTGTTAACGAGTACGTTGCTGTGGTTACAGGGTCAGTTTGTGAACAAGTACGTTGCTTACAGGGTCAGTTTGTGAATGAGTACGTTGCTCTGGTTATAGGGTCAGTTTGTTAACGAGTACGTTGCTCTGGTTACAGGGTCAGTTTGTTAATGAGTACGTTGCTGTGGTTACATGGTCAGTTTGTGAACGAGTACGTTGCTGTGGTTATAGGGTCAGTTTGTTAACGAGTACGTTGCTCTGGTTACAGGGTCAGTTTGTTAACGAGTACGTTGCTGTGGTTATAGGGTCAGTTTGTTAACGAGTACGTTGCTCTGGTTACAGGGTCAGTTTGTTAACGAGTACGTTGCTGTGGTTACAGGGTCAGTTTGTTAACGAGTACGTTGCTGTGGTTACAGGGTCAGTTTGTTAACGAGTACGTTGCTCTGGTTACAGGGTCAGTTTGTTAACGAGTACGTTGCTGTGGTTACAGGGTCAGTTTGTTAACGAGTACGTTGCTGTGGTTACAGGGTCAGTTTGTTAACGAGTACGTTGCTCTGGTTACAGGGTCAGTTTGTTAACGAGTACGTTGCTCTGGTTATAGGGTCAGTTTGTTAACGAGTACGTTGCTGTGGTTACAGGGTCAGTTTGTTAACGAGTACGTTGCTGTGGTTACATGGTCAGTTTGTTAACGAGTACGTTGCTGTGGTTACAGGGTCAGTTTGTTAACGAGTACGTTGCTGTGGTTACAGGGTCAGTTTGTTAACGAGTACGTTGCTGTGGTTACAGGGTCAGTTTGCTAACGAGTACGTTGCTGTGGTTATAGGGTCAGTTTGTTAACGAGTACGTTGCTGTGGTTACAGGGTCAGTTTGTTAACGTGTACGTTGCTCTGGTTACAGGGTCAGTTTGTGAATGAATACGTTGTCATGGTTACAGGGTCAGTTTGTGAACGAGTACGTGGGTGACCTTGTGGATGAGGAGGAATGTAAGCGACGGATGACTCAGGCACACGCTGACAACATCACCAACTTCTACATGCTTACCCTCGACAAGAACAGGTCAGTCAGTGCATTTGGGTCAGAGAGTGCAGTGATGTTGGTCAGTACACTGGGGGCAGTGATGGGGCTAACATGTTCCTCAATTAGTCTTCTATATTTGTAAGTCGTGACCACATCCTAACCCATGTTATGGATTTTGTTGTGGAATACACACAGAATCTGCGCAGTTGCCGTGTTTGCAGGATTTGTGAGAACTGTGAGTTGTGTCGTTTCAGGATCATTGATGCTGGACCAAAGGGCAACTTCTCTCGGTTCATGAACCACAGCTGTGAACCAAACCTCGATACCCAGAAGTGGCACGTCAACGGAGACGTACGGGTCGGTCTCTTCGCCATCAAGGACATCTCTGCTGGTACGTAAGACACAGCATGTTGTCATATCAAACATTATGCAAACACGTGTTGTATTCTCATGATATGTTACGGAGATAGTTATATGCATGGCCTTATCTGAAAGTAAAGGTAAATTTATACGGCGCTATATCCAGTCCTCATGATTGTCTGTCTCTAGCCAGGTACTCATTCATGCAGCCGAGTGAACTAGAGCAACATAGAATGATCGAATGTGTGCATGAGTGGTCTTACTTGTCAGTTGTCTGGGACTTCATCTCTCTAATGCACTGTGTTTCACCAGGGTCGGAGCTGACCTTCAACTACAACCTCGACTGTCTGGGCAATGAGAAGCGCGTGTGTCGATGTGGAGCCACCAACTGTAGCGGCTTCCTCGGTGTACGACCAAAGGTTGGAATCACCATATTGTTCATTGGCTATTCTACATAGAAGTCAACTACCCCCACGTAAATAAAAAACAAAGGTGGCGGACAAGTCGCAGATATCGTCAAAGTTTGAAAATTTTTGAAGGATAACTGCTACTTTACTTCATACTGGCGATAACAAGGAGGCAGACAAGCAGATAGATGATATGTGCATGCTAATTGATGCAATATTTGTCCGTGAAAATGTACTTTGAAGGCTTCAAATTGGAGTGAACCAACAACGGCACCTATTTTCGCCTACTTAGTGCCATGACATATTTTCAGCAGCAACAAACTTAATGTTAACTTTCAACGACAATAAACTGCTTCACAAATATATTTACATCGAAATGCTGACCAAATTTACTTTTATTTGTTATAAGAAACGGAATGCAAAAATAGATATCATTGACAGAAGATATTAAAAAAAATTGCATAGATCCGCTCAGTGACGCCACACGCTGCCATTCTGTTCTTTCGCGTAGGGGTGTTGCTACAGAATTGTACATAACAAGATAATTATCCAAGATATGTGAACAAGTTTTATACCATTGTTTTCAGGGGAGAATGATGTATAAAATAAAACCAACTTGCTCATTGAGATGTTGCCTCCTTCATGGAGAAAATATCTGATGAAAAGTAAAGTGACAAAATGTAACATAAATTTGAATTTGCTGGGAAATATTTTGCCGTATGCCACATCTAGTAAATGTTATCAAACAACTAATTTGTCAATATAACTTCACAGTTTATTGTATCTTTTTTCTAATGGTATATCACATTTCAACATTCGTTGAGAAATAATAGAGTTATGTCCATTTTAAACAAAGGCCTGTCATTTTCTGATGCTGATAAAGTGATTTCTTGGATATGGTCAGGAACTGAACACAGATTGCATCCAGTTGTCATAAACATCATTAGCAACTTGTACCTAACTTTGATCGTTTGATCAAGGGAAACCATTTGCTTGATTACTGTCAAAAACCTTGTCAAAATTATCAGAAAATGCATGAACCTAGCTACCAGCACGGCATCAGTGGCATTAGCCATTTTGCGACAAAAAAAGCAGCGTATTTGTTCACTTTATAAGTACAAAATTACTGTCGAAAATTAAAACGGACTAGCCTATGAGACATCACACATCCTGGGACATCATGGGTAGTTTCCCAATCAAGTACACATACACACATCCTGGGACATCATAGGCATTGTCCCAATCAAGTACACATACACACATCCTGGGACATCATAGGCAGTGTTCCTATCAAGTACACATACACACATCCTGGGACATCATAGGTATATGTGTACAAGTTCTTGAGGTAATTTGGTAGGCATACGCAACTACGTGAAAAGACGTAGTTGTGAGAAAGAGTTAAATGTTTATATACAAAAGGGAACGCTACCAATTTGGGAAAATATGTTAACTAAAATAAGGAAAACTGGCATGAGCCCAGGTCATACCCAGAGACCACATAGCTAGATACCACGTGAGTGTATCATTGTCATGACACCACTGTTGTCCCCTGTTGGCAGACTGCGGCAGCGGCGGAGAGTGAGAAGCGCGCGCGGGATGCGAAGAGGAAGCGGCGGAAGTCTCGGGTTCGGCCGGACGCGCAACGGGAACATGACGACGCCTGCTACCGGTGCGGGGAGGGCGGGGAACTCATGCTGTGTGACAAGAACAAGTGTCCCAAGGTCTACCACCTCAAGTGTCTCAAACTCACCAAACCCCCACACGGTGAGTGTCCTAAGTCTACCACATCAAGTTTCTCAAACTCACAAACCCCCACACGGTGAGTGTCCTAAGTCTACCACCTCAAGTGTCACAAACTCACAAACCCCACACTGTGAGTGTCCTAAGTCTACCACCTCAAGTGTCTTAAACTCACAAACCCCACACTGTGAGTGTCCCTAAGTCTACCACCTCAAGTGTCTCAAGCTCACAAACCCTCACACGGTGAGTGTCCCAAGTCTACCACTTCAAGTGTCTCAAACTCACAAACCCCCACATTGTGAATGTCAGTACTACATGTGTCTTATTTCCTAAAACTGGGCAGGAAGTTTCGACTTTTCGAAGAGTAACAGGAATTGGCAGAAATTACTTTTAATTTACATATTTATTACCTTTTAGTAAGGTAGTAACACGTAAATTTGACAATTCTTCTGCTGAAACTGTTCATTTGAAAACAAGCATAATACAGCTGCAGCATACACTTGAAGATAGTTTTCGGAGAATTGCTGTAATTAGATCATCTACTAATAGTAATGGTGAGTACAATTACCAAATGTGTCTTCTTGAAGCTGGAGTTGGTTGTTGCATGTTCCCAGGTAAGTTGAGCGCGGTGGTCGAGCGGTCAAGAGTGCAGATCAGTGGTTCGTTACTGGTATTGGCTGCCGTGTTTAAAATTTCATCAATTTTGTTTACACTAAATTGCCTGAATCTTTCGGAAGAACATTATAAGCCGTTGGTCCCTTCTAACTGGTGTCTATGCCACGGGAAGGGAAAGATCACACACAGGAAAATGGAAAACCTATCGTAAACTCACTGAGCTGGGATCTCAGTTCTCTCTCTAAACACCTAGTGTTAATGTCCGAAAATGGACCCTGCCAATTAATAGTAGAACAATATGAGTATTTGCTACCGTGTGACAGTGTGTTCTGTTGTGTGTTGTAGGCAAGTGGTTGTGTCCGTGGCACCACTGTGACGTGTGTGGCGGCCGAGCCAACAAGCTGTGCAGTGAATGCCCCAACTCGTTCTGTGCGGCTCACATCACAGATAACATCTTTGAGCTGCCGGACAAGAAGCTCGTATGCTCTGATCACACCGACATCCTGGCCGCCATCGAAGCCTCAAAACTCGTCACCCCGAGCATCGCCACGATCTCGTCATCGTGCGATTCATCGTCCAATCAAAGTGACTCTGACGCATCGACCGTCGAGATGTCATCGCGTTCATCGTCTGTGTCCAGTCGTTGGAGCGAGCGATCTGTGTCAAAGCCCGCAGAAAACATGCACGCGACAAAGAACAGTGCTGCGGCGAAAGTAAAGCCGACGAACGGTAAACGACCGGCGGGCGGAACGCCTCTCCAAGGCTCAGCGTCTGCCACGAGGCAGAACTCGAAAAACGCGACTCCGACAGCGGACAATGGAAAGAGGATGACAAGAAAGGCGAGTATGCGATTGGACGACTCGCCGATGTTTGACGACAAAGACGACGACTGCTTCCCTGAGCTCGTCATAGACATTCCTTCCATATGAGCGCCCTCTAGTGGGTGGCATTTGGGATTGGTTACCGTGGCAACAGCAGCTGGAATGTTGTGTGAACCCAACAAATCATCATCGTCTGATCTCAGAAACGGACGCTTACGGTCCCGTTTCGTGGGTTCGAAATTCAACTGCAACCATCAGAAGGTTACACAAACAAACTGAATGTCTGGCGCGTGACGACGTACCCGTGAACTGACTAGTTAGCACAGATCTAATGCCGTGTTATGCCCTTCACTGTTAAATGCATTGATCGTCATCGACGCGCAGATGGAATAGTGTGGTTATTAATATTTTGTTTGGCAATTAGTCAACACCAAATAACTACTGCTCGTATTGTCGCGCATGTGTACATTGAACTAGATCGACACACAGTAATGTCACTCGTGTACATGGCTTGGCCAAAACAGCAGACACACAGTGTGACACAAAGAGTTGTCAGCATATGTACCAAGACACAAGGAAGTGTCGGCATGTGTGACATGGAAGTATCGGCATATGTGACATAAGAACTTGTCAATTTATGGAACATGAAAAGTGTCGGCATGCATGTGACATAAGGAAGTGTCAGGCTAAGTAACATAAGGAAGTCTGAACAGATGCGGGGTGCATTGACAGAAGTATGGTTTACATTGATTTGTTGGCAAGTTTTACACGTCTCTCGGGAACATATCCATGTGTTGCGCACATCACGTGGCCACCATGGTGGTGTACATACTTGGTTGTAGTTAGGTGGGCGAGGTGACAGCAGTGTTAGAGGTCACTTCCCCGCAGGGTAACGCGTCTACTTCATGAATAATCATGACGATAGTGGTGCCGTGGAGGTCATGCTGTCTTTCTCTTGGGTTCTTTCCTGTGACACATACATTTCTACAGACCTTGGAGGACCCAGGGTAAGTGACAGGACAGTTTTTACCAGCCAAAAATACGAGTTATGAGAAGTGTGACAATTTGTTTTCTACGAAACTAGATCATGGAATTTTGGTAAGTGGGTGGGGCTAGCATGGAACTTATGGCTTGTTCAGTCAGTAACAAAGGGCACTGAAAGGACAAAGTGTAAATGTTACTTGATCTGACAGATAGATCTGATGTATTCACTTGTCAGTAGTAAGTTGGCAGCTTGCATAGTACTTGTCATACTGAAAACACGACGGCCCTGGATAGAAAGTGGGGCGGTAAGCGGAGAAGACTATTATTTGGGGGGAGGGTTAAGTGTAGTGCCCTGCAGAAAGCTGTTTGTTTCAGTCCTGAGGTCTCCTTGTTTCTCCCTCAACACGAGGTTCACTGCACGTACACAGTTGTTTTCCCATGGTAGTTGTAGACACGTAGGCGTGGTGTAGAAATTACTGCATGCTTAACTTGCCAATTGTGTAATTTTGTTCGCTAGGAATTGTATCATGTTTGTATTTTGCCGGATGGCAGCCGTATTTAAGATGAAATGTAGGGTTGGCCATGTGGCAACAAATGATTATGTTTGATCCGAATGATTTATGCAATGAATGGTATGACTGCGAACGTCCTAGCAAGTTTTTATGTGTGTCAACATTGTACATAGAATGTGCATTTGCCATGGATTCCTTTGCACCCACTGCGTTGTCCAGCCCAGTGTTTAGGGACATGTCAAACATGCAGTGTTTCTTCCCGGTATTGGTTTATCACAGGTGGCATTTGAATTAAGTAATCTTGCTCCGACAGTGGCAAGACTCATTCAGCAGCTAGTTTGTGATTGGTTTAAACTATCCCGATAAGCATTTTCTGAATGCTGGACACAAAGTCAGTCGAGATCTGCTACGGTACTGTGCAGCTAATAATGTCATAAAACATAAGTTGAATTGTGTGTTTCTTGAATTTGTTAACATAAATTATAATTGATTAACAAGATTTAACAAGATTGCCACCCAGAGAATTAACTCTAGGTGGCAGGTGAACAAGGAAGCCCTTTGGCTTATCGAGAGTCCAACCCTTTTATATATGTGTATCCCGCCCTTCTGAGGTATGTGTCGATTTTATTTTTAAACATTCACGCTACTAGCGCCCACACAATCGGCAGATAATCTGTTCCATTCATTTACAGTCCTTTGTGAAAATGAGAACATTCTTATATCTAATCTACACTGCTCCTTTGCTAGTGTAACTTCATGTCCTCTAGTCCTATCTTTCTTAACCGAGACAAAATTATTTCTATCAATATTTTCATAACCATTTTTTTTTTTAAACACTTCTATCTGATCTCCTCTCAAGCTCCTGGTCTCTAGTGTTGTTAAACCACATTCTTTTAGGCGAATTTCATAACTAACCTCCCTCAGTTTTGGTATAATTTTAGTTGCTCTCCTCTGTACTCGTTCTAGCATATCTATGGCCTTGCGATATGGCCTCCACGCTTGTATACAATATTCTAAATGAGGCCTCACAATTGTTTTGTACAGCGGTATTATTAGTTCTTTTTCCTTATACACTATATTTCGCCTAATTAATCCAAGGATTTGATTTGAAGCTGCAATTCCGCACTGCTCTGAAACCTTCATATCAGCACTAATGGCTAACCCGAAGTCCTTTTTTTACAGTAGCACTTAGTACAGTACCCCCCATTGTATATTCTACCTCTTCGTTCCCATGTCCTGCGTGGAGGCATTTACATTTTCCAAAATTGAACAGCATTTGCCACTTTTCAGACCATTTGATCAACTTGTCAAGATCATCTTGTAAATGTTGTCTACCTCCATCACTTTTAATCCTTCTAAACACTTTTGTATCATCCGCAAATTTCAACACCTTGCTTGTTATTTCATCATCCAAATCATTGATATATATTAAGAATAATATA
Source organism: Escarpia spicata (assembly GCA_963995525.1). Classification (NCBI taxonomy): domain Eukaryota; kingdom Metazoa; phylum Annelida; class Polychaeta; order Sabellida; family Siboglinidae; genus Escarpia; species Escarpia spicata. The sequence goes on along the minus strand of OZ023206.1, from coordinate 6,593,693 downwards.
GGTCCTAGTACTGATCCCTGTAGTACCCCACTCAATACCGATTTCCAGTTTGAACCCTCCCCATCAACTACTACACATTGTCTTCTGTCAATCGGCCATTTTTCTATCCAGTTTATTATACCATTTCCTATGCCATGGGCCTTTAGTTTATGCAGTAATCTTTGATGTGGTACTTTGTCGAAAGCTTTTTTTAAATCTAAGTAGATGATATCTACTGGTGATCCCTCATCTACCCACTTAGTGATTTCTTCCAAAAAACAACATATTTGTTAAGCATGACCTCGCTTTAAAAAACCCATGTATTTCTAATAATTTGCAAATCACTGATGTTAAACTCACTGGTCTATAGTTCTCTGACTTGTTTCTTGAACCTTTTTTAAAATAACAGTATAATGTTTGCCTCTTTCCATTCTAAAGGAACCACTCCCTCTTCTAATGACAAATTGAAAACTGTTGCAAGCGGTATGCTAATTCGTTCTACAATTTCCAATAGTAGTTTAGTCGGAATCCCATCCACTCCAGGTAATTTATTATCCTTCATAGCCCTTATTTTCTTAGCTACCATTTCCGGGGTTACAATTAACTGTCCTAAATAGTCTGAATCTGTCCCCTTGAACTCAACCTCTGGTACTGGCAGTGAACTGATATCTTCTCTGGTAAACACTAAAATACTCTTTCAGGTCTTCTGCCATTAAGAATCCCTCTGATATTATATTTCCAGCACTATCTTCTAGAGGATCGACCTTATCCTGAACTTTCTCTTTGCTTCGAACGTACGCATAAAACACTCTTGCTGTCTTGTTTTATATTACTAGCTAATTGTTGCTTTTTACTATTCCTTTCTGATTTTACTTTGATGGTAAAATGTATCTGGTTGTGATCACTACTCCCCAGTGGCTCACATATCTTGACATTGTCAACTAATTCATTCTGTGAGCTGCTGAACCCCTCCCCCACACTCTGCTTCGTCTAGATCTACAGGACTCTTTCGCTGTCTCATTGTTTTCCTTTCCAGTTGTTTGTCCACCTTTCTGCTGCCCCAACCTAAGTAGTTGTTTACAATGTTTGACATTTACCTATTCGTACAGAGCGTGTGAAAGGGGGAGCCTGCGTACTAATTAGAATTATGTCGGTTGCATGTGAATTGCGGAACCATAGTTATAGTAAACATTAATTACAATAGTTGCATATGTTGTGTCATAACACTTACATCCTACATATAACTTTCAATCTGAACATTTATCAATATTTGTTGTGAATCTCCCGGGAAGAGAAATGACCGCCACTCCAACAGAACCGCGTATTCGAACTGCCGGTACAACGGCACGCTCCCGTAACACGTACATAAGGTCATTTAAACGTGTGAATTAATAGGTGAATACGGGACATATAGTAGGAGTGCAATTTGTTCTACAAACCATTTAGAGTAAATATATTGAAGTTGTTTCTGTTGAACTCCCGTTTCGATAACAATAATTAAAATGGCCATTGTATGATGTAAATAAAGTTACAGAATTACAAAACTTTAAAAGTAACGCATATACTGCATATATATTTTAAAACGCTGTTTTCAGTCATCATTGGTGTATTTAACTCAAAGAGATCCCTAAAACATTTAGAATGTTGTGGAACATTTATATTTCATGAATTTTCAAAATTATTGTAAAAGCAACTTTGTCAACACCTTTTTATACACTACTCCCAGTATAATTCACTTAACACAAACTTGTTTCAGCAAATGTTGAAGAATATGCTGTAGAACACAATCCAAACATGATGAGCATAAGAGAGCATACATTTTATTAAGTAATCCTATTTTGCAACATAAAGATGGGATGTTGTGCATTTGGATGCACAAATCGATCAATTGCAGAAATCCATTTGAAACATGTAGTGATACACATATTGCCAGCAGAAGCCACACGCAACTAATGTGGCAGAACAAAGACAGACACCTTCACTACTGTGTCAGTTAAGGTAGGTAGTATGGATTCAAAAAATGATTTTTGACATTTAAAAAAAAGGACTACTATTTATGTACTTTCATATCCTTGCCTCAATATGCAGTTAGTATATTAGCTGAAAAAGTAATACAAAGTGGCAATATTGAGGTTTCTTCGGATGGCTTTTGGCAGAGTTTGGTTATAAAAGTTACCTAATCATCGTTTTCTCGGAATACCATTTTTGCTGTGAGTACTTAAAGTTGCTGTGCTCTAGTAGAATAAATACTGGGTATAACTGCAAAACATTTTGCACCACAGTGCCTAATGAGTATATCTACTGCATGAGTTAAAAGAAATCATAATATATTTAATGGTTTCTTAATTATGTGAAAAAGTTACACAAAATAGTTTTTTTTGAATAAAAATATGTTTTCACGTAAACAACACAACATATCTGATTTCTGTGATATTCATGCAGTAGATATGCATAACAGTAATCCCTGTGCTAAATTACAACCTTGTAACTTGAATTCGTTTTTGGTTAGAGCGCGACAAAAAATACCTCATTTTCCCTATTATGGCGGCCATATTGGATACCTAATTTGCATAATTTAGGCGAAACATGAAAAAAAAACCTGATGGTATGTATCTGCATACCAAATATGGTTGATCTGTGTTGAAAACTAAAGATTTTTTGTGGAATCCATACTACCTACCTTAACACGTCCAATTAACAGCACTGGTATGCATTTTGATGCACAAAGCTATCAGATGCACACATCCATTTGAAATACGAAGTGATGTGCAACTTCCCAGTAGATGCTGCCCAAAACAGAATGGGGCAGAACAAAGCCAGGTACCATCTTATGCCATTGTCCAATTGATAGCACTTGAGTAGAGCTCTTTAATTTCCTCTTTCCATCAGCTCGGCTATTTTCGAACTGTTGATGGTCAAAATGTTCCTGCAAATAGACAAAGTTGAATGTAGGAAACTTAGCCTAAGTATGAGTTAACTAATTCAACACTGCACATTAATTCAGTTTAGATACTAGATCACGAGACTTATAACCAAGTGTACAGCTGGCTAAATGGAAAAGAAATACAAGAGCCTTGTTATGCTGATTCAGTCAGACTAAGATCCCAGTCCATTACTTTGGCCAACTTTTAATTTGTTTCTACATAATTACCTCTATGCATTGGTCATATTCAGTGCATTCCAGATAACCCGAACTCACATAAGTTGATTTTCGCTAATTTAAGTCAATCTTTTTCCTCGGTCCTGGGCCCAAAAAGTGGACCTTCCGATAACTTTCTAGTTATCAGAAATTCCACTTATCAGTATTGTCATGGGTCCCAGGAGGTTCGAACTTATCCAGAGAGCACAGTATGTTTTCCTTTATTCTTGCTCTAATAATTAATGTTGTATACATATATATATACATGTGGGCCATTCTCACTAAAAGTCTACAGTAACGGTAAAGTAACATGTCAAAAATAAACTACAGTGCAGATCTGCTAGTGTCCAAAGTTCGTGCATCGCAAAATTCCGTGGCAAATTATAATGTTTAACAAACCTAAACTTTAATATTGAATGATGACATGCCAGCCAAGTATACTAACAATCGTAGCTGTAGCATTAGAAACAATCTCACATTTTCATGTTTTGGTTAAAATAAGTGGGAAAACGGGGACTTTTCAAAAAAGGCTGACTGGAATTGCAACACCCGTAGACACATACCAAACTCGCACCGTCAATTATTAGCTTACAAATCTTTGTAAGCTAATATACATTCGAGATATACTGTATCAAAAAGTGATAATTTCCCATAAGTACTTTATCTGCTACTTATGTCTTGCATATTTATGCATAATTTGGGTGTTATCTGCACAAAAAGCCGATAAACAATTGTGTTTACGCGAATCATTTTGAGCTTGCTGCCACGTGGATAATTAATTATGCAGCCTGAGTATAATGACTATTCATGCACGCGCAGTGAACCACACAAAGACCGTTGACGTCACACACACAGTCAACATGTCAGATTCCGAGGTGAGTTGATTCAAGCAATGGCATTGTAAATAAGTAATTTGTAGACGTATATTGACAGCTATTTTTGTAAGTGTAGGAAGCGTATGCAATGTTTATTTATTCTGTTTCACAATACCATCAGCCGAGCGACGTTTTGATTCAGTATAATTGTAATGTCCGGCAACGGTTGCAGTCGGTGTCAGCTGGGTATGGGTCAATGTCGAGCCTCTACTACTAGGCACGCCTCAAGGGTCTCGCATTTTCAGTTAATAAAACTGTATTGTCCAGTATTTGACATGCAGTGAACGAAAATGCACACTAAAATATCAGTATATGCAACCTTAGCAAGTGGATTAACCTGGTCGTGGATTAAATTTTGTTGCCTAAATCTGGGACTTGGGGCATATTTCGGATAGGGTCTGTGTCTACGGATCTTGCCTTTCCAAATTCCAATCAGCCGTTTTGAATAGTCCCCGTTTCCGCAGTTATTTGAACCAAAACATGAAAATGTGAGATTCGTACGTTCACAGACTGTTTCTAATGCTATAGCTACGATTGTGAGTAAACCTGGCTGGCATGTCATCATTCAATGAAAAAATGTTTTAGGTATATTAAAAAGTACACAATACCGTGCTGCCACGGAATTTTATGATGAAGGAATTTTGGACACCAACAGATTTGCACTCTAGTATACACCAGTTTGTATCAATGAATATTTTGGAAAAATATAATAATAGATCAGATCAATAATAATAGATCAGATCAAGTTGCGCTGCATCATGTGAATAGCACATTTGATATTAATAGTACTCTCTAAAAACATACAAATTAAACATTTATTTTTGACGTTATTTTACCGTTACTGTACACTTTTCGCGAGAATGGCCCATATGTATAATGATATACAACATTGATTATTAGAGCAAGAATAAAGGAAAATATACAGTGCACTCTGGATAAGGTCGAACCTCCAGGGACCCAAGACAATACTGATAAGTGGAATTTCTGATAACTAGAAAGTTATCAGAAGGTCCCTTATTGGGACCTTTGCCCAAGACCGAGGAAAAGATTGACTTAGCTTAGCAAAAATCAACTTATGTGAGTTCGAGTTATCTGGAATGCACTGTATATGACCAATGTATACAGGTAATTATGTAGAAGCAAATACAAAATTGGCAAAAGTAATGGATTGGGATTTTAGTCTGACTGAATCAGCATAACAGGGTTCTCTTGTATTTCTTTTCCATTTAGCCAGCAGTACATTTGGTGATAAGTCCCATAATGTAACATCTGAACTAAATTAATCTGCGTTACGTTGAATTAGTTAACTCATATTTAGGCTCGCTTTCCTAAATTCAACTTTGTTTATTTGCAGGAACATTCGAAGTAGCCGAGCTGATGGAAAGATGAAATTGAAGAGCTCTACTTAACAGTGCCATTAATTGGACAATAGGTCAACTAACATAAGATGATGCCTGACTTCGTTCTGCCCCATTCTGTTCTGTGTTCTGTCTACTGGGAAGTTGTACATCACTTCATGTTTGAAATGGATGTGTGCATCTGATAGCTTTGTGTATCAAAATGCATAGCAGTTCTATTAATTCGACAATATGTTAACTGACACAGTAGTGAATAAGATATCTGACTTTGTTTTGCCACATTAGTTCCGTGTGACTTCTGCTGGGAATATGTAAATCACTACATGTTTCAAATGGATTTGTGCAATCAATCGATTTATGCATCCAAATGCACAGCATCCCGTCGTTATCTTACAAAATAGGAGTACATAATAACATTTATGCTTTCTTATGCTCGTCATGATTGGATTGTGTTCTACAGCATATTCTTTAAAAAAATTAACAAAAGTTTGTGTTAAGTGAACTATACTGGGAGTAGCGTATAAAAAGGCGTTGGCAAAGTTTATTTAAAAATAATTGTGAAAATTCATAAAATATAAATGTTCCACAACATTCACGATGTCTTAGGGATCTTCTTGACTGAAATACACCAATATGTCAATCAGATGAGGAAAGTGTTTTGTCGGTAAATGCGTAGAGCAAAACTCTGGCGATAGCTTTGAGAGTCAGGTATACGTATTTGAGTTTTTGACCTCTATCCGTACGGCTTCCGCCGCATCGTCGAGTTCCACGTGAAACGGGTGGGAAAATAAGGCAACTCCTCCCTACCAGTCCTGAGATTGGCAAACTCAGCTTTGCGTTTCGCAGTTGTGCCTCCCACAGTAGCAATGTGATCTCGGAAGCGGAGACGAACTGGAAAATCTAACTGATCATCATCACCATCATCACCATCATCATCGTTTTGGCGGCTACGATCATCTTGCTGATTATTCAGCCACACTTTGGGGGTTGCAAGGATGTAGGAATTGTTTTTACCAAGAGAAGAATATCGAGAGAGTCAGACAAATGGAGATAACTATGGAGGATCTAGATTTATGGCACCCTTGCCTTGAAGGTGTCTTTGACTCCGTAATGGTGTAGCTTATGTAGGAGGAGACTGTGGTTAACTCGGTCTGGGTCTTTCGTAAAGTCCATTATTATGATATCAGCTTGGAGGCCTTGTTCCATGTTCTCGCTGAGTTCTTCAGTGAAATCCAGTAGTTGGTAGTTGGTAGTAAAGAGCTTAGACTTGGGCCGTAGGGTCCACTGACTTTCAAGGGGAGATGCTAGCCTTGGGAGATCTCTGGTGTTTGATGAAGGTCCAACAACGCTTCAGAGAGTGGGAGCCTTCTACTGTCTCGATGTCAACTGTGATTGCATCATTGATGTAGACCCAGTAGGAGCGACCAGGCTGCGTAGCACCTAGACTCCTTCCTTAGTTCTACAGAGTCCTGCTTCTTCATCATCTTGTAGATCCGGTCGCGTGTCTTCACCAGTTCACGGATGTCAAGAGTGATCCTTGGCTTGCTGTTATTTTGGCGTGCTTCTTCTCCTCCCTCCCTCCCTCCCTCCCTCCCTCCCTCCCTCCCTCCCTCCCTCCTAGCAACTAGCAACACCGTTCATACTGAATACGAATAATTATAACTTTTGTTTATTACATGCTTAGTCGATAGGTGGCGGTGTAGCAAAAAATACTGCCATTGTAAAATAAACAATGCAGTTCCGGCCCATAATGCACATGTCTGGAAATGTAAGGACATGTTCTCCTCTGAAACATCAATTATTTTAGCACAGAATATGTGTTTGACAGTTTGTAGAAAGTTTGTGCTGAATACGACTTAAAACTCCTTATAGTTGCCTAGCATAAATATTTCCACAAATAGCCTTCTTCCAAATGTTTCAGATGAGCAACATTATAATACCTTTACTCCCATCCTATCGCCAATATTCATAATAACGCTTGAAGATCTCGATTAAATTCATATTTTGGTAATATTTTATTTAACTGGCCTACATTATTAGTAGCATCCGCCGGGTACGTACTCCCCTGGGTTGACACATGGGTTTAGAACTTAGGGTCATTAGGATGAATCTAGTTTAGGCCATTTAAGTAAAATATTACGCATTATTTTTTAGAATAGGGCAGGCTATTCCCTTACTCAGCGAACTTATATTTCCGGACATGCGCATTTAAGGGCCGAAAGTGCATTATTTAACAACTGCAGTATTTTATGCAACATCGGCGCCAGAATATTGAGCTCTAGCGGGAATCCACTAGATGGCGATTAATACAGATTGACAACGCGGAGATCGGGTAAACGTTGAACTGGTGAATTCTAATGTTGTTTATGCTTTGTTAAGGTGGTCAGTATTGTCATAATAGGCATAGTTTATACGGTAATACATAATTTTATGATAACATGATCAGAATAGGTCATTTCAAGAAGTTTATTGTGTATGAAATGATTTTTTAACAAAGGCATCGTAAAATCAAATCCGAAAAAACGTCAAGACGAGATAAATACTTTTGAAATCGGGAGGATGTTTGCAAGATATATCCAGTTATATATGGAGGATTGGAAGATCTGAACCAGGACACTCTGCTTTGAAATTCAGCATTGGGTTCAGTGTCAGCTAAATTATCTGTGTGTTGGTACATGAAGTAGTTAGCAGTAGTGTGGTAGTATATGAGCTTAATATCCCAAATGCCATCTAGTGAGTCCCATATAAATTAGATTAGTTAGATGTAGTTAGATAGAAGAACCTGAATCGACAGGATGTGCCAGCTCGGAAGAGCCGAGCCAAGGGTAACGGGGCTTCAATTACCTGGATGGTGTACAGATCACACGGGATTTATGACACTGGATGAACGATCGGGCTAGGTGTAGGGCATTCTCCTTTTATGCCCGAACCTAGTTGTATCCCATACCTGAATGAGTACCACTCTGCGGTGAAAGGTGGTAAAAGGATAAACCCTCGACCCATTAAGTATTCCCTAAGATGGCCAGTTCAGAAGAATTATCATTTAAAACGCAAACTGACTGGCCCAAATGTTGTCTGTGTCAAACTATTAGGAAGGATGAAGAATTGAAATCACCCCCAAACCAATAGCCATGTAGTGCTGAACATGATGGCATCCAAAGAAACACTGAAAAAAACAACGCAAATTATCATCAGAGCTGTCGTTGCAGGAGTTTGGTTTGCAGAAGGTGTGAGTGGCTTTTGGTCAAGGACAGAACCTGAGGTACATTCTTGTACATGACCTCAGTGATTCAATTCGACCAGAAAAGACATGAGGGATTCTCTTCTTCCATGCATTCAGTGGTTGAGATGTTGTATCAGCATTCCGAGGAAAGGGAAGACGTCTGCATGGCAAACCTGGAATGTATGCACGGGGCCTCTGATGTCTTCATCAAACTCAGCCAGTCCGCACCAAAGATTGAAGATAACGACGGTTTTGAAGTAGCTGGCCACCAATTCTGAAGCCTTTACATTTTATTTGTATTGACTCTTTGATTATATGTTCGCTGTATATGTTGAAGAACGCTGGGGGTAGTATACAGTCTGGTGTGCCTTGCTGGTCATTATACGGGAATTACAGGAATTTGAGTTTTCGAGCGCCCATTGTTTTCTAGAGTTTTTGCAGATTATGACTAATAGTCAAAAGCTTTGCAGTAAATATTGAAGCAAAGGTAAGTCTCTTTGCCTTGTTCGCGTGTCGTCTCCATCAGCCATCGTAAATTTACTACATGGTCACTAATAACGGGTTTCTGAAACCAGCTTGTTCAATGGAGAGTTGACCATTCATGCTGGCATGTTATTCTTGACTGCTGCAGATGGTTAGGTTGTATTGACGCGTTCCGGTGCACAGACCAACAACATAATCTACGTGTCATTTCTGATCTGATCACTCCACAACTCCAGTAGTCAGTCCTCTTCTTTCACTCTTGTTCGAGTACCTGGCCAACAAGGGTTCTTCTAAGCACGCGATGACGGTTACGAAGATAACGGAGTTTGTTGTGTTTGATGATACATGCGATTAATTCAGGAGAGAACAGCGGTTTTGTAACTTGTTTTGAAAACTAGGAACGTCTGTTATTGCCGGCAGATAGGACATCTTAACAACCTCAGAAGACAGTGTCTCGTATGATCGCAGTTTTCAGTTCGTTGCTTAATTCTTAGTTGCCGAACTTCTATAGTCGGCCGTTCAGTCTTGTATAATGAGATGCCTCCATTAGAAAATAATTACGTCATCAGTCAACAGACTCGGTCTGTTGACTGTTAAGAAAGGAAACTGTCTTGCACTAAAAACCCGTGGTCCTCACTCCCCGTACTCTGTAGAGATTTCCATTGTATATGACGATGGTCAAAATCTCCCATAATAATACAGTCCCGTTTGCTAACTTCCCTTATGGCGTTTTCATTCTCTTCTACACTTATGTTTGGAATTCGATAATCTAACCCCACCGTTAACGTTGAGTTTCCTGTAACTTTGTTACACCAAACAGTTTCTTCGCAATCTGCTTATCTTTCTAATTTTATTTCATAAGCCTGGATATATTCTTTAACATAAAATAACTCCACCTCCCCTTCTTCCTATTCTATCTTTCCTGAACATTACATAGCCTGTTAGCCACCATTCAGCATCTGATATATCAGTGGTGGCCCATGATTCAGTTATACCTATCATGTGAGGGTCAATATCTTCTACCATAATTTTTAGTTCACTTCTTTTGTTTACTTTACTCCTTGCATTTAAACACACACATTTATATCCTGATTTAGAAAAGTTTTCTAGGCTATTCTTTGCTGATTTATTTCTGCTGTCTTTATCTCTGCCTCCAGTTTCAGGCTTGTCTGTTAATCCCCTTGCGAATCTAGTTTAAATAGATGCAGCCTGCCCCACTGTCGACAGATTGCAGCAGGTTCTCTGAGAAAACTGCTGCCCCCTTTCCACTTAGATGGAGGCCATCTCTCATGTACATATCTTCCAGCCCAACAAAGTATCCCCATAAATCTACGAATCCCACCCCCTCTTCTTTACACATCTGCTCAACTAGTGCATTGATCGCCATCCTCTTGCAGTTTTTATATGTTGGCCCCTTTCTCTCATTACTGGCAACATTCCTGAGAGAATAATCTGTTCGACTCTTTTCTTCTATAACTTCCTCACGAACTGTGCGTCTGTGCTTCTGTACTATCCCAGTTGTTCCCTCCTTGTCAGCATTATTTGTTCCTCCTGTACTAGTATAGACCCTCCCTTGCCATGCCCAAATACCTTCTCTACCCTTTCAGTCACATGTTCTCTCCTAGCCCCCGGCAAACAAACAACGACATCCTCCCCTTCGCTTAGTGTCTTATCCGTCTTTCTCAGAATAGAGTCGCCCATAAACACCCTATCTTTTCTCAATGCCCCCTCAATCACAGCCTCAGAGTAGCTCCTTCTCCGGTTTGAATCTGTCTGGTTCTAGTCTTGTTCCCCTGTCTTCTGCTCTCCTGTCACAATGCCGTCCGTTCCATCCTTTCCTGACGCTGTTTCTCTTGTCACCTTTCGTCCTATCATCGTCCCTCCCAACTTCTCTTCTGTCACATTTACTCTCACTTCCTTTCTTCCCGTAATCTTTCCTCCCATTGCATTTCCTTATCTCCTCTCCCGTCTCTTTTGTCCTCCTACCTCTTTCTCTATGGTCACTTTCTCCCCTGTCACCTTCACGTCTGTCACATTTCCTGCCGTCAATGCTCCAATTTCTTCCCCTCCGATCACCTTCCCTCCTCTCAGTCACCTTTCCTCGGTCTTCTTGCCACTACTCTGCTCCTCCAGTCTCACAGTATTCCCAACTCTCTCCCTGTCGTCTCTCTCCATTCCACCTGTCTCCTTGCTGATTCTCATCTCCATCCCCTTCACAATATCTACCAACCTAGGTACCCCCTTCTCCAGAAATTCCACCTTCCAAACCCCACGCATTGAAAGGTGAATCCCTCTTCCTTGGTGTCTGCCGAAAGGGCAAAATCCACGCAACTGTGGCAGTCGTCGCACACCAAGTGTCTCTGCCTTGACTTGCCGCTTGCAAGGCGCATATCAGAATTTATTTAATAATAATAATTATTTAATAAAAATAATTATTTAATAATAATAATTAACACGATTACTCATCATATACAAGTACTCGACATACATAATAGTTGTTTGAATCCAAGTCCATAATCTTCCGTTGGTGAAATCTCTCCACAAGCCTAATTCCGATGTATCAGGTACACTGTCTTCTTAAACAACCAAATACAGGAAGGGTTGGTTGCAGCATTAGTTGTCATAATACTAAAACCATAGCGAAAACAGTGTGGTAGGTTAGTTTAGCTGAGATCATACCATGCAGTCCCGAGATCAAGTATGCATATGCATATGCACTCCAGCACATGCGTGTTCACACAAATGTGTTCACGTTCGTGTGTGCGTACGCGCGCGCGGGTGTGTGGGGGGGGGCGTGCGCGCTTGCGCAATCATGTATGTAATATAATATCCATATACGTCTGCGAGTATTATATAAATATCGTAATATTTATTAGTAAGACAACATAAATATCATTCTCGCCATTACAGTTTATAAATTTACGGAAATTCAAACTACAAGTACATTACCATAAACAGCCAACATTAACAAAAGATGCCGATAAATATAACGTAAATACGGTGGATACCTAATGATCCAAATGTCAATCTAACATATGTTTGTATTTGATATTGTGTGTGTGTGTGTGTGTGTGTGTGTGTGTGTGTGTGTGTGTGTGTGTGTGTGTGTGTGTGTGTGTGTGTGTGTGTGTGTGTGTGTGTGTGTGTGTGTGTGTGTGTGTGTGTGTGTGTGTGTGTGTGTGTGTGTGTGTGTGTGTGTGTGTGTGTGTGTGTGTGTGTGTGTGTGTGTTATATTTGACATATTCTCAATTTACTGAAATGACATTTATAATATGTATTGTAGTAATTGTTAAACTATTCTCAAACAAATATGTATACATTGTGAACTGTTTTATTTATCTACAATATGACCTAACGTTTCTTATATAATAATGTGGCCAGAAACTGTTGCGTTTAATCAAACGCAGATTGATGTTTTAATGCCACTGGCGTATCTGCATCTGAATTTCATACTGCAGCGTCTGTGTACATTTAATGGCCATCACCTACAATAAAACATGCATTTATATTTGTAGCTAAATATTAACATATCAGAAAGCACAGATCAAAATGTATATGCAAGCAACACGTACTTTCGGAATATCTATTACATTGGAAAAGAAATATTTGAAATTTAATTGGCTGTTGCTAACATATTGTCACCAATTATAGTGTTTTATACCAGACAGCGTGTGTGACAACACGCTTGAACTGCAGTTAATATGAAATGGGTGTTATTGCGCTATGCAACGACATTGTGAACAAAGAAAACATGGATATGTCCGATATTTTCTCACTTTAGAAAAAATTAAACTGACGTACAGTAAAACAAATACGTGTTCGATTCCTTTGGATAGTATTCTGTTCTGACAAGTTTCCTGCATATCGCCAAACATCTATTTTCAATTATAGTACTACAGCACACGTGACTATTTATAAAGGAAATTAGGCCTTGCAGTTGTTTCAATAAATTAACTACCATCTCCAAAATGGCTGTCGTACAGGAGACCACAATATATTCACAAATATCTTATTTTAGATGATGCCTTGATTATTCCTTACGACAGATTTCAAATTAAATACGTTACTAGAACATGGCAAATTTCGTAATAAAACACATAATTTGTGTATGAATTCAAATATTGAAATGACATCACAGTGAAAGTGTGAGCAGGTTGAATACACACCTGTGGTACGAAGAGTGCAGCCATTATACCTCCAACAAGAAGGAGGTTATTTTCGATCCAAGTAGCAAATCCCCTTAGACATCCGTCCAAGTATATCTTCTTCGAAATGACTACCGTCTGAAAAGAAAATATATTACCTGATATTGGCAGTGTTAGTGAGTGATAACGATGTGCCAATTTTGTAAAGAAACGTGAAGCATCATACAGAATACCATTGCAGATGGTCATAAATATCAGTAACGTCAGGCTGAAATCACATCAGATTATTACCCAATAAAAGACACAGCTAAGCTACATTAGCAGTGTCTTTTAGGTGGAACCTCCCTATTAAGGTCACCCTCGGTACTGGGCAAACGTGATCTTAATGGCGAGGTGACCGTATTAACTGGATTAATTTTTTTGGATACATTACTTTTACAGAAACAATTTGGGACTGTCCTAGGGTGACCGTAATAGCGAGATGGCTGTATTGCCAAAGTGACCGTAAAGCGAGGTTCGACTGTATGCCTTATTGCTATTATTTTCAAACGTCTCATTGCTATTGTGTTACAAACCATTATTATCCTGTTTGTTTTTGTCTTCCCTGAACTGTATGTTTTCACGCCTCTATTTGCTAATGTTATCAGCCAAATAACAAGAAATCACAATCTTTCAGATACATACTGGGAATTATGAATTAGACCGTACTAGTGCATTATGCCTGTTTACTCTGTATGATTGGCTACCTAGTCAGATTGTACATAGACAATAGTTGAATAGTGATGTCCATACTAGAATCTACAAATTAGATAATATAAATATTATAACTTAATTATTTAAACTGTTGGATCAGCTTACATTTTCTCCAACGACACCGTAGCCACACATGACATTTTTTCTTCCGTCCTGCACACAAAATACAACATTTCGTCATTCATATTTGATAGACTACATGACATTCTAAATATAGGCATAAGTGAAAATAGCTACAAAGTTACAAATAGTGTCCACAGAGAAAGAAATTTAATGATATTTTTGAATATTTTATATATAACAATATAGGTGACAGCGCAACAACACAACGCAAGCAGCATGTTTGTAAGAACAATTACTGGTTCGAAGGCTCACAACAAAAACGGTGGACAGTAGAAGGATGTATTAACGACCTATATATGTGTATATATAAACATGTATATAAGTATAAATATATATATATATATATATACATATATATATATTTATATGTTTAATGTTCCTAAAATAGTTGACATACAACGTAGACAAGTACTAACCAAATAAACAAAGCACAGTGTATATAGCATAAGCACATAAACAGTGTCCATGTGTGCATCTTTCAACAACGTATTCTACAGTAACTTATCAATGAGACGTTGCTATTGGAGACTGACCTTTGTTGGTTTGCAACAGGAATATGGTACGCCGCACCGGGACACACTTCTATTATCCTTAGAGCAGTTAAAGTACATGTTATATCCCCAGTCCTTGTAACCTTCACCGGAGAAGCTGTAGCCACAACACTTGAACTGTTACACAAGCAAAGATGTCGGTAACATAACCTTTAGTCAAATCAACTTCCCTAGTTGTAGAATGTTAAGAATGCGTTGTACGCCATCATATTTCTCAGTTACATGCTTTCTTAGGTTTATAATGTGATATATGATAGGTAGATCCATTGCTTCTTCTGCAAGACAAGGGCACTGTTGGCCACATAGATATAAGTTGACCATAGACTGTTCGAAAACATTCAAATTCATATTATACGTTATCCGTTTTCTACGTTATCGCATGGGATGGGATCGTCTCTACCCTTCAGACAGCGCTCTGACCAAGTGGAAGGCGCGTTTTTGTGGTAGTAAGGGAGAGTATGGCACATTTACGTGTCTTTTAGGTGTACTTATTCACCATAGTTGTTCCGTTGATAAATCATTATAATCGTTGAGTGAGTATCAGTTATTTTTTTAAAGAAAAATGTCAACATATTTTCAACAAAATAGATTGTACATATAAATGATTGGCTAATAATTGTTATAATATGCATGGATGAGATATATACCTTATCCTAATATTATACTAATACACATTTTGAATATTAGTATGTGGTCCTGTAGTAGATCGCACGTAAATACGGATGTCGTAATAAACATTGTTATTTATAATGCAAATATATGCTACGAAAATGTTTGCAATAAAAATTTGTTGAAATGGTTCTCACGGTAGTTTTAGCTTGCGTACCATATAGTGTTGGCTAACCTATCAAATATTGAAGTTTTATTATGTATCCACTATATTTTGTGTATGAAATATAATTTTTGCCCTTCAATGATGGGTACAAATTAAAGTGTCTAGTGTTAATAGCAATACCAAATGATCAGCAAAATAGACTTTGCCAGAACAGACGTGCCAATGGATGAGTTTTGGTAAAGTATTATTAAAACAAAATGGTGCAATTCCAAGTCTATATGCAGCGAGTTTCAGTGCATCATAGCGCTACGTTTGAGCTAAAGAACTCCTGGGTTTGGGTAGGACCAACATATATTATGTAGTCTGAGATGCGATGAAAGTCAATGTCAGTCCACCCACCACCAAAGATGCATATCTCTGTATTTACAATGTTGTGAACTTCGTTAAGCATTTAAAGCTAACCAGTAGCCTGCAAATGCTGACCAAGATGTTGGTGTTGTTTGATGCCAAACAAACCCGTCAGAAAATACCCAATGCACACGAATGAAGATATGTTGGTGATATAATACCAAATGGAATGCTAAAATATACAGATTGTGAGCTCAATGTAGTATACAAAAAAATTACTTGATTGTTGGCATGAAAGGCTATATGTAGCATCAAAAATAGATAAGCGAGCGAAAAATGAACAACTGTCAAACACGTTCCAAAAACGCCTTTTTAATGATTGCTAGTACCATTGCGATTCGTCGGAATACAACAATATTGATGTCGTTTGAAAGTTTAAGCATTCTGTTATTCAAACACATAAATGGTTTCCTGATAATCATTCCTAAAATTAACTGAAAATTGACCTACAACCGGGCCCGTTCCGGTGTCTTAGACACTGCGAACCATGTTGTTTCGTCGACACAGTTCACCAATCTACCGATTGAGGCACCACTATCTGATTTCATGGTATAAGCAAGGAGCCTCTATTTGGACAGGAGGCGTCACTGAGCGAGAAAATGGCAGTCTACACTGAAGGTTTTTGTCCGCCATTCGGGAGGCAAGCGCATGCGCCTACGGGACCGCAGTGCGCGATGTTAGCGTATTTGTTCAGTCACCTCATTTCATAAGAATAATCACCAAGTGGTGATACGTCATATAAAATGAAATATATTAAAGTAATCCTTGAAGTTTTTTACCTATAACAATTCAAAATATTGAAATTTGCAAACAAACCTCGTAGAAACGTTGCAATTATTTATTGAGCCAACTGAACTTCGTCGTGTTTCACCAGAATAATCATCAGGCTGTACCACTTCTTATATAATTAAAATGTTCACTTTATTGTTGAAAATGTTGAGCAATGATAATGCAAAGAACTGCATTTTCTGCACGCGTATGGTCTGGCTTGGCGCAATTCCAGAATGGCGGACGAACTGCTTACGTACTTTCCTCGAACATTGTAGATAGCGTGCGCTGCACCGTCTTGTATTGATATACGGTCTTTGGTGTAAGCTCCACCCACTTTCAAACGGCTGCTAAAATGAAATACGTGAAATAGGCGTGACGTATCACGATCACGTATATCAACCAACCAACGCAACGAATCCGTTGGGTGGCGTACTTTATTGTGATGTCACGCCGACGTAGAGATATGTCGGTTTTGCTGCGATCAAAGCACATCAGTTTCGCCTTGGTTTAAAAGTGGGTGGAGCTTATAACATTAAATCAAGAAATGGCGAAGTGCGCATGTCTGAACCTATGCAAATGAGGAAAACACCGCCACAATCGGAAGATTAGTGTACTGAGTACCCGCCGCCAACATCGTTCGGAACCGTCCAGAACACTGAAAACGGCATGATTGTAAGTCCATTTATCGGTGTTCTTTGAACGGTTACCGGGGAATCTAGATGTCGCCAGAATAACAAGTGCATCCTTTCAAATGATACCAAGATCGTCGGGACAGGACGAGCCGTGAGGGTGCTAGCGACCGTAGAATTTCATGTTTTAGACTTGTTCTGAGTTGTTCATTTTTCGCTCGCTTATCTATTTTTGGTAGCATGTATGTAGTTATTATTTCAAAATTTACACACGCACACACACGCACGCACGCACATATAATATGTACAATATACCTGGTATACACACACACACACACACACGCGCGCGCCCACACACACACACACACACACACACAATCGTTATTGTATAATTATTAAGACCTGCTGATAAATTACAAGATATTTAACTTGAAACTATGACACGTTCTCCAATGGTCTATGCGATTTACCTTTTTTTGGACGGCATCGATTATGTTCCGGAGATCATCGTCTTCTTGGTACTTCATAATACACAACTTGAGAGCTTTCAACGGGTAGAAGTACGGCAAGGACTTGCGGATCGACGGTGAACAGTACAAGAGCGCGACGATGAACACAGTGAGGTACTGAACCACAAGCAGTACAACCAGTCCATAGTAGTACTACAAGACACAAGATACCAATAAAGTGGTTCGTCTGTGAACAGTACAAGAGCGCGACGATGAACACAGTGAGGTACTGAACCACAAGCAGCACGACCAGTCCATAGTAGTACTACAAGACACAAGATACCAATAAAGTGGTTCGTCTGTGAACAGTACAAGAGCGCGACGATGAACACAGTGAGGTACTGAACCACAAGCAGCACGACCAGTCCATAGTAGTACTACAAGACACAAGATACCAATAAAGTGGTTCGTCTATGAACAGTACAAGAGCGCGACGATGAACATAGTGAGGTACTGAACCACAAGCAGTACGACCAGTCCATAGAAGTACTACAAGACACAAGATACCAATAAAGTGGTTCGTCTATGAACAGTACAAGAGCGCGACGATGAACACAGTGAGGTACTGAACCACAAGCAGTACGACCAGTCCATAGAAGTACTACAAGACACAAGATACCAATAAAGTGGTTCGTCTATGAACAGTACAAGAGCGCGACGATGAACACAGTGAGGTACTGAACCACACGCAGCACGACCAGTCCATAGTAGTACTACAAGACACAAGATACCAATAAAGTGGTTCGTCTATGAACAGTACAAGAGCGCGACGATGAACACAGTGAGGTACTGAACCACAAGCAGCACGACCAGTCCATAGTAGTACTACAAAACACAAGATACCAATAAAGTGGTTCGTCTATGAACAGTACAAGAGCGCGACGATGAACGCAGTGAGGTACTGAACCACAAGCAGTACGACCAGTCCATAGTAGTACTACAAAACACAAGATATCAATAAAGTGGTTCGTCTGTGAACAGTACAAGAGCGCCACGATGAACACAATGAGGTACTGAACCACAAGCAGCACGACCAGTCCATAGTAGTACTACAAGACCCAAGATACCAATAAAGTGGTTCGTCTGTGAACAGTACAAGAGCGCGACGATGAACACAGTGAGGTACTGAACCACAAGCAGCACGACCAGTCCATAGTAGTACTACAAAACACAAGATACCAATAAAGTGGTTCATCTGTGAACAGTACAAGAGCGCGACGATGAACACAGTGAGGTACTGAACCACAAGCAGCATGACCAGTCCATATTAGTACTACAAGACACAAGATACCAATAAAGTGGTTCGTCTGTGAGCAGTACAAGAGCGCGACGATGAACACAGTGAGGTACTGAACTACAAGCAGCACGACCAGTCCATAGTAGTACTACAAGACACAAGATACCAATAAAGTGGTTCGTCTGTGAACAGTACAAGAGCGCGACGATGAACACAGTGAGGTACTGAACCACAAGCAGCACGACCAGTCCATAGTAGTACTACAAGACCCAAGATACCAATAAAGTGGTTCGTCTGTGAACAGTACGAGAGCGCGACGATGAACACAGTGAGGTACTGAACCACAAGCAGCACGACCAGTCCATAGTAGTACTACAAGACACAAGATACCAATAAAGTGGTTCGTCTGTGAGCAGTACGAGAGCGCGACGATGAACACAGTGAGGTACTGAACCACAAGCAGCACGACCAGTCCATAGTAGTACTACAAGACACAAGATACCAATAAAGTGGTTCGTCTGTGAACAGTACGAGAGCGCGACTATGAACACAGTGAGGTACTGAACCACAAGCAGCACGATCAGTCCATAGTAGTACTACAAGACACAAGATACCAATAAAGTGGTTCGTCTGTGAGCAGTACGAGAGCGCGACGATGAACACAGTGAGGTACTGAACCACAAGCAGCACGACCAGTCCATAGTAGTACTACAAGACACAAGATACCAATAAAGTGGTTCGTCTGTGAGCAGTACGAGAGCGCGACGATGAACACAGTGAGGTACTGAACCACAAGCAGCACGACCAGTCCATAGTAGTACTACAAGACACAAGATACCAATAAAGTGGTTCGTCTGTGAGCAGTACGAGAGCGCGACGATGAACACAGTGAGGTACTGAACCACAAGCAGCACGACCAGTCCATAGTAGTACTACAAGACACAAGATACCAATAAAGTGGTTCGTCTGTGAGCAGTACGAGAGCGCGACGATGAACACAGTGAGGTACTGAACCACAAGCAGCACGACCAGTCCATAGTAGTACTACAAGACACAAGATACCAATAAAGTGGTTCATCTGTGAGCAGTACAAGAGCGCGACGATGAACACAGTGAGTTACTGAACTACAAGCAGCACGACCAGTCCATAGTAGTACTACAAGACACAAGATACCAATAAAGTGGTTCGTCTGTGAACAGTACAAGAGCGCGACGATGAACAGAGTGAGGTACTGAACCACAAGCAGCACGACCAGTCCATAGTAGTACTACAAGACACAAGATACCAATAAAGTGGTTCATCTGTGAACAGTACAAGAGCGCGACTATGAACAGGGTGAGGTACTGAACCACAAGCAGCACGACCAGTCCATAGTAGTACTACAAGACACAAGATACCAATAAAGTGGTTCGTCTGTGAACAGTACAAGAGCGCGACTATGAACAGAGTGATGTACTGAACCACAAGCAGCACGACCAGTCCATAGTAGTACTACAAGACCCAAGATACCAATAAAGTGGTTCGTCTGTGAACAGTACAAGAGCGCGACTATGAACAGAGTGAGGTACTGAACCACAAGCAGCACGACCAGTCCATAGTAGTACTACAAGACACAAGATACCAATAAAGTGGTTCGTCTGTGAACAGTACAAGAGCGCGACTATGAACAGAGTGAGGTACTGAACCACAAGCAGCACGACCAGTCCATAGTAGTACTACAAGACACAAGATACCAATAAAGTGGTTCGTCTGTGAACAGTACAAGAGCGCGACGATGAACACAGTGAGGTACTGAACCACAAGCAGCACGACCAGTCCATAGTAGTACTACAAGACACAAGATACCAATAAAGTGGTTCATCTGTGAACAGTACAAGAGCGCGACTATGAACAGAGTGAGGTACTGAACCACAAGCAGCACGACCAGTCCATAGTAGTACTACAAGACACAAGATACCAATAAAGTGGTTCGTCTGTGAACAGTACAAGAGCGCGACTATGAACAGAGTGAGGTACTGAACCACAAGCAGCACGACCAGTCCATAGTAGTACTACAAGACACAAGATACCAATAAAGTGGTTCGTCTGTGAACAGTACAAGAGCGCGACTATGAACACAGTGAGGTACTGAACCACAAGCAGCACGATCAGTCCATAGTAGTACTACAAGACACAAGATACCAATAAAGTGGTTCATCTGCAATAATTAGCACGAAGTAATGGTTCTGTGTTAATTATGTTGTTGAGAGCAATTCATTGTTTTAATGGTAAGGAGTATGTTCCTCAATTGATAATAATTTATCGATGCATTGTTTTCAATAGCACAATACAAATGCTGAAGGTAGACTACCCGTCCAAACGCGTTTAGTGTGCAACTATAAAATAGTTTCAATTTAATTTCTTATTCGCGAAAAAACGGAACGAAGTCCACTACCCCTGTAGGCGTAGCGACCGTTTACTTTCTGACGTAGCTTAGTCACCAAATAGGACAATATCTATCATATACACAACACACATTTGTTGTGCTAACGTAGCATACATGTGTATTTATAATATATATTTATTCGTACTACAATGAGTTCACGTTAGTTAAGAGCTACACACATTCTCTATATCGCATGTACACATCCTTTGTAAAAACATGAAACGTTGTTTAGTAGTTTCTCATTCAGGACTTCTTGATAGTGCTTTCGACTGAGGTTACAAAACATCAATAATGTTCATATTGCAGAAACTTGTGGCATAAAGTTTGAACTGCCACAATATGGAATTGACAATGTTAGACATGCGTGAACTGCTACCGTGAACAGCTAGATGAGAAGCATATTCAAACTAGTATTACTGCATGTTAATTATTATGTTTGTGAACTTTGGAATAACATTTTTTGGGATTATTGCAAACTTTAATTAGGTGTGTGAACATGCACACTTTAATTTAAAAAAAAATTACTTGTACAATAGCCTAACTATTATAAAATCACGGCATTATTCTCTTGTGAGAGCTATCATCCAGAGGTGGGGGAGAGCGGGATCGGTTTCCATTGCGTAATATTTGGGGAGATCGGATTTCAGTGCTAGATTGGTAAACATTATATTTGACAATATTTTGCGCACTGAAAATAGATCCATTGCCAATACATTTTCAGTACGCAGAAGTGTGTCAACTATACTATTTTATCAATATACACATGGGAGTTATGTGGACGTGATCGGAGGTCTGATCACATTCCAGCGCACACGACTTTGGGGTGGAGAGAATGTTTCAAACAGGGCGTGTCCATTGATTCGTTCTGTCCATCCTCCTTTTAATCAAAAAGGGCTGCTCCGCAATGTTGATTAAACATACTTTGTGTGACATTCCCTGAGTATATATGTATATCAATAATATTGCCTTTGCACAGTCCATTGCGAACTCACCCAAGATAGAACGGTGAGATTCTCCCTTAGCGCTCCGATGCAGCCAAGAAAGCCCATAGCAAACAGCACACTTCCAGTCATAATAACTACGACTGCTGGATCAATTATTTCTCTCAGAAAATTCCGGATCTCGTTTGATTTGTCCAGTCTTATCATAACGCCGACTCCAATAAGTGCACTGCCCAGCAACTGCAACATGAGAGCGTTGGACACAGTCCCAACAACAACAACGATGACAACAACAACGGCAACGACTGTGCAATTCTCAAAACAAATTACTGTGTATATATATATATATATGTATATATATATATATAGATATATATATATATACATATATTAATAATGCGGTGGTATTGGAATAAGGGCAGACGCGGTGTGTCAGCGTCTAATTAGTGTAACGATGTTATGTGCCAGAGGGCGCTATATGCATATTTGACGACATCAAACGGTTTATATAATTTTTGACTTGTAATCATAGATCTCACGCGAGGTATTGCTGATAAGTGTACGTAATTACATGATGCAATTCGTAGGTATTATTTATGTACAATTTCAACGCGTATGGTCAACTATAATTCGCCCTTATATTTTATTGTTATATGCTAAATGGCGCTAAGTATTCTCAGACGTTTTAGGTACAGGCGCAACCCCCGGTTTCCCTAGGTATTCTTTGTGCACGTGGTCTGCGATTGTTGGACGTTTAGCGTTGCGAGCAATTATGTATCCCCTTTTTAAATAACCAAGTAGAACATGTATGCATTACATTTTATTGAGCAGATCTCTATACAAGAAAGCATCACTAACCCAGAAGATGAAGTTGAAGATGAATATTGCATTTCTAGTAGTTGGTTTGATGTACTCTATCGGGCGTCTGCCTATTGCAAGAAACAAATGTCCAAACACAATAAGATCGGTATATGCAATATATATATATATATATATATATATAGATAATGAGTTTGTGAGTGTGTGTGTGTGTGTGTGTGTGTGTGTGTGTGTGTGTGTGTGTGTGTGTGTGTGTGTGTGTGTGTGTGTGTGTGTGTGTGTGTGTGTGTGTGTGTGTGTGTGTGTGTGTGTGTGTGTGTGTGTGTGTGTGTGTCCTACTTTGAAGTTTTTTAATCCATCTCGTTGGCCATGACTTTGTTTTTTATATAAACAATAAGGTAAGCCTTTTTGCTTCAAATTGTTACCAAATGATTAGTTAGTTGGATGGGCCTGTTTCGTTGGTGGATCCATGTGGCCTGGGAGCACGTGCCCCCTAGATCTTTGGAATTTGTTCCCGTTTAGGTGAGTCTCGGGAGAGGTGCAGTTTCAGTTTTTCGTCAGCTTCTGAAAGTGTGAACCCGATAAGAATTTGGTTCAGCCGCCAGTGGAAGTTTTTTGAAGAGCCTCAATGGTGCAATTGGAGACTTTGGGCCCTCAGATTACCCTCTCTGGGTCCGACCCTGTCTCTGATTTTTGCATTAAACGTGTGTTTATAAAATCGAAATCTGCGCAGAAAAGTTGGTGTTCAATTGTAAAGTTGGTGGTGCGACTAAACATTTGGTGGTCTACATATTAACCAGGGATGAGAAATTTCCGGTTTTTGCCGGAATTCAGGTTTTTTATTGCTCCAAAGATCACTTATGTGAATCGTGTAAATCCGGGGATTTATATTTATATAATATTTTTTATATTGGGGGGTAGGGCATATAAAGTCGTGGACAATTCACTGACGAGCTGCAGATTTAGTTAACCATCTATTTACCTTGTGTCGCCACGTGTTAATGACGCTGCCTAGCGGTTAGAAACAGAACCGACCCAATCGAACCCGTGAATCTGCGAAGTAAAACCCTTAGTCTTGTCGGCTGTTCGCTTCAACGCTCCCAAAGCGCGCGCGCAAAAGCAGTGGACCAATGGAAACGACGATCTATTTTTGGAGATGTCGATCATTTTCGAACAATGACTAAACGATTTGTTGTACGGCAAGACAAATGTTGCGTGAAGGACATTGACAAAGGTATCATGAATAAGTGGAATTGGGCGTGGCTGGAGAGATCGGCTGGAGACACTGTGTTGGATACATTCATCCGTAAATTACCAGCAACAGGGAAAGCGTACTGTTTGTGGTGCGAGACCGATATAAACTATGCGGCAAGTGGTGTCATTTACTGTCAAGGCGCTCACAAATTATGCCGCGTCTGACAAACACAATAGACACTTCGAGATGAGGAAGTCGAACTACAGATTTACAAGTTTGTTATTGCATGTGTTCTAATTCTAATGTGTGAAATAATTAGGGTACCTAACAAATTATAAATGAAGTGCTTACATAGCAGATTAATGTTGACTCGGTTGTGCGCATTGCTTAATATGAACGAATCATCGCTCACCATCAGCGTCTATGACTATGTGCCTATTTTTCATGAGTAATTGTAAATTGATGTAGAACTGGAGGAGTTACACCGTAAATCAATAGTAAAATCATAACAATGTACGTGACTGTAAAGTAAAATCAAAATTAGTGTAGCATGGAGATTCTCTGGAAACCTCTGCCCAGGAGGCTTATGGCGGTTTATCGTAATATAATTCTCTCGTGGAACTTTCATAAAACTTACAAAATTTATTTGTTCTTGTATTTTTTAATGGAAGATATGCAGTGTACACATATAGCACAAGCTAGTACGTATTTGGTATCAATGTCACGTGTTATTCATTAACAAACAGACAATGGTCTTCTTTTATGAAACATACTGATATAATAATTTTCTTATAATGTACAAATGTGTTTTTTCAGCTAAAGAAAGTGGTGGAACAGTTGCATCTAATGAGCTTCCGTACAGCATCCACCCCATGTTTCGATCTTCACTGGCTAAGCCTGCACCCCGCCCCGAGTTGCGGATCCCTTTAAAAGACCGTGTTGCCAACAGTGAAGCAATGGTGCTTGGTTTTCTAGCTGAGAAAAAATCTTAATTTTACAGATGCACCAGATTAGATTGATCTAGCAAAATCTTGGGCCAAAGACAGTGAAGCTTTAGCAGAGTTAAGCATAGACAGAACGTCAGCTTCATACAAGATGCACTTTGGTGTTGGAAAGACATTCATTGATGAACTGACTGCCGATTCCATGTAGACAGCACACTTCCACAAGCATCCATAAGTACCAGATTGGACTCTTGGTGGGCTACCATATTTTCTACTGGGAAGTTCCCAGCCTTGTCAAAGCTGGTGGCTGCAATGATAAGCTGCTTTCATGGTCCTCAAGTGGAAGGGAGTTTTAGTCATATGTCTAGCATCATGAATACTGCCACTGCCAGAATGAATGTTAGTACATTCAGCACTATCCAGACTGTGAAGTACTCACTCATGGCCAGCAACAAGACTGCTATACAGTACTTCCACAAACAGAACTGGTCGCCTCGTTCACAACACGAGGGGTGCATACAAAATGTACTCCACCCATCTTGCCAAGGAACGAAAGAATAAGGAGGAGAAGAAAACTGAGCTGAACATGTCAAAGAAGAAGGCAGCCACCAAGCGCAAAGCTAAGGAAGCAGCTGAGCTGGCAACAAAGAAAGCTAAAATGGCTCATCAACGGGCTGTTTTGACAAAGCTGGCCAACGAGAGAGCTGCGTGAGTTAACTTAGAACAATGACAATGTGTGAGTGCAGGTGTTTTTGCTATTGGAAATATTAAAATGTTCTATTTAATGCTCACACTATGTGTTGTCTACAATTAAACAAATATCTCTGAGAAGTCACCGACTCGCCCCAATTAGGCGAGACAGTCCTCTCAGACTGAAATGTGGGCCACAGCAAAAGTTCAGGTTTTTTTCCCTAAATGTCACTCTCATCCCTGATATTAATTAACATCAAACTAATTTTAGCGACACCAACATTTCATGTAAATACAATGAGTAAATAGTTACTACATGGACCATTCGCGAAAATATATACAGTAACAATAGCTGAGTTGCCACATGCGATATTTCAGTCGCTGGGGCACTAATTCCATATCCGGTAAAGTCGGCCGAAAGACGGTAAAAGATCATATCCAGAAGTAATGGTGAACTTGTTTCGAAGATTATAGTTTAAAGCTACTGGAATCCACGTAGCAGACAGATTCAGCGATATTAATCGCACCTCTCCAAACCTACAATTTGTCTAAATAAATTAAATTAGAATAACACATTTCACATTAAAACCGAGTGTGTGAAAAACACCAGCCGTGGTCGACGACAAAATTGTGTGTTCAAGTCCGCGTTAGGAACTGTTTCTAATCTTACTAACAATGAATTACAATAATACTGTTACATATGCATGTCTATGTTGTGGACTACTTATGTGGTGACGGGAGGTGATACACGTTGTATTTGAGAACTATGCAAGCAGTGATACACATATATGCAAATTAAGTTCCGTTGAGTGTCAAGACTAAGAACCACGTGAACGTTTTTACTTTAGTGTCTGTGAATATACAACAAATACCATCTTGTTATTTGGATCAACCCGTTTGTATACATTTATATCTCGGTTTATGTGACAAAACCAAATAGTCAAAAAAGCGTTTGTAAAACATTTACGCATCGGTCGCCAGATGGCGCTAATGAAAATATCACCTATAAACGTCCTCTGGGAGGCAGCACTGGAGCGTAGTTTTCCTGTGTACTCCAATCGCTATTCCAGAATCATTCTCACTAGACCACTTTGTGATAGTGTCCGACAGGACTCCATTAACTGAGACGGTTTGTGGTTTGTAGAACGTGTGAGTGTGCGTGCGTGTGTGCGTGTGTGCGTGTATGTGTGTGTTGCCAATGCTGCTCGTTAGAAGGCATTTGTGGGGCACTTTGTCAAAGGCTTTGCCATGACTTTGAAAAGCAGGATTGTATCAGTCTGTGATGTGTTGTCAGTAAGCGTAGCGGTGCCAGTCATCCACCCTCACAAGCCAGGGCTGGTGACTACGTAGACAACATATATCATACGCATTGCATGGAAGTTAGCTGAATCAAACTCTTAATTGACTTCGCGATACCACCAGTGAGATCAGTGCAGACACTCGTTTTATTTGCGCCCAATTTCCAGGAATCGCAATATAATTACCCATTCGACCATTCTCACGAGCCGCTGAGCGGTAGTGTGTATTCAAATAATTACGTCTACTGCCCAAACAGCCAATGAAGACCACCCAAAAGACCACTACAATTTTACCGCAAGGGATATTATTGGCTAAGCTTATCTTCAGAGTTTCGGCAAGTATCTGCCAGTGGGTACCGAGACTGATGTAGATTGTATAATCAGCAGCGCCCCCCTGGCGCGCGAGGATGCAATCATAGACTGCTCCCGTGAGTTGAGATTCACAAAACAGTCCTGACTGGTATCCATGGTGAAAGTAGATGATGATGTTGTGTTTGTTCATGTGTATTGTTTAGAATAGTATGTGTGATTCATACAGAGAATGCCTATTGTGTCTTGATATATCGCTGTGTGTCCCAAGTTCGTGCGTCGGTAAAATTACATTACTGTGTCATTTGTAAACCAGCGGTTGATCATAACCGGAGGACAGTGTTCATACATGTTAAGTTTCAGAAACGCCAATCCAGGAGATTTATACGTAAATCAGAGGGTCTCGAAAAATCGTGCATTTATACGTAAATCGGAGGATCTTGCAAAATCAGACATTTATACATGAATCGGATTAAAATATAACAAAAAAAGGATACTTTCAATAGACATTAATAATCATGTTATAATA
The DNA here is from genome assembly GCA_963995525.1 of Escarpia spicata. NCBI lineage: Eukaryota > Metazoa > Annelida > Polychaeta > Sabellida > Siboglinidae > Escarpia > Escarpia spicata. The sequence goes on along the minus strand of OZ023206.1, from coordinate 6,565,584 downwards.
AAACGTTAAGCACTGCGTGCGATTTATGCATAAATTGGAGGGTCTTGTAATATCAGGACATTTTTTGTAAATTGGGGGTTTCGGCGTATTATCGAATTGTATATAAATCTGAGTATTTCATATTATGAAAATGGTCACAGATCAGCTTTATTTCCAAATGCATTGCACATGTGCTCTTAAATCAATGGCACATAACAGCATGTTAATATGTATTTAATGTGTTACATTAAATAAATTATATGTGGACATAAAATAATTGAATTATATGTAAACTAAAATGTACGTGGCTTTATAGGTATGGTAGAAAGAAGAAAAAGTTTACTAATTTGATGTTCTAGGCATATGTGTTCATACATTAAATATATATTTTTATTACAAACAGATAGTATATTCACAAATATAAGAACCAGAACTTAACATTGTATTTTCTTCAAAGTTTGTTACCATGGCCTGGGTGACGGAAATATGCGTGATGAATTTACTATTTGTGACCTTTGCCTTTGGCCTTGCTGGTGGAGCATTTGATGTTATAAAATACATATTTTTATTTATAATGTGTTCTAGTTCTAACAGTTACATATATACATGGATTAAATAAAACGTGCACATAGTATAGATGGATCGACTTACATTATTTGAGCATATATTGAAACGGATTACATTTCGTTCTACAAGATCGGCAAGCTGACGGTGGGCGATAATATGGAACCCGCGGCCGCAAGCGCGGTTCACTGTGCTCGTCTAAAGCTTATATGCAATATCAACCACAGGCAAGAACTTAGAAGATTATAGTTAAACAGTTGTTGCTGTCTAGTCAACGCAAGGCATGATTTAAACAACCCCTTTTCGCTTTGTTGTCCGAGCGGCCTTGGTCCAACGTCCCTATTCATGAGATTTGGCTCGGTGTCTGACCGACTGCAATTAAGTTAACTCACTGACACTGACACTGGTATTGACCAGTTTCTGTTGACCCAAAAAAACATACTCGAGTCAGCCGGAAATAAAACCCGATTAGGCCATGCCGAGATCGGAAAATAAAATAGAAAAAATTGTTTTGGTTTCACTGAAAATCCAGGAGATTGGTTCTCCTTTCCAGGAGATCGGGGGATTTGATGGATTTCCAGGAGTCCCCCGGCGAATGCAGGAGACTTAACATGTATGAGTGTTTACAATTAACTGACTGCAGTTTTTCACATCGCCTTAGTTATTAAGAATGTATTTACTAATAGAATAGTTATGTTAACCTTTCCTTGTATTCTTCAGATTGCTGCGATCTACGATTGCTAATCACGTGATGACGTCATACTCTAAGATCTAACTATGAAATCGTTCACATTTTGCTATTAAATTTCTCCTGGCATGTCTGCAATAACCAAACACAACTTATTGACATAAAATGAGCAATACATTACATGACATATGCATAATTTATGTAGCATGCCACGAACTTTGGGAACGCCGACGTTGGCGTTCATTCCACATCGCTCCAGGCATGTATACATTATCAAAATATTATGTCTTAGACTTAGCGCACTTTTGAGGCCTAAACGACGGGTCCGGTATGCATCAACGTGCACTGGCTGTCACTCATTTCAAACGCGCCGCAGTGACGCTCAGCGCTGGCAACTAACAGAGGCGATATTTGGGAATCAAAATGCGCCTAAGACGCAATTTGTATAGCGTAAATATGCCTGAGATATCAGCTATGCTAAAATATAGTTTTCACGGCAAACTCGAGATGGAGATGGATTCTACACAAGTGCTGGCAACGGACACGTTTTAGATAAGAATATTCAGTATACTCACAACAGGAAAATTCTTGCCATGGTCTTGCATTGATTTACGTGATGCGTTATGGCGGTAGGCAGATAGGATGGACGGCTTTTGATCTAGGCAACAATTACGAAATTTGCATTCCGTCGGTCTATTTTTGTAACTACCTTACTAAAAACGACGTTTCTAACAGTTTCTTTCCACAACAATGAACTCGTCGTATGTGTTAGATATTTATAATATGGCTATATTAGCATTATTACGGAAGAATGTATGTTTACAGAGGCATGTCCTGACCTAGACGTGTTCGCTGACACCGTGACATCCTACATCAACTTGTGTGAGGAGCTGTGCACGGAGACAAAGACTGTCACCCTGTATGGCAACGATAACAATTGGTTCACCAGGGACATCAAGCAGATATGCGGCGTTCATCAGCGGCAGCAGGGAAGAATTCATGAGAGCTACGTGCGATGCGCAGAAGGCGGTCAAGAAGGCCAAGTTAATATACAAACGCAAACACGAGGAACAGTTCGCTTCCAACAACACCAGATCTGTCTGACAAGGCTGCAGCAGATTACGCAGTACAAGGAACGCGCAGTAGCCATCAACAACAGTGACCCCCTCATTCCCTGATCAGCTAAACGAATTTTACAGCATATTTGACAAGCTTAACTATTCACCAGAGCAGTGCCCACTTCCAGCAGGCACCTCTCTGTCTCCACCCTTCATAGCTTCCTGTAAGCTGATGTGAGGAACCTGTTCAGGAGACAGAGCACGCAGAAGGCTTCTGGTCCAGACAACATCTCCACATCTGAAGAACTGCGCCGACCAACTCTCTGCACTGTATACATACATCTTCAACTCTCTCCAGCAGTGATGAGTCCCAGTCTGCTTCACAACTTCCACTATCATACCCATTCCCAAGAAGTCCAACATCTCTGGGCTGAATGACTACCGTCCAGTGGCACTGATCTCAGTCGTCATGAAAGTGTTCGAGCACATAGTGCTCAGGTACCTTAAGTTGGCCACCGACGGCCTCCTGGACTCGCACCAGTTTGCATAGCAAGCAAACATATCGGTAGACGATGCGGTAGCTTAAGGTTTGTATCACATTCTGAAGCACCTAGAGAGGCCAGTAACCCATGTCAGGATCCTGTTCATTGACTTCAGCTCAGTGTTCAACACCATCATCCCATTCAGGCTGTTCGATAAACTTTCATTGTTGAATGTACATCCTGCCATGTGTCATTGGATCCTTAACTTTCTTTTTCGCAGGCGTCAATCTGTCAGAGTTAACAACACTATCTTCAGACCTCTTATCCTGAATAAAGGTGCTCCACGTACATTATTTTATTGTTTACTACCTTCACAAATGACTGTGTCTCCTTTGACCAATTGGTCCTTGTGATCAAGTTTTCCAATGGCACCACTGTAGAGGGCTGTATTTAGAATGCGGATGAAACGGCATATAGGGAGGAAGTTCAGAGAATGGTTGGCTGGTGTGCGGATAACAACATCGAATTGAATGTTTCAAAGACGAAAGAAATTATTGTTGATTTTTGTAAAAAGAAGACTCCCATCTGCCGTCTTTCAATAAATGGCGCAGAGGTCGAGCAGGTAGAACCAGTTTTAGATTCCTTGGAACAACAATTTCAAGCGATCTCAGCTGGGGCACAAACACACTGTGCATTACAAAAAGGCACAACAACGACTGTTCTTCCTGAGGCAGCTCAGGAGATTCGGCATTGCTCAGGAGATTATGATTCGGTTCTACCGCACAATCATTGAAAGTATCCTCACTTTCTCGACTGTAGTGTGGTTTGGCCACTCCAGTCAGGAGGAGAAATAACGGCTAGAAGTTATCGTGAAGGGCACATCTAGAATCATTGGGCGCGAGTTGCCATCCTTTGAATCTGTTTACCATGCTCGCTGTGCGGGAAAATCCAAGAGCATTGTACGGGATACTACCCACCCAGCCAACCATCTCTTTGAACTTCTTCCCTCTGGCAAGTGCTATAAAAGTATTAAGACAAGGACCACTAGACTTAATAACAGGTTTTATCCGCAGGCTGTGAGTCACTTGAACCGCAAGATGCCATGATATTTTCTTCAGTCTGTTTAGATTTTATGTCGCCATGCTAAATTATTTATTTATTATTTTATTAATAATTGTTTTATTTACTAACTTAATTACATGTTTGTAATTTTTTTGTTACCTGTTAGCTTAGTTTTTATATTGCCATCTAATTAATTAATTATTTATTTATTTAACTACATGTATACTTTTTAGCTAATGTTCTGACTCACTTTATTTCAATAAATGTACGACAGTCTTAAAATGTGTTGGCAGTTGACCTTAGTTTAAATTTATACTAATTTTAAAAGTTGTATAATGTTTCTGATTGTATATTTTGCGTGTACTTGATGGGGAGGGGGGGGGGGGGGGGCAGGGGAAACAAGCGTGTATGTATGTTGACGCCACAATGCCAAGAATTCCTCGTACATTTTAAATGTTACTTGGTAACAAACAGGCTGAATCTGAATTTGTTAACCCTTAAGTTAAAGGCTTAAGTTAAGGTTTTTATAAAAGTCATAAAATACTAGGACGCACGATTTTTGTTCCCACCTGCATCTAGGCTAGGTGCACGAACTTTGATTAGGAAACTGTAGAAAAGTCTGGTAAAATCTTTACTGCGTTCAGTACGCTGTATGTTTATATTATAGCCAGGCCCTATGGCTATGGCTATACTAGCCTACACTAGGTCTAGGTAAAATTTCAGGTAGTGTTATATTCTCATTTAAATGATTCCACAGCCTCAGCCTGCAGTTTATAAAATTTTTGATTTTTTTAGATATCTTCATTATTTCCGACGCAACTCCACTGTACTCTGGAAAAGTGCACTTTTTAGTATAACATTTCAGCTAGCATATTGTTGTTAATGTGTTGACATGTTGACTACAGTTCAATTCAACGCCAACGTTCATATCGTTCAAGTTGTATGGTCTATACATATGCTTTCAAAATGGTAGTTTAACGTAATCAGTTAATCACTTAAATCTTAATGCAACTTGGCGAATCCTGGCTGGAGTGTAGACTGTCTGTAGACGTCGTACTCTAGAGTCTAGTCTCTAGTCTAGTCTAGATAGTAGAATGGATTTGACATTTGTCATTTGAGTCAGTCTGGGCCTGACACGAAACTGATTCCCACCACCTATTTACTGATTTTGGCCTTCTACCAGCAACAGTCCCACTTGTGTTAATTCCAGAACGCCATGCTGCAGTAACTTACCTCTGGCAATTCTGTTCATCGTTATATATAAATTAGGCGTTTGTAGAAGTCAACATACGAATACGTCTGAACGCCGTCCACGTTGTGCTCGGTGTTTCTCCGAAATATTTGCCGCTTAGATTTATAAGAGACAATCAAAAATGTCGTAGCACAAAATTATGTAGAATACCCTGGATTAACCGCTCCCCTGCTTCGACCCTACATATCTCACTGTGCGTGTCTCTTTGTCGTAATGCACCGGATACTTCCGGTTATACCTGGATACACTTAAACATTAGCACATCCGCATAGTCATTAATTAGTGAGCCGTGTCAAATGAAGAATAATGGTAAACTATTTCACAGTTATCGTGCAATATGAAGAACAAGGAACAAGATGGGCACATGATGAGTGGGAACTTCGGCTATAAAACAGTCTTATCAGACGGGCAGTCACGACGCGGCCGAGACTGAGTTTCGAAGGCTACAGTACTGACAAGTTGAAGTCAGTGAAACTGATAGTGAAACTGATAGTGAAACACGAACAACTCACACTCTTTAGAATGCTATTTTAATATGTTGTGCTGCGATCAGTTTGGACGGTAACTTGTAAGTGATAGGCCTAATTAATCCAACCCAGCACAAAAGAATGTCTAATAATACGTCGGTCAGTTGCATACTCGGACTGCTAAGGCCTAAGCCTAACCCAACGTCCCAAGGTAAGCGCCTAGTCCTAGGCTAGGGTAGGCAATATGTCGATAATAGTTACCCGTTTTTGTTCCTGCTAATAATCTGTGGATCTTTTTCAGATCTCATTTAAACTCCTATTCATGTAAAACTTATTTTTACACACCAGTGACTATATATACAGGTAATCTAATACACGTGTTAACTAGTGCAGAAATGTGTGTGTGTGTGTGTGTGTGTGTGTGTGCGCGCGCGCAAACAATGATAGGATCAATATAACTATGAAATAATACTATAAACCACCACTAACATTATCATAATCACATTTTAATATAGTGATTTTCTTTGATGTTATATAGTAGAATTTACATTTCAATTCTTTGGCTTAATTGTAATTAATGAATTTATTTAATTGATTATGTCAACATCAGAATGGTAATGAGCAACATCAAACTTGGCATCAAGGCTGAAAGGAAGAAGTTGATAAACAAGAGACCACCAAGTGTAGATACCACACAAATAGGAACAAGAAAGATCGAATTCCTACTCGAACTGCGAAAACGATTCGAGATACTACAAGAACTAGACGACATCGCCACCATGAGCGAAAACATCACTGAGATGATCCAACTAGGTGCGACAAGTGTAGCCAAAGCAATCAACAGGCATGCAAAGACGAGAATGTCGTCACCGACACGAGCACTGACGAAGAGACAACGAGAAATGGTGGATAACGGCGACCGTTAAAACAAATAGAGTACGCAGAAATATGCAAGACCATCCAAAAGAAAGCCACGGAGGACATCAGGAAGTACAAACAAGTGATCATACGAGAAACGATTATGGCATCAAAGATCCTGAAGAAATCAAGAAGAACACAGGTACTAGGCCGTGACAGACTGAATACACTTTTAGACAAGCAGGGTAGAGAAATACAAGACCAATATATGATCACGGAACCAACAGAGGAATTCTACACCAAGCTATACGACAGTGAACAGAGTACCATAATTCACACCGAACCGAAAGAGGAACAAGAGATAACACCATGGGAGGTGGAATCAATGCTAAGAGATATGAAGAGTAGGAAGACATCAGGCAACAACAGTGGCGTAGACAGGATTTTGTATTGGAGGGTGCTATATATGTATGTATGTATGTATGTGTGTATACACACACACACACACACACACGCACACACACGCACACACAGTATACATATATATATATATATCTATATTTATATATATATAATTTTGTATTGGTGGGTGCTATATATGTATGTATGTATATATATGTATATATATATATATATACTGTGTGTGTGTGTGTGTGTGTGTGTGTATGTATAATTTTGTATTGGTGGGTGCTATATATGTATGTATGTATGTATGTATATATATATATGTATATATATATACTGTGTGTGTGTTAGGGGGGGGGGGGGCGGGGCCGCGGCGTCAAGTGAGCTTTATAAAAATGCCCGTGTCATGTGTAACGTTGTTGCTTATTAAAATTAATAATTCACGATACAATGTTCCGACTACCCAGTGGAAAATCGACTAGAGAAATTGCTTTGGCTGCAACGTGCAACTTGATCTTAGTCCAATAACTAATCATCTTGCTGGGCAACTATCATTTTGCATCCTTGTGTTGATATATTAATTGTTATTAGCCATCAAGCACATTGTGAATTATGATATTTTTGTTGCCCTATCACCTCTAGGGCTGCAGCCTGCTGGATGCTTATCGCCTACAGCAGAAGCGGGAGATTCCTCCACTTTGGATACACATGGTAACTCAATCCCATTTGAATGATGACAAATTTCTTTGCCAAAGACTAGGAAGTCCTACACAGGCACAACTATAACATCTGCACCTTGTCACTCTATGAATCAAGCAACCAGTTACAGGTCCTCAGTCCCCTACCTTCCTAATTTCCCGGGATTGGGGGGCCATGGCCCCTTTGGCCCCTCTATGACTACGCCACAGGGCAACGACCATGTAAACATTGATACATTAAAAACAGGAGAAGATATCATCTCGAAGACACTGGATAAGCTGTATACTAAATGATTGTGAGAAAGACGAATACCCACCGCATGGAAGAACGCAAAAATGGTGATAATCTTCAAGAAGGAAAATAAGAAAGACTTAAAGAACTACAGACCGATATGTCTGTTATCAAACATCTACAAATTATTCACAAAGATAATAACGAATAGGCTAGATAACACACTCGAAGAAAACCAAACACGAGAGCAAGCAGGATTCAGAAGCAGGTACTCAACGACAGACCACATACACGACGAAAACCAGCTAAAAGAAAAGTGCCGAGAATATAATATCCCGCTCTGCATCGCTTTCGTCGTCTACGAGTAGGCTTTCGACTCGGTGCAAACTCAAGCAATACTGACCTCCCTTCAAGAACAGGGGATAGAAGATGTGTACATCGATCTCCTCAAAGACATCTGCACCAACAGCTCGTTGACAGTCCACCCACACAAAAAGAGCACCAAGATCAACATCAAGAGCTGAGTACGACAGGGTGACACCATATCATCCAAGCTGTTTTCGGCAACACTCGAAAGCATATTCCGAAGATTGATCTGGGAAACCAGAGGCTTGAGGATAGACAGAAAATGTCTCAGTCATCTTCGCTTCGCCGACGACATACTCATATGCGCTACTACACCGCAAGAACTTCAAAAATGCTGCAGGAACTAGCTGATAAAAGTGAAAAACACGGTCTGAAGATGAACATTTCGAAGACAAAAGTTATGCTAGAAAATAGCACACCAATATATATCAACACCACGCAGATAGAGAACGTTGAAAGCTACGTCTATCTGGGACAGCGATACAGTATCAGAGAAAAAACCAAGACAAGGAAATTCAAAGAAGAATCACCGCGGGCTGGACAGCATTCGCCAAACACCGCGACATCTTCAAGGGTAACTTTGGAACCTGCTTGAAGAGACAAGTCCACAGCTCATCCGTACTTCCAGCGATGACGTACGGCGCGGAAACATAGGCACTCACCATCCAAGCAAAGAACATGCTAGCAGCCGCACAAACAAAGATGGAAAGAAGTCTGTTAAACGTCACATGTCGGGATAGAAAAACAAACATCTGGGTAAGAAAGAAAACAAAGGTCGTAGACGTGATAGGACAAATCAGAAGACAGAAGTGGACCTCGGCGGGCACATCAGCAGACTACGAGATAACAGTTGGACATTGCGTATCACAACCTGGAGACCTTACAAAGGGAAACGATCTAGAGGAAGACCGGCGAGACGGTGGAGAGACGAACTAGACGATTACTGGAAGGGCATCTGGCAGAGGATAGCACAAAACAGGCATATTTGGAAACGATAAGCGGAGGCCTTCGCCCAACCACGGGACACTACGACTGCACAAAGATGATGCTGATGATGAACTTATTAATTTAATGTGTTTAATTGTCTTTTAGGCAGATTTTATTTTTTAACTTGACAAATTGTATAAAACATTATTGTACTTCATTTTATCTTGTTAGTGCCAATGTGCAGGTTTTTTTTAACCCAGATAAATTATTGTGCATTTACTACATTACAAATGCAGAATACAAATAAAAAATAATCCACAATAAACATGCTTTTATGCAGCTATTGTTGTTTTAATAAATCATAGTGGTAAATATAATAGTATTGTTTGTTAGTTTTTTGACAACCTTTTTCATTCCAAATATGTGTTTATGTGGGAAATGATTTTAATCCACTTGGATCAAGTTTACGGGAAAAGGTGCAAAAGTATCACATAGTAAAAAAATTACACGTAGTTATGTCCGGAAACATGTTTATGAATTTAAAAGCATGCATATACACTACAGGAACTACAATTCTTATATAGCGCAGAATCCAGTCATCGGGACTTCTCAAAGCGCTTTACCCCCCCTGGCTGAACAGTTCAATCGCATACCATCTCTACTTCTCTGGGAAGCATCCAGCCACGCTGCAGTCAATGCGAAGAAGTCGTTTCCAAATCTTATAATGTTAGTGGTGGTTTATTGTATTATTACATAGGTATATATTGATCCTGTCATTGTTTGCGCGCGCGCACACACACTGTTCTCGGTGTTTTGCCCAGGTTTTCAAAAGGGCAGGGTGCCATTTTAGTAAAGGGTACGTAGAGCGCGGTGACATGCGACTAAATTAAATAGAGTAGAGTAGCAGTGTACATCTTGTAGTTTAACATCATACTACTTACATATAGTATATTATGTACACAATGTATACGTATATTTATGTATTATAATTATTGGCTTGGGCAAACATGTCCAGAACAAAACACAATATTTATCTTTACATTACTTTTTTATTTGTGTCAATCTAATAAAAGAATATTCAATATACATAGAGAATGTGATACAGGTAATATGTGTGCCAAATTTCTTTGGGCTAGGTTTAATATAAATTGAGATATATTGTTGAAAATATAAAATGTACAAGCAAAATAGTAATTTTGAAAAATAACATTTAAATAAATATAACTGTGGAAAAAAATGGATGATTACATAGTATATATATCTAGACAATACAACATATTTTATTTCATTAAATTGGCATGTCTTAAGTTAAGCCCCGCAAGGGGAAAAGAAGAAGAATGTGGTGGATTTTAACGTGCAGCGAAATTAATCGAAGCAACTATGAGTACGTAAATTTATTAGTGGCGCAGCCAAGGGGGTATTCCTGGAAAATGAACGTTAATTACTTTGCCTGATTGATTATTGAGACTAAGGGTATCCTGAAACAGAATCCGGTAGGATTCACCCCGGAACCCTTGAGCAATTGTTTTTAGTTACATAAATCCAATATGATTGATGCTATGTTACTGTTGTGATAATAATATGAACATATACTTAACATTTCACAATTATTCTAAATGCCTTTTGGTTTTGGGGGTTCGGTTCATCAATGAGTGTAAACAAAGTTATGATTAGGCAATTTTTAATTTGCATAACTCTAAAACGACCGCCACAATATTGATGTTACGATCACATGCCCAATTATAGTTATACTTTCACATTGATTCACTCGATTCATCGATGATTGTAACAATGAATATTATTATTGTATATTTTCTATTTACATCAATGCAATATCGCCGCCGCAAGTACCTGAGGTGTCATCCCTCAAGAATGAATTCATGTTTTGTAAGAACACAGCGCGAACACAAAATTACGGTCGACATATGTCATTCAGTGTATGCGTTTTGTAAACGTTTTATATAAGTTTGAACTGATGGTTCCCAGACCCAATTCTGATAAATGTCATAGAAACCTAATGGAATTTAGAATCACTTGCAACATGCAATTATATGTTTTTATTTACATACAAACAATATGATGTAACATGGTGGCGGCCAAGTTGGATATATGCAAATTAAAACACATAATTTATTTACAGGATATGTGATAACAAATACTGATATGGAGACGGTCATATTGAATTTATAACAATTAAAAAAATCCAAATGTGCCAGGGTGATACCCGGCGGATTATGTTTCTTGACACCTTGAGTGATATTTTTACTTATTTCACAGTCAGTTTACCTTTTGTTCTCGTGACGTTTCGGCCGCTTTCAGCAGTTTTCATCAGACGGCTACCGCTAGATGGTGACACGGTAGGCCTTCAGCGCAGACGTAGTCACTCCAGTGTGTGCCCCCACGGCTGCGCCTCTTCAATCAATAGACCGTCATAGATATGTGAGAGCCAGCACCGTCCTTCGTCTTGGTTCATGCTGTCCTTGGTGTGTCAAATCCAGATCGCTTCTTTGATGCTTCTTGTCCTCCAGTCCGACTCCCTGGCCACAAATTTGGCCCCCTCCCAGTCTACTATATGATTTTGCAGTGTGATGTGGTCTGTGATGGCTGATTTGTTCATCTCCTGTTCCGATGTCTTTCTGTTGTTTTTGGTGTTACATTTGTTGATGTTTGTCTGTGGCTTCTCTGTGTTCTCTGATACGGGTTCCAAGTGTGCGTTTAGTTTCTCTGATGTATGTGGCATTGGAGTTTTATCATGATATAGCGTAGACTCCTTCACACATCTTGTGTGGTTCGACTTTGTCTTTTGTCGTACCAGTGACCTCTTGATGATGTTGTTAGGTTTCATTGCTGTACTCACCTTGTATTTCGTCATGATCCGTGATGTGGTTTCGGATAATCCTTGGAAATACGGAAGTAACAACATGCCTTTGCCTTTACATTTTTTACAGTCTTCTTCCTGATGTTGACTTCATTCTTTTGTTTCATCTCTCTCTGTACCGTTGATATGGTCAACTGTGGTTACCCGCGTCTCTTTCGAACTTCTTTGATGTGTTCTCATTCTTTGCTTTTATCTTCCTCCTCTGTGACAAACGTTTCACATATGTTTACTAACTTACGGGTATTCCCATTATCTGGTGTAATGGATGGTGTGAGGAGAAATGTAGATATTGGTCCGTGTGGGTCCTCTTCCGGAAGATCAGAAGTGTCACCTCCCCGATTCCTTTCTGACTAGTAATGTGTCTAAAATGACATCTTTCTTCCTCTTCCTCTTCGTGTGTAATTTTGTGCTGTTTGTTTCATCCACTGTGTTAAGATGGTCCGCCTGGTGTTGTTTCATCCACTGTGTTAAGATGGTCCGCTTGGTGTTGTTTCATCCACTGTGTTAAGATGGTCCGTCAGGTGTTGTTTCATCCACTATGTTAAGATGGTCCGTCAGGTGTTGTTTCATCCACTGTGTTAAGATGGTCCGTCAGGTGTTGTTTCATCCACTGTGTTAAGATGGTCCGTCAGGTGTTGTTTCATCCACTGTGTTAAGATGGTCCGTCAGGTGTTGTTTCATCCACTGTGTTAAGATGGTCCGTCAGGTGTTGTTTCATCCACTGTGTTAAGATGGTCCGTCAGGTGTTGTTTCATCCACTGTGTTAAGATGGTCCGTCAGGTGTTGTTTAATGCCTTCCTTTATAACTTCGAGAATGTCATCGACATGCGTTTCCACATTCTTGGTTTGCATGTGACAGGGGCTGTGGTGATGGCCTCTTTCTCAAGATGTTCCATGAAGAGGTTGGCGAAAATGAGGGACACGGGGCTACCCATGGCTGTGCCAGATTTCTGTTGGCATACAGTGTTTTTGCATGTGAAATAGGTTGTGTTCAGAACAAAGTCCAGTAGTTCCATAATATCGTCTAATGTGGCGTCATTCTGCAGTCTGATCTTGATTATCTCCATAATCTTCGGTATAGGCGTGTTCGTGAACGGAGACACTACATCGTGGGAGGTGAAAATTTCATCACGTTGTACGCTAATGAGCCAGTATAGTCCAAAATAGGTCATAGGGGTTGTCTTTTTGTGTATTTTCAGTGTACAGTACAGTCTAGGGATAGCTTCTGCTGAGTTGTAGAGGTAGTAGTACTGTTGTTCTCTGATCTTACCTTCTCTCTTTAGTCTCGTGACGATGACAATTAGTTTTCACTTGTACTTAGCAGTTTGATCCGACTTCTATTTGGAGTATGTTTTCTCGTCATCCAGCATCTCACGTACTTTCTTCTCATATTGTGCTTTGTCCATTACTACCGTGTGACGTCCCTTGTCCCCCAAATTTGTGGACATGGGGTCGGACTGGAGGACAAGAAGCATCAAAGAAACGATCGGGATTAGAAAAATCAAGGTCAGCATGAACCGAGACGAAGGACGGTATCGGCTCTCACACATCTATGACAATCTATTGAAACGTCACCCAAGGCGCAGCTGTGGGGGCACACACCAGAGTGACTACTTCTTCGCAGAAGGTCTACCGTGTTATCATCTAACGGTAGCCGTCTGGTGAAGACTGATGAAAGCAGCCGAAACGTCACGGGAACAAAAGGTAAACTGAATGTGAAATAAGTGATTACTACCGTGTCTGGATCTGATGTTTAAAACATCGCGTGTCAACTATTCGTCACAAGTGACGATATATGCTTAATGGTACTACGTTCGAACAACTACATCTGAATTATTCACTGGCATTGGTTAGTCTGTGATTGTTCTCCGTGCTACGCGACGGTGATATCCCTGGTGTCAGTCGTAGGCCACTCGATGTATGGTTTGACTCGCAACGCCTCGTAGTTTAGTTTTCCAAAAGGTAGTGGCAAAACATCCTTACAGCTATAGATGTGTCCACGGGAAAGTAGGACAACTGTCTGGTGTTATACGTGCGTCACATCATACACGTTATTCTACAAACGACGAGTCTGCAATAAATTAAGAAGTTAACTGCAGCAACAACGTTTATCTATTGTTCGTTACGCTGCGTATATTGATTCACCATAGAGACATCATAAATCCACAGTGACATCGTGACTGTAGTCTACATTGGTGACAGACAGTGTCGTGAGAGAACGCTGCAGCGATGGACGTGGTGCACGAAGCTACAGTCATGTTCTGGCTAATGTTGGTGTTCACGTTCGCCAAACAAGGTAAGTTATTCTGCCCAAAAATATCGCTTCACGGGCAGATAACAGCTTAAAAATCGTGCTATTATTATTTCGTCGAGATAAATCCGAATGAGCGTGAGCAATCCTTGCCGTCTGCGCAACCGAACTCTGGCACAATGCTTGCACAAGTTGGTGATAACAACAATTATTAGAGTTATAGAAACAGAGACAGAATACAGTTTCCCGAAGTATTCCTTCACGGTATTTGCTATGTCGTAGATGTTATCAGTTTTTGTGTGACTAGCTTACGTAACACGTGCCCAACTGACCGGTGGACAGTTTTGCTAGCTCAAACTCGATGTGACAACAGACAACGTGCGTAACGTTGTGCCCAATCGATTACTGATTGCCTAACGCTCAGCACAAACCCTAAAACTGGACAAACATATTTCCAGCAGACACCCCCCCACACACACACGCAAACACAAGCCAGTACACACGCACACACGCACACACGCACACACGCACACACGCACACACGCACACACGCACACACGCACACACGCAAACATGCACGCAAGAACGCACACACACACATAACCTGCGTTGCCTACTCAATTATTTAGTAGCAAGATCATCGTGTCAGAGCGCTTTTTGGAATCGTTATATAAAACAGCATTTTAAGCGCAGCATTATATCACCAGTGTTTTTACAGCATTGACAGTTGCACGTTTCGTTTGCATGATTAGCTTCCACCCAATATCCTATCTCGTTTGAGTTTCGTGGCAAGTACATGTGTGTGTGTGTGTGTGTGTGTGTGTGTGTGTGTGTGTGTGTGTGTGTGTGTGTGTGTGTGTGTGTGTGTGTGTGTGTGTGTGTTTGTGTTGGGGGTAGAGTGTGTGTGTGTGTGTGTGTTGGGGGTGGAGTGTGTGTGTGTATGTGTAAACTGAAATGATAAAATCCACTTACTAAAGTGTACGGATGTGAAACACATAAAGTATGCATTCACTGCATGACTAAACAAACTTAGGTCGGTAGGAAGTAGAATGTGGGTCGCCCGAAACCTACCTGGAGAAGAGCGACATAAACGAGAGATAACAATTCGGTTCTACTGCGTGGAGGGAAGCCACATGGATGCTAACGAAATATGTGTTAGAAAGCAGAGATAATGCTGGGAGCACTTCTTTTTTTGTCTATAGATGAGTTGCGCTCATTAACCTGCTTTTTACATACACAGTGGTTTATATATATATATATATATATATATATATATACACACATTTATACACACACACACACACACACACACACACACACACACACACACACACACACACACACACACACACACACACACACACACACACACACACACACACACACACACACACACACAAACACACACACACACACACTTTGCGTAACAGTTGTTCATCTAGCCCCTCCTGTTAGTGGTTTGAATGATATCATAAAAGTGGTTAGACTGCATACTACAGAACGTCATGGCATCAAGTTTGAGTTTGAAGAAGATGTAATTGAATATATACGAACCACTACCTTGAATAGCTAGATGAGCGGAAATTTTCAAACTAGTGTTGCTGCATTTTATGCAACTCTGTATAAATCGCTCTATTCGACACATAATCTGACTTTGAATTGGTAAACAATCAGCTGAACATGGCACCATACTGCAGTGAGTGCAAACAGGTAGACTAAATAGTATTCTTATAACTTTGCGCCTCGTAGTATAAAACTCATCAACACATTTGTCTAGTAAATTCCACAAACATACACGATAGAAAGATGGACAGCACGACGTAAATATTTGACGCTTTGTGCATATATTACAAAATCCAAAATTAGCAGAGACTGCATTTACACGCCATGTAAAGTCATGACACATGTCTTTTACCATAGCCTGGTGAGTGTCAGGACCAATAATGTATCCTACATTCAACCCTTTTTATAGTTTGCTTTTCTTGTATACTATCAAAAGAAAATGGAAAATCGGTACTACTGTCATATTTAATAACTTGACATTTTGACTGGTTAAATGTAAATCATATTCATATCCAAATCATAGACATATATCACACATTTTGTTCAATGCGTGTATTAATGGAGCTACTAGAGACTAATTATGTAAAAGGAAATGACCAATGACATGAGTACCATTGTACACGGGACTAGTAAATGTATAACTAACATTATTTCCTCTAAAATCAATACATGCCTTGATTATTCCTGTTCACATATGTAATTTAATGTTTTGTAAAGTTGGAAGGCATACGCGTGAGAGAAGTGTTCAGATCACATCCAATAATAAAGTTGCAACAATTCATTATATTACATACACTCATAATTTCACTGAAAATATCTCAGTACATCTCATCATTAGATCTGATATCACATGGCATGTACATATTAAAAAAGCAATAATGACATGCTTTGAGTAGCTATATTATACTGCAAATATTCTATTATTAGAGTTCATGATGACTGGGGAAACAATACAGTTCAAGGAGCTTTTCCATGCAATGGAACATCCACCATATCCTCTGCCACTTAAAACACAATATTATAAATTCTAGAGACATCATGAGATAAAATGCTAACATTATTATCACCGGGTATGTATTTAATCTAAGTAATTTGAGATTCCCTTAACCAGTGTTCCTGGACTAAAACAAAATCATGTGCTTTGACAATTTGCGATACATATTCTGGCTAGCCTGGACTAAAGCCAGTACAAAGACGGGACATACTGAGACGGAACACTGCAGCCTTATGGACGATAAGTCCGGCGAACGACCCCTGACGATGTTAACTGAACTTAGTAACAATTCACAGATCAGCGTTGTTATTTCGCAGAGGTCATCATCATAACCCGTCATTAAATGTGTGCAATCATAAACGCAGAATGAGAGCATTTGTGTTTTGCTTCTCGCTTACTGTACTTTGTTCACACAGAGGACTCTTTCTCGGTGTACTTTATTCAGCCAGAGGATGCGAGATCAGAGAGATTGATAGAGAGAGAGAGAGAGCTAGAGCGAGAGAGGTTGATAGAGAGAGAGAGAGAGAGAGAGAGAGAGAGAGAGAGAGAGAGAGAGAGAGAGAGAGAGAGAGAGAGAGAGAGAGAGAGAGAGAGAGAGAGAGAGAGAGAGAGAGAGAGAGAGAGAGAGAGAGAGAGAGAGAGAGAGAGAGAGAGAGAGAGAGAGAGAGAGAGAGAGAGAGAGAGAGAGAGAGAGAGAGAGAGGAGAGAGAGAGAGAGAGAGAGAGAGAGAGAGAGAGACGAGAGAGAGAGAAGAGAGGAGAGAGAAGGAGAGAGAGAGAGAGAGAAGAGAGGAGAGAGAGAGAGAGAGAGAG
>OZ023206.1:6447316-6547848 GCA_963995525.1 Escarpia spicata | reverse complement strand
AGAGAGAGAGACGAGAGAAGAGAGAGAGAGAGAGAGAGAGAGAGAGTTAGCCTCACTTACTGAGGAGCTGTGGAGTAAGTTTAGAGTTCATCTCACACAAAGAAGCACGCCCAAAATAACAGCAAGCCAAGGATCACTCCTGACATCCGTGAACTGGTGAAGATAAGCGACCGGATCTACAAGATTCTTCTCTGAACTACCAACTCCCATATTTTATGTCAGCCGCACAACTGTTTACCTCCCAGTCTGATGTCCGTCGTTGCGGTACATTGTTTGTTGTGGACTCCGAGCATGACATTGATATTAAGGCCTGATTTCAATATACGTTTGATTCCGAAACATATTGTTCCGCTCTCGTTCTCACGGATGTGTGCGATTCTAACCGGTTTATGTGTCGTTGTTGCAACCCTTACATACACCAACTCTACGACCATAGTTTCGATATTGTATTTGTCAGTCAGCTACCGTAAAGGACAATAGGTCACCACATATGCTAAAACAGTTCACCTCCGTATGCACCTTTTTGTAATATCGTTGTAAAAAAATAACTGATATATAATTGTTTTATAGTTTATGTAATTTTTCACATACACGTGCCGTGCTATTCATACGTGCTAAAATATTGTAACCCTTGATGAAAAATGAAGCACTTTCCCTCAATCGACTACAAATGTATTTCCTTTAAGCTATTTCAGATTCGCAAAGATAATGAATTAAACACGAGTTAAACTTGCCATCGATACCATATTTTCATACATTTCCATGTGTCCCTCTACATGTTGTCTGCCTAAGATAAGAACATTGGAAGTTTCTATCAATGGAATCGAGCAAACGTGACATTGTTTTGTCTGTGGTTATCAATATGTACCTTGAACGAATGCACAGAGCGCACAATGTTATATGACTGCTTGGGAACAGTGCGTGCGAGAGAGCACTGAGCGTATTCGCCTCCACTGGTGTATTACCATTGACCAAGGACGAAACTCGCTGCTGTCGACAGGCTTGTGTTTTAAATTATTGAACGCATAGACATGACGAAGTATAAACAAGTCAGCGGACAATATATCGGGAACGGACACAAACAAAGGCTACTTAGTTCTATATGCATCAAATAATACGCAAGGCGCGGAGTAATTAGCTTTAACAATGAATTAATTAACTGAAAATTAACACAATAATTATCCAATTAAGCTAAATAAATGTTAAAACTATCAAGCCATTCTAATTTTAATTAAATCATTTCAAAAAGAAATGTATTCATTTATATTATCGATTAATTTTAAATAAAATAAACAGCTATAATTTGCCAACTAACATTTATGTTATTAGTAAAGTATAAATCCATTAACCGAAAAAGTATATATATGCATATAGACACGATTTATGCTGCTAATAAATGTCTTGTAAAATAAACATGCATTTGTTTGAAAGTGTTCATCAAGGTAGAATACTAATTTAATTTAGATAATATTTGCTTGATACCTACCAGTGCTAATTGTTGTTGGCATTGTTTCATATTTAACATAAGAACAGAGGGTCCAATGTAAAATAAAGTTTAATTCATATATAACGCGGCATCCTTATGATTGCTCAATGCGCTGTACACTTTATTCCCTGGCGGACCTGTTCAAGTGAACACTATCTCGACATATCTGGTGTGCACAGAGCCACGCTGCAAATAATGCGCAAAGACTGTTCGTACGAAACTTGTGGTTGATATGGCTACATGCTCCAGACGGCATGCGAACAAGGAAGCCTTTGGCTTATTGAGAGTCCAACAATCTAGCATTAACACAATAATAAGATAATTTGTTCCTGTCATTTATTGTCCTCTGAGAGAATGATTATTGTCTCACATCGAACCTTCACTGTTCTTTGACTAATGCCGCACTGCGCGCTCTGGTTCCATTGCCTTCTTTCAGTTTGAAGAAAATATTTCCATCAATATCTTCATAACCATTCAATATTTAAAAAAAGTTCTATATAGTCTCCTCTTAGTCTTCTATTCTTTAATATTGTCAACCCGCATTCTCCTAAATCCTTCTCTTTTATAGTTTTACCTAATATGGTATCCCCCATGGTGTATTCTTTGCCAGCATTTCCATGTCCTATGTGAATGCTTTTACATTTCCCAAAATTGAATAACATTTGCCATTTTTTTAGAGCATTTGACTAATTTGGCCAGATCATCTTGTAGTGTGTGTTTATCTGCATCTGTTTTAACCCTTCTGAACACTTATGTATCGTCTGCGAATTTAAGTAATTTGCTTCACATATCATCATCCAAATCAATTATATATGTCAAGGATAATATACGTCCCAATACTGACCCCTGTGGCACTCCACTCAAAATTGATTTCCAGTTTGAAATCGCACCCTCTACTATTACTCTCTGAGTTCTGTCTGTCAACCATGTTTGAATCCAGCTGATCACACCATCCCCTATACCATTTGATTTAAATTTATGCAACAATCTTTGACGTGACACTTTATCAAATGCTTTCTGAAAATCTAAATAGACAACATCCACTGGTGACCCATCGTCTACCCACTTTGTAACGTCTTCCAAAAAACATAACAGATTGATTAGACCATACCTAGCCTTTAAGAATCCATGTTGAGATTCGTTTTTAGTAAATGGTATTGGCAGTGAACTGATATCTTCTGTGGCAAACAGTGAGCTGAAATACTCATTCTAGGTCTCTGCCATCTGAAACCCATCCGATATTACGTTTCATGCGCTATTTGAAGTGGTCCCACTTTATCTCGAACCTTATGTTTATTCATTATATAAGCGTAGAAACTCCTGCTGGCCTTTTTTTTATATCATTCGCAAATTTTTTGTCAAAAGTTCGTTTAGATTTTAAAATGTTGGCAGTAGCTGTGTTAAGGGCCCCTTTGTGGTTGTTGAAGTCTTGTACATTGCCAGTGTCTCTATAAACTCTCCACATAATTTGTTTGTAAGCACCCTTACGTATAGCCTCCTGTGAAAGGTGTTTCTTCCTGGATCGTTTCCCTTACTTTTTCAGGGGAACAAATCTTTAAAAAATGCCCTCAATCTCATCTTTCAAAACGATTCAACATTCTGTTGCTGTCTTGTTCTTTAGTAATATAGTCCAATCTATGTGTGCTAAATATTTTCTCATCTGTTTATATTTGCCTTTTGTTGAAGTTTCTCCTCCGTTGCTTTTTACCATTATTCCCCAATTGTACTTTTATATTAAAATGGATCTGGTTATGATCACTAGATCCCAGGTGTTCATATACTTTCACATAATCAACTAATTCCTTTTGAGAAGAGAACATTAAATAAAACACATTTCCACCTCTGATTGGTTTTAAAACATGTTGAGTAATAAATATATTCACACTAATAACGTCTAACATTGAATTTACGTTTGTTCATTCGTTTTGATTTATAGTTTTGACGACGGGGGACAACATTGCGTTGGGGCGCCCTGCAAGACAGCGGACAGTGGAGTGGACTGGATCCGCAGAGAAAGCTGTTGATGGTAACACCGATGGGAATTTCAACAATGGACAGAGTTGCATGCATACGCTGTTAATAACCTACCCTTGGTGGGCGGTCGATCTCGGCTCGACCCACACTGTGCGGACAGTCAAAATCTACAACCGTGTCAATTGTAAGTACAATTTGTAACCACGGGCGGCGTAACCTAAATAAATAAAGCAGCCTAAAATAACGTCATTGATTGTATTTAAATTAGGTCACTACCGGTAATGTTAGCGTTCGTGATAGCATAAATAGTCGGCTGTGTAATTGAAATCTGTAACATGAACTGTGCAGTAGTACACAGGAAACAGTCTTTACAAAGACTAAGTTAGTTAAGTTATTAAATAAATTCTGATAGTGATATGGCGCCTTGCAAGGGGCAAGTCAAGGCAAAGCGACACTTGGTGTACGATCATTGCCACAGCTGGGTAGATTTTGCATTGTCCGGCTGTGAGAAGTCATGGGCAGAAACCATGGAAGAAGGATTCACCTTTCAGTGCTTTGGGTTTTGGAAGGTGGAGAGTCTGCAGATGGAGATAGTTAGGTTGACAGATATTGTGAAGGGATTGGAGATTGGAATTAGCAAGGAGACAGGTCGAATGGAGAGAGACGACAGGGAGAGAGGTGAGAATACTGCAAGACTGAAGGAGAATTGCTGTGATAAGAAAACTGAGGAAAGGAGATGGAGAGGAGGGCATGTGATTGGAGGGGGAGATTGGAAAATCGACGACAGAAAACGTGACAAGCGTGAAGGTGACAGGGGAGAAAGTGACCGTAGAGAAGGAGGGAGGGAAGATGGGACAGGAGAGGAGAGAAGAAAATGAGATGGGAGGAAAGATGAAGGGAAGACAGGTAGTGAGAGCAAATGTGATAGATGAGAAGTCGATAAAAGGGACGCTGACAGGAGGAAAGGTGACAAGAGAAAATGCGACACGAAAGAATGGATAGGAAGAGAATGTGACAGGAGAGAAAACGACAGGGGAAAAAGACAACAACCAGACAGATGCAAACCGACGAAGGAGCTACTGTAAGGCAGTGATTGAGGGGGCAATGAGGAAAGAGAGGGTGTTTATGGGCGACTCCATTATGAGAAAGACGGACAAGACACTGAGCGAGGGGAAGGACGTCGTTGTTTGTTTACCGGGGGCTAGGATTGAACATGTGACTGACAGGTTAGAGAAGGTATTGGGACATGGCAAGGGAGGGTCTATACTGGTACATGTAGGAACAAATAATGCAGACAGGGAGGGAACAACTGCGATAGTACAGAAGTATAGACAGTTAGTGAGGAAGCTAAAGAAGACAAGAGTTGAACAGATTATTCTGTCAGGAATGTTGCCAGTAATGGGAGGAAGGGGGGCAACGTATAGAAACTGCAAGAGGATGGTGATCAACTCACTAGTTGAGCAGATGTGTGAAGAAGAGGGGGTGGGATTCACAGATTTATGGGGATACTTTGTTGGGGGAGGGAAGATATGTACATGAGAGATGGCCACCATCTTAGTGGAAAGGGGGCAGCAGTTTTATCAGAGAACCTGCTGCGATCTGTTGACAGTGGGACAGGTTGCATCTATTTAAACTAGATTGGCAGGGGGGACTCACAGAAAAGCCTGCAACTGGAGGCATAGATAAAGACAGGACAAATAAATCAGCAAAGAACAGTCTGGAAAACTCTTCTGAACCTGGATATAAATGTGTTTGTTTAAATGAAATGAGTATAGTAAACAAAAGAAATGAATTAAACATTATGGTAGAAGATATTGACCCTCACATAATAGGTATAACCGAATCTTGGACCAACACCGATATATCAGATGCCGAATTGGGACTGGCAGGATATGTAAAGTTTAGGAAAGATAGAATAGGAAGAAAGGGAGGTGGAGTTATTTTATATATTAAAGAATCTATCCAGGCACGTGAAATAAAATTAGAAAGAGAAGCAGACTGCGAAGAAGCTGGTTGGTGTAACATAGTTACAGGAATCTTAACGTTAACAGTTGGGTTAGTTTATCGAAGTCCAAACATACGCATAGAAGAGAATGAAAAAATACAAAACGCTATAAGGGAAGTAAGCAAACGGGACTTTATCATTATGGGGGATTTTAACCACGGGCATATACAATGGAAATCTCTACAGAGTATGGGGAGTGAGGACCACGAGTTTTTAGTTTTAGTTCAAGATACTTTCCTTTCTCAACATGTGCTAGAACCAACCAGGGGTGAGAATATGTTAGATATAGTTTTGTCCTCACAGAATGAATTAGTTGTCAATGTCAAGATATGTGAGCCACTGGGGAGTAGTGATCACAATCAGATACAGTTTATCATCAAAGTAAAATCAGAAAGGAATAGTAAAAAGCAGTATAGGAGAAATTTCCACAAAGGAAGGTATAAGGACATGAGGAAATATTTAGCAAAGATAGACTGGAATTACACACTGAACAATAAGACAACAACAGAATGCTGGAATATATTAAAGAGTTAAATTAAGTGCATAGTCGATAAATGTGTACCCTTAAAAAAACAAGGGAAATGGTCCAAAAAGAAACACTTATCGAAAGAAACCACTAGAAAAATTAAGTATAAACAAATGATGTGGAAGTCATATAGATGTACTGGAAATGATGAAGACTACAACAGTTATAAAGAAGCACTTAAAAAAGTTGGAGCTGAAATTAGAAATTCAAAGAGAAGCTATGAACAACAATTAGCTAGTAATATAAAACATGAGCTAGTAATATAAAACAAGAGTTTTTATGCGTATGTTCGAAGCAAACAGAAAGTTCAAGCAAGGTAGGTCCTCTAGAAGATAGTGCTGGAAATATAATATCAGAGGGATTCTTAAATGCAGAAGACCTGAATGAGTACTTTAGTTCAGTGTTTACCAGGGAAGATATTAGTTCACTGCCAGTACCAGAGGGTAAGTTCAAGGGGGCAGATTCAGACTAATTTAGGACAATTAATTGTAACCCCGGAAATGGTAGCTAAGAAAATAAGGGCTATGAAGGATAATAAATCACCTGGAGTGGGTGGGATTCCGCCCAAACTACTATTGGAAATTGTAGAACAAATTAGCGTACCGCTTGCAACAGTTTTCAATTTGTCATTAGAAGAGGGAGTGGTTCCTTTAAAATATACCGTTACTAAAAAAAGGTTCGAGAAACAAGTCAGAAAACTATAGACCAGTGGGTTTAACATCAGTGATTTGCAAATTATTAGAAAGACAAATTAAAGATCACATGGTGGATTTTCTTGTTAAACATAACTTGATAAACCCATCTTAAACATAACTTGATAAACCCATCTCGACATGGGTTTATCAAATATGTTATGTTTTTTGGAAGACATCACTAAGGGGGTAGATAAGGGATCACCAGTAGATATCGTCTACTTAGATTTTCAAAAAGCTTCCGACAAAGTACCACATCAAAGATTACTGCTTAAACTAAAGGCCCATGGCATAGGAAATGGTATAATAAACTGGATAGAACAATGGCTGATTGACAGAAGACAACGTATAGTAGTTGATGGGGAGGCTTCAAACTGGAAATCGGTATTGAGTGGGGTACCACAGGGATCAGTACTAGGACCTATATTATTCTTAATATATATATCAACGATTTGTATGATGAAATAACAAGCAAGGTGTTGAAATTTGCGGATGATACAAAAGTGTTTAAAAGGATTAAAAGTAATGGAGATAGACAACATTTACAAGATGATCTTGACAAGTTGATCAAATGGTCTGAACAATGGCAAATGCTGTTCAATTTTGGGAAATGTAAATGCCTCCACGCAAGACATGGGAACGAAGAGGTAGAATATACAATGGGGGGTACTGTACTAAGTACTACTGTAAAAAAGGACTTAGGATTAACCATTAGTGCCGATATGAAGGTTTCAGAGCAGTGCGGAATTGCAGCTTCAAAGGGAAATCAAATCCTTGGATTAATTAGGCGAAACATAACGTATAAGGAAAAAGAGCTAATAATACCGCTGGAGGCCATATCGCAGGAAGGACATAGATATGCTAGAAAGAGTGCAGAGGAGAGCAACTAAAATTATACAAAAACTGAGGGATCTTAGTTACGAAATACGCCTAAAAAAATGCGGTTTAACAACATTAGAGACCAGGAGATTGAGAGGAGATCAGATAGAAGTGTTTTAAATATTGAAGGGTTATGAAAATATTGATAGAAATATTTTTTTCTCAGTTAAGAAAGATAGAAGGTCTAGAGGACATGAAGTTACACTAGGAAAGAAGCAGTGTAGATTAGATATAAGAAAGTTCTCATTTTCACAAAGGACTGTAAATGAAGGGAACAGATTATCTACTGATTGTGTGGGTGCTAGTAGCGTGAATATGTTTAAAAATAAAATCGACACATACCTCATACGACACATAGATCAAAGGGTCGGACTCTCGATAAGCCAAAGGGCTTCCTTGTCCACCTGCCACCTAGAGTTAATTATCTGGGTGGCAATCTTGTTAAATCTTGTTAAATCTGTTAAACTCCGAGTGGCTCTGTCAGTTACAATGTCATTTCAGAAGAAACATTCTGTAAAATATACGAATGCATTACACTCTGTTCCGACACACCTCAGGTTGCTCCGAGAGACTTCGTGACTTGAGAGTGGGGATGGTGAACACTTGGCCGTTGGAAAGCAAGTCAGATCTTATCTATTTGACCAAACACTGTGCTACGCTCACTGGTCAACAGTCACAAAGTAGGGTGGACATAACGTGCGACGACGGTGCCACAGGACGGTATCTGGTCTTACAGATTAACGGCAACAATAATGTACTAACGATGTGCGAAGTGGAAGTGTTCGACACTCAGGTTTCCGGTACGTAATAACAACAAATGGGACATAGATTTATTGAAACGTGTTTGTTGCATCTTACTTTAGCCTTGCAACAACCACTGTGGCGCATGATGACTTGTCTAGGGCACATACAATCGTGTCCTCCGGTCGCACGCGCTCACATAGCAAAATATCGAATTAATCGTGCCATACGTACACGTACTCACAACGCATATACAGTTGTACATACGTTCTCAAATATTCCATACAATGAAATCCTGAAAATGCGTGAAAACAAAATTCATTTTTTTATTTTTTTTATTTTTGCACGATACAAATGTGGTATTCATTGTAAACACAACTGTAAGGTCAGCCCCCGAGCTAGTCATATTGACCCGAATAGCGAGGTGTCTGTATTAGCGGACTAAAGTCCCCGTTTTTAATGTTGGTACTTACGTAACTAATTTGTGATAGTAACGATATTTGTGACGTGGCTGTATCGCCCATGTCATAAGACAGGGTTTGACACTAATTCATGTTTACTGACTCGATCACCTGTGTATAACAATAATTGTTTATTCACAGAGCCTGACGAATGAGCCAGTAGTCCGTGTAGGAATGACGGCACTTGCGTTGACAGAATGGGTTACTACACTTGCACATGTCAAGGAGGATTCGAGGGAACCAACTGTCAGGCAGGTAGGCCGCGTAAATGTAGTTGCTTTCTTTGTACAGTATTACTATAGATACTAGCAAAAATGTAACTGTAAGGCGAAGTTAGATTGTAATTCATGTTTACTGAATATATATATATTCACGTATGCATAATACTTTATTTGTAGAGATTAATGAATACGGCAGCAACCCTTGTAGAAATGGCGGCACTTGCGACGACAGAGTGAACGTGTACTACTGCTACTGTAAAGGAGGATACGAGGGAAACAACTGCGAGAAAGGTAGGCCGCGGACAGGTAGCATGTTTCCTTGCACGATATTTCTACGTAAATATTCAGCTGCGCGTATACTTGTTTGAGGAAATTTTAATTCCTACATGAGAGTATGTCTTTCGACGTTGACTGCCAAATAGTGTTTGAAATAACTGGAAATAAACATAATCAAATAGTTGAGCGGTAATCGCCATGCAACATTTAATCATTGCAATTGTTCATGTTGTCCCTGTTTTATGCAAGATATGTGTGATAAAATTAACAGTAAAGATAGCGATAGGCTACTCCCATTGACAACTGCCACATCAACAATTGTATGTATAATCTTGTTTGACAAGATATGCTGTTAAATGTGTTTCGTTCTAAACGTGATCAATTTGATTTCAAACAAAGCGACCAGGATACGTGAGCCTAAATGCAAGAAGAGGTTGTTGACAGGTCCTAAATATGTGGAAGAGGATTCATGCGGTTCTCGGAAGTTTCCAGGGCATTTGAAAAAAATTAAGAACACTGTTCCATTCAATAAATGTTTAAAAAGAGGAGTGTTTGAGTATATTGTGTAGTTACTCATGTACAGGTACTCAAAGCCATATATCTGTGTAATATTGTGGTTGATGAGCTGGTACTATTTTCTGGTAACTTAAAAATATCGAATGGTGTCAGATGGAAGGGTTATGTTATCCCCATGCATATTTAATGTATACTTGGATTACCTTAGCCACAAGCTGAATAACTACTTATCGGCACGAAATTAGCAATAGCTATGTTATAATGTGCAAACGATATGACTATATTGTATCATTTATTGGATGAAGAACTTTCTAGACTGTTCTAGGATGACCATAATTGCAAGGGGATTACTAAAGTGTTCACAAACAAGGGTTCAACTACAAATCACGTTTGCTAACAATAATGCGTGTACATACTAATAATTATTTATTTATATATATTTACCGTAACCGTAAGACGAAGTTCGATTGTAATTCGTACTTATTGAATGGGTCACATATGCACATGGCTATTACTTTATTTGTAGAGACTAATGAATGCGGCAGCTACCCTTGCAGAAATGGCGCCACTTGCGTTGACAACGTGAACTGGTACAACTGCATGTGTACAGGAGGATACCAGGGAGACACCTGTCAGACTGGTAGGCTGTTGACAACGTGAACTGGTACAACTGCATGTGTACAGGAGGATACCAGGGAGACACCTGTCAGACTGGTAGGCTGTTGACAACGTGAACTGGTACAACTGCATGTGTAAAGAGGGATACCAGGGAGACACCTGTCAGACTGGTAGGCTGTTGACAACGTGAACTGGTACAACTGCATGTGTAAAGGAGGATACCAGGGAGACACCTGTCAGACTGGTAGGCTGTTGACAACGTGAACTGGTACAACTGCATGTGTAATGGAGGATACCAGGGAGACACCTGTCAGACTGGTAGGCTGTTGACAACGTGAACTGGTAAACTGCATGTGTAAAGGAGGATACCAGGGAGACACCTGTCAGACTGGTAGGCTGTTGACAACGTGAACTGGTACAACTGCATGTGTAATGGAGGATACCAGGGAGACACCTGTCAGACTGGTAGGCTGTTGACAACGTGAACTGGTACAACTGCATGTGTAATGGAGGATACCAGGGAGACACCTGCCAGACTGGTAGGCTGTTGACAACGTGAACTGGTACAACTGCATGTGTAATGGAGGATACCAGGGAGACAACTGCCAGACTGGTAGGCTGTTGACAACGTGAACTGGTACAACTGCATGTGTAATGGAGGATACCAGGGAGACACCTGTCAGACTGGTAGGCTGTTGACAACGTGAACTGGTACAACTGCATGTGTAATGGAGGATACCAGGGAGACAACTGCCAGACTGGTAGGCTGTTGACAACGTGAACTGGTACAACTGCATGTGTAAAGGAGGATACCAGGGAGACACCTGTCAGACTGGTAGGCTGTTGACAACGTGAACTGGTACAACTGCATGTGTAATGGAGGATACCAGGGAGACACCTGCCAGACTGGCAGGCTGTTGACAACGTGAACTGGTACAACTGCATGTGTAATGGAGGATACCAGGGAGACAACTGCCAGACTGGTAGGCTGTTGACAACGTGAACTGGTACAACTGCATGTGTAAAGGAGGATACCAGGGAGACACCTGTCAGACTGGTAGGCTGTTGACAACGTGAACTGGTACAACTGCATGTGTAATGGAGGATACCAGGGAGACACCTGCCAGACTGGTAGGCTGTTGACAACGTGAACTGGTACAACTGCATGTGTAATGGAGGATACCAGGGAGACAACTGCCAGACTGGTAGGCTGTTGACAACGTGAACTGGTACAACTGCATGTGTAAAGGAGGATACCAGGGAGACACCTGTCAGACTGATAGGCTGTTGACAACGTGAACTGGTACAACTGCATGTGTAATGGAGGATACCAGGGAGACAACTGTCAGACTGGTAGGCTGTTGACAACGTGAACTGGTACAACTGCATGTGTACAGGAGGATACCAGGGAGACACCTGCCAGACTGGTAGGCTGTTGACAACGTGAACTGGTACAACTGCATGTGTACAGGAGGATACCAGGGAGACACCTGCCAGACTGGTAGGCTGTTGACAACGTGAACTGGTACAACTGCATGTGTACAGGAGGATACCAGGGAGACACCTGCCAGACTGGTAGGCTGTTGACAACGTGAACTGGTACAACTGCATGTGTACAGGAGGATACCAGGGAGACAACTGCCAGACTGGTAGGCTGTTGACAACGTGAACTGGTACAACTGCATGTGTAATGGAGGATACCAGGGAGACAACTGTCAGACGGGTACGCTGTTGACAACGTGAACTGGTACAACTGCATGTGTACAGGAGGATACCAGGGAGACACCTGCCAGACTGGTAGGCTGTTGACAACGTGAACTGGTACAACTGCATGTGTACAGGAGGATACCAGGGAGACACCTGCCAGACTGGTAGGCTGTTGACAACGTGAACTGGTACAACTGCATGTGTACAGGAGGATACCTGGGAGACACCTGCCAGACTGGTAGGCTGTTGACAACGTGAACTGGTACAACTGCATGTGTACAGGAGGATACCAGGGAGAAACCTGCCAGACTGGTAGGCTGCGTAAAGCCGTTTGTTTCTTTGCTAGACAATGTCATCTAAATATTGCACGAATATACTTGTCTTGACGAATTTTAATATCCCCTTTCGCTTTAGCATTCGTATTACGACGAAGACCGAGAGAATCAGTCGACGTATTCAGAAAGTGTACGATATGTTCTTGAGAAGTAATTGCCAAGCAACAATTCATAGTTGTCAGTTATTCATGCAATGATACATGTGGAGAAATCAACAGCAAAGACAGTCATTGGCCGTGGCATTAGCTAGTGTCACACCAGAGAAATGTAGAACATATCCCTTGACACGTTCCAACGTTTCTGGGACGGATTCAACACAGTTGATGAGATAAGGATTGGGCACTGTTCAATTAATTTAACGAACGAGGGGTGCCTGAGAAGGCAGTGATGTTACCCAGTTACAGGCACTTTCAGTTTATGTACGTCTGTTGGACTAGAGGAGTTTCGGGTAGCTGTAAGGTTTCGAATTGTTGCAAACACGGACCCGTAACAGTATTATTATTGGCATATTTACTATAATGTTGTTTTGTGTTCTCGCTCAGTCACGTAATTAGTCATTTGTATTTACTGAATGGGTCACATAAGGACACGGCTAATTCTTTATTTATAGAGATTAATGAATGCAGCAGCAACCCTTGTAGAAATGGCGGCACTTGCGACGACAAAGTGAACTGGTACTACTGCTATTGTAAAGGAGGATACGAGGGAAACAACTGCGAGATAGGTAGACAACGGTCAAATACGCTTTTCTTTGCGTCATGTTATTACGTATAAAAAGAGCAGCGGGTTTACTTGTTTTGAAGACGCTTGAAGAAACCTTTCTATTTGAGATGATCGCAAACATTGTTCGAAATAATTGGGAATAACCCTAATCAATTAGAAGAGGTCTTTTGGACAGTTCTCTGTCGACCATAATTGCGAGGTGGCCGCATTTCCAAGGTTAGCGAGGTTTGATTATGATTCATGTTTGCTGACGGAGTCTCATATGCAGACTAATCATTATTTATTTGTAGAAATTAATGAATGCGGCAGCAGCCCGTGCAGAAATGGCGTCACTTGTGTTGACGAAGTGAACAAGTACAGTTGCACTTGTAGGGCAGGACACGAGGGAACCAACAGCCAGACTGGTAGACTATGAAAGATAGGTTGTTCCTTTGCATGATACTAGTATTAAAATTGTGCATGTGCTTGATTTTAAGAACCGCTTTGCACAAGCTTAAAAAGATGACTAAGCGATCAGTCGATACGTTCAGAAGTTATACAGTACAAATATTATAGACGTAATCGCCTTGCAACATTTCAAAGTTGTCAGTTTTGACAAGGATAGGAAAGTAAGGTATTGAATGGAGTCATACACGAGGATGTAATAGTATATTGACTTGCTTAGTTAATATATACATGAACGTCCCTAGTCACGCTCTGAATAAGTGTTCAACTGGTTGTTTTGTAGACAACATTACCATTGTACATTATGTTAATACGAGTTCCATGACTGATGTAAATGATGCTTGAATGATTCGGCCATCGAAAGTAGAAACTAAACATATTACCGAGTGAAAATAAAATTATCAATCAATCAAGAACTAGCTAGTTATAAATATGCATATATTGTTGTTTTGTTTTCTCGTTTAGTCACGTAATTAGTAATATGTATTTACTGAACTGGTCACATATGAATACGACTATGTTTTCTTAATAGAAACTAGTGAATGCGGCAGCAGCCCATGCACAAACGGCACCACTTGCGTTGATGGATTGAACAAGTACAGTTGCACTTGTAGAGCAGGATACGAGGGAACCAACTGTCAGTCTGGTAGGCCGCAATTAGATAGTTGGCGTGTTATTATCATGTAAATATTTCATACGTAGATTTGATTTGGCGAAACATCAAATATTCTTTTCATTTAAGCTTGTAGCTTACTATGAAGACTGAAAACATATGTTGAAGTATTTGGAAATATACCAAACAAATATTCGATCACCAGACATTTTATAACTACCAATTGTTCTCGTCCCTAATATCAAAGATAAGAGTGAGTAATTAACAACATGTACAAAGATAGGCAATCTACATCGGCTAATGTCACACCATAACTATTACTGATTGTTCCCAGAAAAGGGATATCAAATGTATTTGATAAGGTGTATCTACATGCTAACAGAATTGGCAGGCTCAGACGTTTAAATGTATCAATGCTCATAAGGTGTGGACTTATCCACACCATCTAACATAAACACTTTGTTGTGTTCAATAATCTGACCAACCAAGAGAAGCTGTGCCTGTGAAGTTACTCATTTGCATGCACTCAATTCAATATAAGCCTTAAAGTGATCTACTGTTTCACACAGGAAGTATATTATTCCATATCTAGTAGTGGATGTTCAAAAGTAATTGCTCAACGCATTGTGTTAGAGACACAACATTAATACTTTAATGAACGCAGATAATTTGATTGTATTTGATTGTATTATTTCCTTCAGTGTGTGTTTGTGTGTGTTTGTGTTTGTGTGTGTGTGTGTGTGTGTGAGTGAGTGAGTGAGTGAGTGAGTGAGTGAGTGAGTGAGTGAGTGAGTGAGTGAGTGAGTGAGTGAGTGAGTGAGTGAGTGAGTGAGTGAGTGAGTGAGTGAGTGAGTGAGTGAGTGAGTGAGTGAGTGAGTGAGTGAGTGAGTGAGTGAGTGAGTGAGTGAGTGAGTGAGTGCGTGTGTGCGGTTGCATGTGTATGTGTGTGTCGATCCCAAGTGCATACCAATAATTGTTTATTTGTAGATACTAATGAATGCGGCAGCAGTCTGTGCAGAAATGGCGCCACTTGCGTTGACGAAGTGAACAAGTACAGTTGCACTTGTAGAGGAGGATACAAGGGAAACAATTGTCAGACCGGTAGGCCGCATAAAGATAGTTTCTTTCTGCGCATGATATTATCAACATCTTAAAATATTTTCAGGAAGCTTCAAATACTCTTATAACTAGGTTTGTGTCTTACGGCGAACGTTGCGGGATCGATCGAAATATTCGGAAATAACAGTAATCATATGTTGGACAGGTAGGTATAATAATCAAGAAACATGTCCTAGTTTCCAGATATTCTATCTCTATATTACAAAGCAGTAATAGGGAAGCATTATAACTGTATATCCTCCCACGTTCTGTGGTCGTTCATTTGTACCTTTGGAACACTGGCCTCTGGTACACTACGTTCACTGGCATACGACGTTCATTTGTATCGTTGGAACACCGGCCTCTGGCACACTACATTCACTGGCATATGACGTTCATTTGTATCGTTGGAACACCGGCCTCTGGCACACTACGTTCTCTGGCATACGACGTTCATTTGAATCTTTGGAACACTGGCCCCTGGCGCAATACGTTCACTGGCATACGACGTTCATTTGTATCTTTGGAACACCGGCCTCTGCCACACTACATTCACTGGCATACGACGTTCATTTGTATCGTTGGAACACTGGCCTCTGGCACACTACGTTCACTGGCATACGACGTTCATTTGTATCGTTGGAACACTGGCCTCTGGCACACTACGTTCACTGGCATACGACGTTCATTTGTATCGTTGGAACACCGGCCTCTGGCACACTACGTTCACTGGCATACGATGTTCATTTGTATCTTTGGAACACTGGCCTCTGGCACACTACGTTCTCTGGCATACGACGTTCATTTGTATCTTTGGAACACTGGCCTCTGGCACACTACGTTCACTGGCATACGACGTTCATTTGTATCGTTGGAACACCGGCCTCTGGCACTCTACGTTCTCTGGCATACGACGTTCATTTGTATCTTTAGAACACTGGCCTCTGGCACACTACGTTCTCTGGCATACGACGTTCATTTGTATCTTTGGAACACTGGCCTCTGGCACACTACGTTCACTGGCATACGATGTTCATTTGTATCGTTGGAACACTGGCCTCTGGCATACTACATTCACTGGCATACGACGTTCATTTGTATCGTTGGAACACTGGCCTCTGGCACACTACGTTCTCTGGCATACGACGTTCATTTGTATCTTTGGAACACTGGCCTCTGGCACACTACGTTCACTGGCATACGATGTCCATTTGTAACTTTGGAACACCGGCCTCTGGCGCACTACGTTCACTGGCATACGACGTTCATTTGTATCGTTGGAACACCGGCCTCTGGCACACTACGTTCACTGGCATACGATGTTCATTTGTATCTTTGGAACACTGGCCTCTGGCACACTACGTTCTCTGGCATACGATGTTCATTTGTATCGTTGGAACACCGGCCTCTGGCACACTACGTTCTCTGGCATACGACGTTCATTTGTATCTTTAGAACACTGGCCTCTGGCACACTACGTTCTCTGGCATACGATGTTCATTTGTATCTTTGGAACACTGGCCTCTGGCACACTACGTTCACTGGCATACGATGTTCATTTGTATCGTTGGAACACTGGCCTCTGGCACACTACGTTCACTGGCATACGATGTCCATTTGTATCTTTGGAACACCGGCCTCTGGCGCACTACGTTCACTGGCATACGACGTTCATTTGTATGTTTGGAACACCGGCCTCTGGCACACTACGATCACTGGCATAC
This sequence comes from Escarpia spicata, assembly GCA_963995525.1. Lineage (NCBI taxonomy): Eukaryota > Metazoa > Annelida > Polychaeta > Sabellida > Siboglinidae > Escarpia > Escarpia spicata. The sequence continues at coordinate 6,530,809 of OZ023206.1, read as the reverse complement.
GACGTTCATTTGTATCTTTGGAACACTGGCCTCTGGCACACTACGTTCACTGGCATACGACGTTCATTTGTATCTTTGGAATACTGGCCTCTGGCGCACTACGTTCACTGGCATATGACGTTCATTTGTATCGTTGGAACACTGGCCTCTGGCATACTACATTCACTGGCATACGACTTCATTTGTATCGTTGGAACACTGGCCTCTGGCACACTACGTTCTCTGGCATACGACGTTCATTTGTATCTTTGGAACACTGGCCTCTGGCACACTACGTTCACTGGCATACGATGTCCATTTGTAACTTTGGAACACCGGCCTCTGGCGCACTACGTTCACTGGCATACGACGTTCATTTGTATCGTTGGAACACCGGCCTCTGGCACACTACGTTCACTGGCATACGACGTTAATTTGTATCTTTGGAACACTGGCCTCTGGCACACTACGTTCACTGGCATACGACGTTCATTTGTATCGTTGGAACACCGGCCTCTGGCACACTACGTTCTCTGGCATACGACGTTCATTTGTATCTTTAGAACACTGGCCTCTGGCACACTACGTTCTCTGGCATACGATGTTCATTTGTATCTTTGGAACACTGGCCTCTGGCACACTACGTTCACTGGCATACGATGTTCATTTGTATCGTTGGAACACTGGCCTCTGGCACACTACGTTCTCTGGCATACGACGTTCATTTGTATCTTTGGAATACTGGCCTCTGGCGCACTACGTTCACTGGCATATGACGTTCATTTGTATGCCAGTGAACGTAGTGCGCCAGCTGAGAGGAGGTGCATGTTATAAACATGCCTATTTAATGAGCAGCGATAGCTATCATGTTCGTATTCTGAAGAAAAAAAATTACAACAATGGAATTGGCAATTTGATGCATGCTGAATTGTAATTGTGTTCTCTCTTTCGGTCACGGGGATGGGAGACTATTGGGAATCTCCTAGTATGATCATAGTGCGGAGTGATTGTATTACAGAGGTGACCATAAAGTGATATTCGTTTGTAGTTCTTCTTTCGACTGAACGACATACACAATTAACTCTTTATTTGCAGAGACTGGTGAATGCGATAACAGCCCCTGCAGAAATGGCGGCACTTGCACCGATGCCGAGAACATGTACACTTGCTCTTGTAAAGCTGGGTACGAGGGAACCAACTGCCAGACTGGTAGGCCGAGCAAAGATAGTTTGTGTCTAGGCACGATGTTAGTATATTAGACATATTACACGGGTACATTTGGTTTGACCACATTTGAAATACCTTTCTCAGGTAAGATTATGTCTTACGACGTAGACTGACAAAATCGTTCGAAATAATTAAAATAACGTGAAACAAATGCTTGAGAGGATATAACCATCCAACATTTCATAGTTAATCAGTTGATCTTGTCTTTGTTATCAATGATACCTGTTACTAAACTAACAGCAGATATAATGATAAGCCGTTATCATATAAAATTGCAGAGATGTATCTCTTAGACAACAAATGAAACGCAGTTGGTGTTAGATTTGTCTTTTAAGTTTTTTTCAATTAAAAAAAAATTAAATATCGCATGGGTATACTGGGTTTGACGGAACATCAGTTATATATTTTAACGTACCAATTACGACGAAATCTGAGAATATCTGTCAAAATAATCGGATATGACATGACACAAATTCCTGCAAGTTAATCGCTATGCAACATTCAATCGTTTTCGTTAATTTATCTTAACAACAACACTATGTAGAGTGGGATTGTTAAGGAAGGACGCTATCGGAACTGGGAGCAACTGATGTGAATAGCGAGGAGATCTTATTATTAGGGGATTAATGTCCTACACTTTATTGTTATGGATATTATTAATGACTGTCCTAGTTTGACAATAATTGTATCGAATCTTTACAGCCGAGGAGGTTGTAAAGTGAAGGATTTTGTACGTTTTTTATTCGCTTCCCTCTGTTCTGAAACAAACCGTACGTCAATACCCATACAGGTGGTCAACACAAGAATACTGCAATCCAAGTTAATTGATGGATTATGTGGTGATAGTAAAAGTTATTTGTTTTCAGATAACGATGAATGCGGCAGCAAACCTTGCAGAAATGGCGGCATTTGCACTGACGCCGTGAACAAGTACAGTTGCACTTGTAAAGCAGGATACACGGACACCAACTGTCAAAGTGGTAGGTCGTGTTCAAACAATGTGTTTCTTTCCACGATAATTATTATTACGTAAATATTATTTGGGTGTAGTTGATTGGAAGACACTCAAAATGCCCTATATAGGTGTTTATTTATAAAAGTTATCTTTACGATTTTCGATAGGACGTAACTATGATGGAAACTTTATCATATCACATTTTAGACCTTTATAAAAATCTTGCTGACCGTTGTAAATATATAGTTTTGTATATCGCATTTACTGTGATGTTTTAGATATAGACGAATGCGCCAGCAACCCGTGTCAAAATGGCGGCTCCTGCAGTGATGACGTGAACAAGTACAGTTGCACTTGTGACAGCGGGTACGATGGCGCCACCTGTCAAACCGGTAGGTCATTGTCTTGCCAGCGAGAATGTAATTGTGGAGTGCCGTGGTGCAGTGATTAGGAATCTCGACCGCGAGAACCCGGTTTCGAATCCTGTGCTGCGGTGTCGAAACTTTGGGAAGTTCGTTCACTCTACATTGCTGCAGTTCACTCAGCTGTGTGAATGGGTACCCGACTATAGACAATGGTGGATATTTTGTTCGAATAATCGTCGCGCGTTATTTGTGGCGCGGATAGATGCTTCCCAGAGAAGTCGAGATGGTGTTCGATTGAATAGGTCTGCCAGTGAGAAAGTGTAAAGTGGTTTTGGCTGTTCTGTGGACTGGATACAGCGTTATATAAGAACATACCTTTACTTTATTTTAATGAATACTATAATAATTAAATTGTTCACTGTTGCTAGGATTAATGATGGCATACTTTTCACTATATCAGTATACAGCGATGACACTACCCTGCACAGACTGTAGTTTGTCGTATTAAAATACACAAGTAATCAACCGCTTTGTATACGTTTGAAAAGGTGCATGTGATTATCACTCATTTTCTGAAACTATAAATTACATCCACCCATGGAATACCACACCAAGAGAATCACCATTATTGTGATGTCATCAGGGTATTACTAATTACTTAACTCAGGTAGGAGAAATGCCCCTTAGAAATGCAGAGAATATAAAAACCACATAAGCAAATAGCTTTACATAACCATTGTTGTGCTTTCTGATATATTCGTTGGTAGATCAGATGTCAATTGTCCAAGACAGCGATTGATCACAGGCATACACGGTTCACGATGCATTAGCAATACTCCGTCAGACAAATAAAAGTTCCATTTCTGATCAAACTGTATAATTCCGTTGTAAACATTTTATTTTAAAAACGCAGAACACGGGGTTGATTTGTAGCACTGTAGTTGTTGCATTGATTACTGTCTGAAAAATAGTGGAACATACCAAGGTTACTGATTTGTAACAGTATTCGTTTTAACTCCAGATATCAACGAATGCGCCAGTCACCCTTGTCAGCACGGAGGCACCTGCACTGACGGAATGAACAGGTACACGTGCACTTGTGCCAGTGGATACGAGGGAACAACTTGTGAAACGGGTAAGTCGTCCATAGATGTTATGTTACATCCAATGTTATCATGCATATCACTTGTATATGTAGGACACATCAATGTGATTCAATACATACATATGAATATATATGTATATATATATATATATATATATATATATACACATATTTGTATTCAATTATGTATATATATATATATATACATATACATAATATATATATATATATAATGTAATTGAATATATATATATATATGTATATATATATATATACATATATATATATATATATCTATATGTATATGTGTATTCAATTACATTATATATATATATATAAATATATATATATATATATATTTATTATACACGTCTCTTTGTAATGATAACTCGTTGTCGAAACGCGATCTAACTATACCCACATATGCGTGTGTGAGCGCTCGTGTGTTTGAGTGTATAGTTGCGCAAATGCATGTATGTTTGTATGTATGGCTGTATGTGTGATTGTAAGTATTATGTACGTGCGTGTATATGTACGTATGTATGTATGTACGTATGTACGTATGTACGTATGTACGTATGTATGTATGTATGTATGCATGCATGCATGTATGTATGTATATTTGTATGTACGTACGCATTCACGAGTGCATGCGTGTATGAATGAGTGCACGCGTGTATGCATATGCCTTAATGCGTGTAAGCGTGTACGTGTGTATGCTTGTTGGTGTGTAATCCTTTTCTTCCTAGGTAGATTATATCGAGGAAAGATGCTTAAAGTTTTTATTGTCTAGGTTTTTTTTGGGTTACGGCTTCTTACTGGTTATGGTTAGGTAAACATGTCATATAAACACACACACGCACGCACACGCACACGCACACGTTCACGCGCACGCGCGCACGCGCGCACGCACACACACACACATTTACACTTTTACTAGTCTTTGTTTTCTTTCCATATATCGACGAATGTTTCAGTCACCCTTGTCGAAATGGGGGCACCTGCATTGACCGAGTGAACAGGTACACATGCACTATCAGAGTACTATTGGAAGAGTAATGACACTATCAGGGTATCATTACAATAGTGGTCACCTATCGCAATAGTACGACTATGCTCGCCACTACTTATCATTCTGAATTTTATAATATAGGAATGGTTTGTCGTATATGAACCGTAGAGAGAGGGGGAGAGAGAGGGACGTTTTGCAGTAGATAGGGAGAAGAGATACATCGAAACGTATGTGAGGAGTACATTAGGTAAAGGATAAATTGAAGGAGGGATCGACAAAGAACACGAACATAGTACGATATGGTTGGAAATATTGGGATGGACACAGAGACCATTAGATTGAATATGGAGGGAAGGAAAAAGGGATGGTGCACCACTGAGCTCCGATTTTATCAGGATAAAGATAAGCAAAATAAGTAATGTTATTATAATAATTAATATTAATATTAGTATTGGCACTGGCATTAACATTCTTCTTCTTTTTCTTCTTCTTATTATTATTAGTAGTGGTAGTACAATTAGCAGTAGTAGTAGTAGTAGAAGTAGTAGTAGTAGTAGTAGTAGTAATAGTAGTAGTAGTAGTAGTAGTAGTATTATTAGTAGTACTAATAGTAGTAGTAGTAGTAGTAGTAGTAGTAGTAGTAGTAGTAGTAGTAGTAGTAGTAGTAGTAATAGTAGTAGTAGTAGTATTATTATTAGTAGTACTAATAGTAGTAGTAGTAGTAGTAGTAGTAGTAGTAGTAGTAGTAGTAGTAGTAGTAGTAGTAGTAGTAATAGTAGTAGTAGTAGTAGTAGTAATAGTAGTAGTAGTAGTAGTATTATTAGTAGTACTAATAGTAGTAGTAGTAGTAGTAGTAGTAGTAGTAGTAGTAGTAGTAGTAGTAGTAGTAGTAGTACAGCATTAATGATTGAGGAAAGGCAAACACAAGGATGAGGGAGGGGAATGGGGGAGGGGTGAGAGGAGGGATGAAGGGAGGGGTGAGAGGAGGGGTGTAATGATGGAAGGAGAGAGACACGTTACAATGAATAAGAGCATAATCATTGGTCATTCTCGATATTCTTGCTAGGATTTGTATACAGATCGTCGTTTTAGTTTTACATTTCCTGTGGGTATCCTGTGATCCAATCATGTGGCTTTATAGGTACTGTACGTGTACTTATTTCTGTCGTACTAGAAAGTAGTCCATTTGGGCCTTGGAGCTATTTTGATACTCGCGGCCTTGTCCGATTATGTGTTCTACCCAACCATCATCTCGCAAAATTGCAGCGGAATACAATTGGCAAACATGCTATCTGACCCCAAAGTATGTATTCCCATCTGCGTCTGGTAGATATGACCTAGAACACGTGTCACCTTGACAACACACCCTACGGACACGATCCACAATGCACGTTCGAGAAACAATGTCGACGTGACAGGTTTTTTTTTATATCACCGTGTGGTTATTAATAATAATAAACGCACGCAGACACTTACGCTTAAAATAGATAATATAAATATTGAAAGAGTAGATGAATTTAACTTTCTAGGATTGACTTTAGACACTAACCTAAATTGGAAAAAACACACTGAGAAAATTTCAAAAAAGTGCTCCAAAACAATTGGCATAATAAACAGATTAAAATATGTATTACCTTTAGATATAAAAGTGTTGTTATATAACACATTAATATTATGTCATATCAATTATTATACCATGGTTTGGGGATACCAAATAAATATAATTAAAAAAATAAAATCAAAAGCTGTGCGAATAATAACCTTAAACAAATACAACCACTTTAAAAAAACTTAAACTACTAAAAGTAGAATACATATTAAAGTTACATGAATTAAAATTTTACTTTAAATACATCCATAAAATGTTACCTCCTTATTTACTTAACTGGCAAATTATCCCAAGTGTAAACATACATAATTAAAATACTCGTGAAAAAAATTATATACATACTTTTAGAACTAAGCATGAATTTGCAATGAAATGTCTCAAATACAGCCTACCACATGCTATAAATGACATCCCCGATATAATCAAAGACAAAATATATACTCACAGTTTGCGAGGCTTCTCATTTTATATAAAAACATACTTGTTACACAAATATAATGATTCATGCACTCTATCAAATTGCTACACATGTCAACAGAACCATTAAATACAATACATTTGATGCTAGCTTCAGGCAACCAGCACACATACAAACTTAGATTCTCACATAAAACAAGCACTCCCAAAAAAACATACATGAGATAGACACAAATGACCACATAAATTATCTCGTAAATAGTGTGGCTCCTATGATAGCGACAATTGTGTCTTAATAGGAGTCACCGACCCCGATTGAATAAGCTATATGATTAATATCTGTGGTACACCAATACCATAATAGCTGTACATGCGTTTGTATGTATTTTCCGAATAGTATGTTGAACATATAATGATATACGTTTATGTATGTCTGCATAATGTTTATATTTGTTGTTTATTACAGCATAAGTGATGTTCAAAAACCAATTAATTGTGTACCTATATGGGGTAAAATAAACGTTATGTTATGTTATGTTATGTTATGTTATGTTATAATAGTATGTCTGGAGTGTTTGCACAATCAGTAACTATGTGCAGTAATGCTTTTTACTTTTCCGAATATGCAAAATGAAGATATGGTTCGTGGCACCCGAGTGACTGTCCTAGTAAGACTGACTATACTTTATAGACGTGCATCATTGTTTTGTGGTGTGGAGTAAATGGAGTAATAGGAATAGGTGCATAACTGGAAAAACTGCAGTAACTGGAATAACTGCAGTAACTGGAATAACCGTTGTAACTGGGCTAACAGGTGACAGAGTCCAGGCTGTATTGATACGGGACGTATGATGGGGCATAATACACTGCCGGGTCAACTAAAATTCTTAGAGATGAGTGACTCAATCCATCAATATAACGGGGAGACGAGTGTCTAGATCAGTCCCTGGTTTAACAAACGTATATATGTTTGCCAACATTACAACATGTTGTTATTTTTATTATTGTTAGTGTGCAACTGCCGATGTATTTATCCGGGATCAGGTTGCCGTATGCAGCATATTTCTAAGAAAATATGTGTATTGAGGAATGCTTTATTGTGCAGAATGCAACTGATGAAACGATCTCCAAAAAAAAAAAAAAAATAACTTTGACACTGCACAAAGTCTGTTTCTGATTGACACAGCGGACGCATCAATTAATTTACTCGAATTAGTTAACACTAATACATATATTTCGTGGAGCGCAGTGGCGCAGTGGATAAAGCGTCGGACTCCCAATCGAGACAACTCGGTTTCAAATCCTGCGCTGCCCCGTCGAACCTTGAGCAAGTTCGTTCACACGATGTCGCTCCATTTCACTTTGCTGTATGTGTGAGTACCTGGCTGTATACAGTGGGGATATTTGTGTACGAATAGTGTTTGCGCATTAATTTCAGCATTGCTGAAAGCTTCTCAGAGAAATCGAGATGGTGTTCGATTGAGCAAGTCTGCCAGGGAGTAAAGTGTAGTGTTTTGAACAGTCCTACGGACTGGATACTGCGCTACACATTCACGTGCCATTTATACTTACTTGGAAGTATGGACTTGCACAGTGTGGATAATTCAACAGGTTGTTTTGTCATAATTAATATATATGGTCTTAATATCACCAAGTATAACCAACCAAATATAAAGGTTCACCTCATAGTCGTAACAGGGTCACTCTGTGATATTTACGTAGTATTTGTTCTGTATGATGAAACACTGTGCGTGCCTTGTATGAAGTCTATCAACTAAACACTTGTGCAAAAGCCTTCTTATTATATATTACATTACCTGCATGTTATACATTCTTATTACTAACAACCACCACTAGGTATACATTGTTAGCACATATGGTATTTAGCCATACTAAAATTATTCTGACTTTGATCTGGGATTGGTGTCTTAAAGCTGCTGTCGCAATTCCTTTCGCTCTCGTCTCGTTTTAGATTAATTGCACCCGCACGCGCACCAACAGAGAAACATACGCTCGCAAGCACACAAACACACACTCACACACACAAACACACGCACGGACACGCGCACACACGCACACACGTACGTATGCACAGACACACACATACACACACACTATGACTAAATTCACTTAATAGTAAATGTTAAGTTAAAAAAAACAGATTACTCATTTTAAGATGTGACATCAACATTGTGTTCCCGAGCAGCCAAATGGCGATGTAAGGTAGACTTCACAAGATCGTTAAACTAGTTTTAGTGCGATATTGTTTTTTGCTGTTGACAAGTTAGTCCAGTGACATATTCTTGTATACAGAAATGACGTTCGTCCAGAACTATTTTTCTAGAAATCACACATGGTAATTCATTTGCTTTTGTGCTGTGTCTTATGTCGAACCAATTCAATATTTGTTCTTAAATATTTAGGAGCATTACCTTTTAAAATATAGAATATGTGGTCCAATGTTGACTATTCTACTCATTACACCAATAGGAGTAATTCAACATTGACATTAGTTTGTGCATAAATTAAGAAGGAATAATCAACACAAGTTCTGGGAGCATTTTTTTATCATGAGCTGATGATAAACGTAATTAATATAATTAGAAAAATTGGCTAAACTAGCAGCGATTATTTGCAGAAGGAAGTCTAATTAACCAGGATGGAATGTACATATTGTATTGTTCTGTTTTTGCCATTTATAGTTGTTGTAGCGAAATACGGGATAACACTTATGTCACAAGCATTAGCTGTATTGCAGTATTGCATAAACGAGAAGTTCGTCTGTTTCTGTGGAGCAAAACGTTTTCAACGTAGCACAATGGTTATATACCCTGGGTGGCGCTATAAGGGAAATAACGTCACCACGCATAGTAGCAGACCAACTAGCCAACAGAGGGTGTTACACGCGTAGTCATGCCACATCGCACATGCGCAATGACCATAGGATAGCCTGCCAAAGTGTGTGCGATCGGTTGGAACATTGGCGGCTTTCCGGAAACAACCTAAAACCCATCTATTTCGCCTGCACTACATGCCTTGATGCAAGCACTGCTGCCATATTTATAGTATTGATTGGTGTTTAATTAAATTGTTAGAAATTTTATTTTTACACCCTAATTTATTAATTTTTATTTATGTATTTTTTTTATCTTAGCTTATTTATTTAATTAATTTATATTTTAGCATTTAGTCAACACGTCATTTTAATATGTGAAGCGCTTTTATTAGTATTTACTTACTTAACAAACGCTAAATTAAAAAACAGAATTATTATTATTATAGGAGTAGGGTTAAAAATATCATGTTTAAACAGGGCTACGTATACTTAAGTCTATAAGATAACGGCTATAATCCATATAATCTTGTCTCGTGGACAAATACCGGATGTTTTCCCATAAATCCTTGAAAACCAAGCTAAGAGTCGGAGCGCAGTGGTGCCGTGTTGGAGCTTCGGACTCTTGACTGAGAGAAGCCGTGTCCGAATATTGTAAGGCCATGTCGAACACCTCATCGATTGACCTACGACTGATACTAGGGACATCGCAGTCACGACGCATGGAGAACAGTCACAGCCGAATCGATGCCAGTGAATAATTCAGATGTTGTCGTTCGAACGTAATGTCATTCAGCATATATAATCACTTGTGACGAATAGTCGGCACACGATGTTTAGGCTATAAATCCGTCTAGGTAACTCTGACAGTTCTACAAAGCCATCAAATAACGTTGCTAGTAATATAGATCGGACTTCATATTAGTCAACTTTTGTTGTGTCTGTGAAAGAAGGCCGCGAGAATGAAAATGGCGGAAGTCAAAGCTGGAAGTTCATATGCAAATGTTTCGTGAACAATGCAAGCTGACGAATGATATGCTGCTATATGCCAATAATACTTTATATTCTGAAAAAAGCTTCCGATTCATGACTCACAATCCGAATTGTCGGAATGATTTGCAACATCCTTCACCGAGAAGACTAGCCGTATCCGCGGCAAGTTGTCCCGCACTGTTACGTCACAACCACACCAAGCGTTAGACAACATCTACGGCACCTGCGGACTGTCTCCGACCATATGCAAGAGAACAATTTGCACGAATAGTTTCAATCGAAATATTTACAACATCAGTCCACTGAAATGGCTTTACTTAAAGTTCACAGTGACATTCTGTGTGCAGTCGGCCGTGGCTGCGTTGATCTGCTAGTCATGCTTGACTTAACCGCTGCATTTGACACCACTGACCACTCTATTCTGTTAAACGGACTACCTCACATATTTTGTTATAAAAGGCGCTGCACTCGATATGTTCAGATCGTACTTGTCCGTACGACAGCAGCTCGTGCGTAATGGTGGTAACAAATTTTCACCAACGCCTCTGCCGTTTGGTGTGCCGCAAGACGATGCGCTTGGGCTGATGCAATTCACGGCACACATCTCACCACTCGGCGACATCATCAAGACATGGACTACCACCTGGACGCAGACGACACGCAACATTACGTCTCGTTTTGTCCCTGCGCAGCTAACCGGCTGAGAGAAGCCGTGTCCGAATATTGTAAGGCCATGTCGAACACCTCATCGATTGACCTACGACTGATACTAGGGACATCGCAGTCACGACGCATGGAGAACAGTCACAGCCGAATCGATGCCAGTGAATAATTCAGATGTTGTCGTTCGAACGTAATGTCATTCAGCATATATAATCACTTGTGACGAATAGTCGGCACACGATGTTTAGGCTATAAATCCGTCTAGGTAACTCTGACAGTTCTACAAAGCCATCAAATAACGTTGCTAGTAATATAGATCGGACTTCATATTAGTCAACTTTTGTTGTGTCTGTGAAAGAAGGCCGCGAGAATGAAAATGGCGGAAGTCAAAGCTGGAAGTTCATATGCAAATGTTTCGTGAACAATGCAAGCTGACGAATGATATGCTGCTATATGCCAATAATACTTTATATTCTGAAAAAAGCTTCCGATTCATGACTCACAATCCGAATTGTCGGAATGATTTGCAACATCCTTCACCGAGAAGACTAGCCGTATCCGCGGCAAGTTGTCCCGCACTGTTACGTCACAACCACACCAAGCGTTAGACAACATCTACGGCACCTGCGGACTGTCTCCGACCATATGCAAGAGAACAATTTGCACGAATAGTTTCAATCGAAATATTTACAACATCAGTCCACTGAAATGGCTTTACTTAAAGTTCACAGTGACATTCTGTGTGCAGTCGGCCGTGGCTGCGTTGATCTGCTAGTCATGCTTGACTTAACCGCTGCATTTGACACCACTGACCACTCTATTCTGTTAAACGGACTACCTCACATATTTTGTTATCAAAGGCGCTGCACTCGATATGTTCAGATCGTACTTGTCCGTACGACAGCAGCTCGTGCGTAATGGTGGTAACAAATTTTCACCAACGCCTCTGCCGTTTGGTGTGCCGCAAGACGATGCGCTTGGGCTGATGCAATTCACGGCACACATCTCACCACTCGGCGACATCATCAAGACATGGACTACCACCTGGACGCAGACGACACGCAACATTACGTCTCGTTTTGTCCCTGCGCAGCTAACCGGCTGAATTTAATATAGCATCTGTGTAACTGCCCTGGGGATAAAGTGGAATGGTCGCGGGCCAATGCATCGAAGTTAAATGACCAGAAGACGGACGTTGTGGTGTTCGGTACCAAACACAAGCAGCCACTGATGAAAGACGTCCGCATAACCATGGGTGATCGAGCTTTGAGGGCATCATCTAATGATCGTAACCTTGGCGTTGTGTTTGATTCATCACTCTGCATTAAAAACCGTATCAGTGCCATCTTCCGAACAGCCATTACCTTGCAGTAGATGCGACAAAATCATTAGTCCATGGATTTATCATGTCCATATTGGATTACGGGAATGCGTTGCTTGCTGGACCAACACTTAAACATTTGAATACAGAATAAACTCCAACGCATCCAAAACATGGCGGAAAGAATAATCACCTTCACACCTCGCCGTGATTACATATCCTCAATTCTGGGAGAATTGCACTGGCTACCTGTGAGATGTCGAAGCTCACAATTTACTGACAATTTACTATCTTGGACATTTTACTGCTAAACTCATACTTGATTTATCTATCCATTATTTATGTATGTAACTATTATAATAAATATTATTTTATATATATATATATGAATTATATACTTTTAAGGATGTTTACTCAATAGTTTAATTTGTTTATTTATTGTATTTATTTATTTAATTGTTCGTATAATTATAAACGATATGCATCGACGACAATTTAGAGTTTGCTGTTTCAAACAATTTATGCTCGAAACACAACTAAGTCCGAATGATGAATGAAAAGGCACGTAACAAAAGAAAAGCGGCCAAGTCCAGAATAGGCTAACAACAAAAGCACGTGACATCGGGAATTAGGGAGACTTCTGGGTTCAGCCGTAGATAGCAGCTTTCTGTTTTAAAGTTGTCTCCGATACCATGCAAAGGTGGCGGCCATCTATTTGACAAGTCACGTTACGACAAAGATAGAGAGTCACCCCCTTATTTATGTTGTCCGGAGGTGCACGAGTATATATATGAGGCAGTAATGAGACTAGCCTGGGCAGAGTTCTTAACTTGGACATAAGAAAAGAAATATGAGAACACAACAGCGGCCAGCCCAGTGTTAGATCAAGTGAAGAGTATGACTGAAGAATTGTGTGGCCAGCTCAGCGTTAGATCAAGTGAAGAGTATGACTGAAGAATTGTGCGGCCAACCCAGTGTTAGATCAAGTGAAGAGTATGACTGAAGAATTGTGCGGCCAGCCCAGTGTTAGATCAAGTGAAGAGTATGACTGAAGATTTGTGCGGCCAGCTCAGAGTTAGATCAAGTGAAGAGTATGACTGAAGAATTGTGCGGCCAGCTCAGTGTTAGATCAAGTGAAGAGTATGACTGAAGAATTGTGCGGCCAGCTCAGTGTTAGATCAAGTGAAGAATATGACTGAAGAATTGTGCCAAACACATTTGGTTAAATTACTGTTTTTGTGTTTCTGTTTTTGTGGAGTTGGGGAACCTGCGGAATTATAATATATTGGAACAGCTTCGCAATGATCAGGGAGCTGAGGTGGATACGTACGTTTATAAAGGTAAGGTTTAAATACCCAGGTAATTGTATGTGTCAAATTAAATTAAATTTAATTGTTAAGTAAAATCCCATTATTGTCGTAGGCGTCGTAAAATGTTAATATCTTAGAAAATCTGTTCTCTTCTTTTTCCGGTCCCATCACGAGTGATACTCGGCCGCCCGCGCAGCAACTCGCACCAATTTCCTTCATCGACGTTGATTTGTTGTGTTTCGTATGATCGTGTCCATTCAACTCTATCATATACGACTACTCAACTGAACGTTTCCAAAATAATGTGGTTGGCCCCATAATAGACGTGTATGTGCCAACGCTGTACGTTTCGTCCTAAACGGTACTTGTAAATACGTATTGCCTACAAATCCTGTGACATTGATTCGTCACAAATGAATATATGATGAACAACGATATGTTCAGTTGAAACAAAGTGAATTATTCATGCGTATTGATTACGTTTTCATTGTTATCGATGTGTCCCGGTAGTTGTAGCATTTGTATTAGTGGTAGAACAACCAGGCGTACTAACGCCACAGCGACATCGAGACCGTAGTGTCCGTTGGTGACAGACAGTGTTGTGACAGAAAGCTGCAGCGATGGATGTGGCACGCGTAGCTTCCATCATGTTCGGGCTAATGTTTGCTTTCACATTCACCGTACAAGGTAAGTTAACATGGCCAAGGAAATGTCGCATCATGGTTACGATAACATGTCGCATCACGGTTACGATACATTTTGCATTCCGCTTTGTGGCACTGAAGTAAAATGGCACGTTACGTTTCGTCGACGGACGTCTGGCCTAACGGCACTACGTGTTAACAACAAGATTTAACTAGATTAAACAAGATTGCCTTCCAGAGCTATAAGCTCCAGACGGCATGCGGACATGAAAGCCTTTGGCTTATTAATAATCCAACAAATTTCCACCTACGTATTGCCCGGCCATCCCAGATAGTTGTCAATTTTATTTTTGAACATATTCGCATTGCAAGCATTAACACAATCATCAAATAATTTGTTCCGATCATCTGTTGTCCTCTGAGACAATGAGTATTTTCTCATATCTAACATACACTGTTCTTTGACTAATGCCCCATTGTGCCCTCTTGTTCTACAGCCTTCATTAAGTTTGAAGAACATATTTCTATCAATAACTTTATAACCATTCAACAGTTTAAAAACTTATATTTGGTCTCCTCTCCTAGTCTCTAACGTTGTCAACCCGCATTTTAATAGGCATCTTTCATAACTAAGATCTTTCAGTTCAGGAATCAGCTTAGTTGCTCTTCGTTGGACTCTTTCTAGCTTACCTATGCCCTTCTTACGATACGGTCTCCATGCTTGTATGCAATAGTCCAAGTTATGTCTAACTATTGCTTTGTACAGTGGTATAATCAGCTGTTTCTCCTTATATGTGATATTTATTCTAATTAGTCCTAGTATTTGGTTACCTTTTGAAGCAGCAATTCCACATTGTTCTGCAGCTTTCATGTCAGCACGAACTTTGTTTAGCATTTCGTTTTCCTATGTGAATGCATTTACATTTCCCAAAATTTTATAATTTTCCCATTTTCCAGACCAGTTGACTAATTTGGCTAGATCATCTTATAGTGTGTGTTTATCTGCATCTGATTTAACTCTTCTGAACATTTAACTGGTCTGTAATTATCTGTATTGCTCCTCGATCCCTTTTTAATAATGGCAGAATGTTTGCTTCTTTCTATTCTATTGGAACCATTTCCTCTTTAAGTGACAAGTTAAAGAATACAGCACGTGGTGTACTGATTTGCTCTACAATTTCATTGAACAGTTTCGGTGGTATCCCGTCAACTCCACGTGATTTGTTTTCCTTCATCTTTTTAGTTTTTCTGGATATCGCTTCAGGAGTAACAAACAACTGCCCTAAATGATCTGATTCATCCCCCTCAAATGTAGTAACTGGTACTGGTAGTTAACTGATATCTTCTGTGGTAAACACTGAGCTGAAATACTCATTCAGGACCTCTGCCATCTGACACCCATCAGATATTACGTTTCCTGCGCTCTTTTCAAGTGGTCCCACTTTATTTCGAACCTTCTGTCTATTCCTTGCATAAGCGTTGATACCACTTTGATATCATTCGCCAATTTTTGCTCAAAAGGTCGTTTAGATTTCGAGATTTCGTAGACACGTATGGCCACACAGAGGGTGATTGTTCACTGTACTTTGTTTGCACATAGGATGTTTGCTAACTGTACTTTGTTCACAGAGAGGATGGTTGCTCACTGTACTTTGTTCACACAGAACATGTTTGCCAACAGTACTTTATTCACACAGAGAATGTTTGCTAGCTGTAATATTTGTCCACACAGACGATGATTGTTCACTGTACTTTGTTCATACAGATAATGTTTCCTAGCTCATTTGTCCACACAGAATATGATAAACCTTGTTTAGTTCTTACCCTGACAATGCTATTTATGGGTTATTTAAACGTATATATCCGCGTTGTTTGATCAATTATTTAGCAACTAGGTCACCGTCAATCGTTTTCTATAAATCGATACTATGTTCAGTCACCGAACGAGCGTATTTTGTATCTGACAGTGGCACGCTTCGATTGACCAATACGTTATCCAAAAAACTATCAAACTTCCATGGCGTTTCCCTCTCATAGTTTTCGGTCATTGCCAAAATGTCCTCGTCTGTTGTGGCTAGAGTATTTAATAAAACGCTTATACAAAAGAAGATGTTTCACCTTCTTTTTGTTTTATTTCCGTATCAATCGCATAAAGATTCCCTGTTTATAAGAGCAATGTATATAATACATGCGAGATGTACTGTATCAAAACGTCATAATCTCCTAAAATTACATTCTCTACCACTTACTTCTTGAATTTATGCATAATTGTCGTTTTATATGCGCAAGATAGCCGATGAATAATTGTTTTTCCAAAGGAAGATTTTGAGCTTGTTGCCACGTCGATGATTAATTTTGCTGCCCACGTACGCATGCTCAGTGAATCACACTTTTAAATAAATCTATGTGACATGGGCTGCCGACATTTTCATTCTCCATTTAACCCGTAGATTGCCCCTTTCCCTTTTTCTTATTTTCGTTGTTGAATCTGTAACGTAAACAGTAGCTGGGTGTTGTTCTTGCCCCGTAAAACTCAGTAGACATAATCGAGGTCCGACGGACAGTACCGAATATACATGAGCTGGCTTTAAATGGATCGGGAATGCTTGTGAGACCTTGAAACGTGGCGTACGCGGAGTTATTATATCGATATATTCCATGGTAATTTGTGATTAATAAAACATAATTGTAATATAACAAATACATTTAATTACATGAATTAGCCATATTAACAAGATTATAGAGTAATTGTGTACATTAAAAATACTAAAATTCGCAAAGAATTGCTGTAAGGCATTTTATGTACTTGGCATTAGTTGGATAACATAAGTGACATACGTAGGGAAACTTATAGCACCGTACTTAAAATTCAACAGTGATTTCTAGACAGAGATTTCAAGGAAAGTTTTGGCACATTCAGGTTCCCATGAATTAATACAATAGTGACACATTTATATAAACCTCTTTGCAGACGAAATTGTCCTTGAGATTATAAATTCGGCCATGTGTAATATGTATATATATATATATATATATATGTGTGTGTGTTTGCGTTTTTTCTGTGTGTGAGTGTGTGTGTGTGTGTGTGTATTATACATGCGTGCATACATGCATACTTACATACGTACGTACGTACGTACGTACGCACGTACGCACGTACGCACGTACGCACGTGCGCACCTACACACCTACACACATACACACACACACACACACACACACACACACACACACACACACACACACACACACACACACACACACACACACACATACATACATACATACATTCATACATAAGTACACACATGTGTGCATAATTTATATAACAATAATAATAAGATATAACTTCTATTGCGCCTAAATCCTTGGAAACCAAGCTCAGAGGCGCATCAAAACAAAAGGGTTGGTTAATCTCAAAATCCATAAGCAGTATTCAAGTTGTCAACAGATGGGTCAAGGCGCTAAGGAGCTGCGTTGGATAAGCAAGGTTGTAAAGATAAGTTTTTAAATGACGACGGAATTTTGTAATATTTTCAACTGATCTAACACTAAGAGGGAGCATATTCCAAAGAGTTGGTGCAGCATCAGAAAAAGCCCTAGTTCCAATGTTAGTGTTGACCCTAGGAAAAAAGTATATATGGGAAGCTTCATGCATAGCATTGTTATAATATTAGCTAGGTGATATGATTATTGAAATATATTAATTATACTGAATGTGATGTATTAATGTATTAGTACGTATACTGAAGTGTGTTCTACCCTGTTTTTCTATTCACAAATACAATGTACTTGATTCGTATTTGTTTCTTTTGATCACTACATTGACATCAGTAGCACTAGTATAGTTGGAATGACAATATGAAATATATTTATTTATGAAATCACTTTTTGAAAATTTACGGATGATCAGTAATTCAGATATTGTTTCAGTTGTCGAGAGTGGATACTCGGTGCTTTTGGGGTCAACGAATGTTATCTTGAAATTTCCTGTTGACCCGACTTCATCACCTCCCATTCACGGCGCGAGAACGGTCCTCTTGACAGCGCCAGGTATGACATGTTGCTATATTTCAACAATTGTAGGAATTATAATATGCTATGCTATATACATTACGTGACAAATAAAGACAGCACCATTGACTAAAGTCAAGCCTATTTACGTTATTTAGATCCGCGAAAAAATAAACAATAACGAAAATATGTATCGCTAATGCTGTTGAGCCGCTGTCCATACATGTAATTTGGAATCACCTCATTATCACTGAAAAGATAGCTACCTTTCTTAAAAAAAGCTCAAGTCGTATTTATTTGAAATCGCTTTCCCACCGTAAACCTTCGGCTATCCCTCGCTCAAATGATGATTCCTGCTCATCCCTGTTCACAAGTTTGCATAATGCTTTTTAGAATGACAAATATAAGAACCATATTATGGAGATTATGGGTAAAACATTATA
Source organism: Escarpia spicata (assembly GCA_963995525.1). Lineage (NCBI taxonomy): Eukaryota > Metazoa > Annelida > Polychaeta > Sabellida > Siboglinidae > Escarpia > Escarpia spicata. The sequence continues at coordinate 6,511,919 of OZ023206.1, read as the reverse complement.
GTTCGTTATTGATGTCTTATACATATTGAATTGAGAACAAGTTACAAAGAGTTGCATAATATCATATATATTATGACGGGGTGGACGAAACTATTTCTCCTACACAATAAACGGAGTGCATTCATGTGTTAAGTTAACACGCATTTCAATTAATATATGTAGATAATGTTTATAATGATACTTTAGTTTGTTTAGTGTTCTTGTTGTTTCTGTACTCGTGCTTATTTGGATAATGTATTTTGTTGATACACATCACAGCAGACTAGACGTAATGTCTGCGTTTTGCTCGATGTGTCGTGTATGGTATCTTGACATTTACACTGATAGTGTAAATACGTTCGAAATACACGTTATTAACATATTTTTGACATTAAATTGCCACTACGTATTACAAATTGTATTATTATAGATTCTATAACAATCAATATTAAGTCAATAGTAATAAAACTAAGGGATATATATTTAAATTCTTACACTTCCTAGTCACGTATGTTTTGTGTTATCAAAGATGTTATACATTTCAATACAATTGTTTCAGCTGTCTCTTGAACCTGTTTCAGAAGGCCCCTATCTCTATTAAAATACTTGCAGTTAATATAAAATGCCTAAAAATGCAACTTAGCACAGATAAAATATCGGTCGAGTGCAACTTCAATTAAATATATCGCAGATTGTTTGTCTGCGCCTTGTTCCCTGCTGTACACGTGTGGGGGTCAGGTGCAGTATTGCTGAACCATACTTTTTTAAATCACTGTGTCCACTGTAAAAGGCTGGCGCATGCGAAACGTATGTTTGCCAGTGATGATTTTCACCAGTGATGATTGTTTCCCCAGTTCTTGCTGCTCAGAAATCTGAAGCAGGACGATGTCTTCGACTGGAGTGTCGTCTACGTCATCGGCACATTTTATTCTTTTTGATCGCGTTCTTTGAGAGTTGGTACTTGTGAAAGTAATATGTCAATATTTCTTTCTACAGATAATGTTCGCGCTATTCACGTGGATGCAACAAACCACAAAATATATTGGAGTGGAATCGGTGGCACATACAAGGCCAATGGCGATGGGTCTGCCATACAACGACTCATTACAAGTATGTGCATTCATTTCGACAGGATCATGTGATAGTACTGCCACCTACCTATAATTGCTTTAGTGTATGTATATATGTATGTCTGTATGTCTGTATGTATGTATGTATGTATGTATGTATGTATGTATGTATGTATGTATGCATGTATGCTTGTATGTATATATGTATGTGTGTATGTATGTATGTATGTATATATGTATGCATGTATGTATGTATGCATGTATGTATGTATGCATGTATGCTTGTATGTATATATGTATGTGTGAATGTATGTATGTGTGTGTGTGTGTGTGTGTGTGTATGTATGTGTGTGTGTGAGTGTGTGTGTGTGTGTGTGTTTGTGTGTTTGTGTGTTTGTGTGTATATGTGTGTGTGTGTGTGTGTGTGTGTGTGTGTGTGTGTGTGTGTGTGTGTGTGTGTGTGTGTGTGTGTGTATGTGTATGTATATGTGTATGTATGTATGTATGTATTTATGTATGCATGTATGCATGTATGTATGTATGTATGCATGTATGTATGTATGTATGTATGTATGTATGTATGTATGTATGCATGTTTGCTTGTGTACATGTATATAAAATATGACGATGTTTCATTGTACACATAAGTCAGCATTGTAAAAGCAATATGGACATATAAATAAATATAAAAAATAACCGCCCCCGACAAATGTAGCATTACTAAAATACGTTTTCCCTAAGGAGCCACTCTGTTCAAATTAAAGGTATATTGGATTTCGCTGTTTTTGTTTTAATTAAAGTATGTCAGTTGGACGTTACAAAACAATCATAGCTCTACTTGAGGGAGTTCTTTATAAACGTCGAAGTTTTGGATTGCTAAGGAATGTATGCCTACAATTAAATAGTACTATGCTGCTACTACACTAGTTTATCTTTATATCATAAAGCAATTCAGCCCAAAGTCATATTATAAGCCTAATCACAATGCATTGACTGTACGTAGCACCTGCATCATATAATCACGTTCGTCGACTAAATTTACATCGTTAAATACAATTACAGGCGACGATTTAGTGTTGGGTTTGGCCGTGGACCCGGGAGCAGGGAAACTGTACATTTCCAAATACACTCAAGGGAAACTTGAAATAGCAAATCTCGACGGAACAGGAAAAGAAACGTTCATTTCTCACCCCCCCGACAGCAACCCCGTGGGCATTGCCCTGGATTTGACAAACGGGTGAGTGAATTAAGATGATGCCATTCTCTCTTAGGAGTCAATCGACCACTTGTTCCAATTCACTTACATTCCATTAATCACCACTTTCCCCGCTCTACTGCTTCGTTACCACAGCAAGCATGCTATGTAGTATAGGGCGCACTTTAAAAGTCCATATATTGCACTGTTCAGGCCTACCGTAGATAGTTGCTTATATCGACGTGTTTTGTCGCCCGTTTCTTCAAATTGTAATTTGATCAATTTTAAATGCAGGCAACCTTGTATTTTGGTTTCGTTTGGCTACTTGGAAGAATTGCCAGTGCCAACCGTCATGGCATAACAAGACTGAATCAAGAGCACCGGTTCTCAATTATCATTCATCAACGCGACTGTTCGCATTCTCCCAATTCTCGACCATTCAGAGTACATTCTCCACGTGACGCCTATCGACGCCCACCATGTACCGTCGTATTGCCGTGAAAGTTCGCTAATCGCGTGACGCTAATCGACGCCCACCGAGTACCGTCGTACAGCCGTTTACGTTTCGTTCCTAACGTGATGCCTATCGACGTCCACCGTGTACCGTCGTACTGCCGTTCGCTCATCGCGTGATGTCTATCGACGCCCACCGTGAACCGTTTCACTGCCGTATATGTTCGTTCATCGCGTGACGCCTTTCGACGCCCACCGTGTATCGTCGCACTGCCGTATATGTTCGCTCAGCACGTTACGCCTATCGACGCCCACCATGAACCGTCGCACTGCCGTATATGTTCGTTCATCGCGTGACGCCTATTGACGCCCACCGTGAACCGTCGCACTGCCGTATATGTTCGCTCATCGCGTGACGCCTTTCGACGCCCACCGTGAACCGTCGCACTGCCGTATATGTTCGTTCATCGCGTGACGCCTTTCGACGCCCACCGTGAACCGTCGCACTGCCGTATATGTTCCTCTTCGCGTGACGCCTTTCGACTCCCACCTTGCCGATATACTTTTATTTTCCTCTTGTGTTCATAGTAGGCAGTTACGCCCTCGCAATTTATATTGCACCAGTTCTTAAATTATCATCTATCAACGAGATTGGTTGTTGCTGTCGATACAGCAGATTTGCGTCGTCTCGCATATACCGTGGAGACTAGGCGTGAGTTTCGCAGTTCGCATTCCCCCAATTCTCGACCATTCAGATTATTGTCTCTCTATTGATCTTCGCCACGTATATTCTACACGTGACGCCTATCGACGCCCACCGTGCACCGACTTACAGCCGTATACGTTTAATTCATCACTTGACGCCTATCGACACCCACCGTGTACCATCGCACTGCCGTATACGTTCGCTCATCACGTGACGCCAATCGACGCCCATCGTGAACCATCGCACTGCATATATGTTCGCTCATCTCGTGACGCCTTTCGACGCCCATCGTGAACCATCGCACTGTATATATGTTCGCTCATCGCGTGACGCCTTTCGACGCACACCTTGCCGAGATACGGCTTTATTTTCGTCGTGTATTCATAGTAGGCAGTTCCGCCCTCGCAATTTATATTCGTCGGAAATGCCGGAGTTCCGTATTGCATTCCCCGACATACTCTTGCAATCGGGGTGCGTAACATTTTTCGTTATCCCGATAACTAGTTATACCCGACTTCGCGACTCTCATTGTGGGTGAGCAATAACACTTTGTTATTTGTTTCTTATAACATATGTTTATATATGTATGTCCCTGTGCATGTGATACATTACTTTGTAACGAGGAAATCATTTAATAGTTGGAAAACTGTATATTTGTATTGTTATCTGGTTTATTAAAGTTATTAAATGGGTATTCCACTTGGATTCCATCATTAATCCCCCTTGTGTTGTGTCATATTCCTGGACCTTTGTCACGAGCCCGTCGCATTTAGTGTCGCCTATCCATGAACCAAATTTTAGACATATGCCTCTAACCGCAGTGGTATAAACCTCAAAAAGCCTTAAGCAGTTCATGTTTTAAAGACAACCACTCTTCGTGCCCACTGGCATCGATATCGTGAATTTGATATACCACCGTTGGTGGATATGAGAGGACATTTCACATCTGTTTACATTATAATCAGTCCAACGCAACATCAACGATAGTAATTTGTAGTGACATTTGTGATACTGCCTGATAATTATGTTTATGAAATCTGGTGTTGTTTGTATCAACGTCCACGCATATGTTTTATGTTGACTTAGCTGGACCAACTATTTAATGCCATAAGGATTCTCGTTAATCTGTACGATAGAATGGCGAGGATCGATATATATATATATTTGATGTGTGTGTGGGCGAGGATCAATATATATGTGAATATATATAATATATATTATACATATGTTATATTTCTTATATTTTATTGTATATGTTATATGTGTGTGTGTATGTGTGTGCGTGCGTGTGCGTGCGTGCGTGTGTGTGCGTGCGTGCGTGCGCGCGTGTGTGTGTGTGCGTGCGTGCGTGCGTGCGTGTGTGTATTCCGTGTTGTCACTCATATTTATTTACCCGTCGATTGTGTAGATGGTTATTTCACACCCTCCGGCGGCCCAACGGTGTCTACAAGACCAGACTGGGCGACGGTGCAAGTGTACAGCAGATTGCAAGTAATCTTCAGTCGCCGTTCGGAATAGCTGTATCCAGCGCTCATTCGCAGATATACTGGACAGAGTCAGGTGAGTATGTTTTAATTGACCTATCCTTCACGTAACATGTTACCTAACAAAATGTCCGTCAAGCCATTAACTAATGTGTGCCGAACACATGGAGCGTTCGTTCGTTCCGTCGTGATGGAGGTCAAGCGCATAATTTTGATTGTGACGTAGGAAACCGCGAATGTTTCCATCGACCGAGTCCATTAGTCGTACGTCATTGCCCTTATTTGGTGTCCGGTCGTCAGATGATCCACCATCTTGGCTATGTACAATCGAATGTTGTGTATTGTTTACCATGGAATCAAAACGATGCAGGAGTATTTTGATGGATAGTGACATCTCTAACGCCTGGCAGTAATATATAAGTTCGTAAGGTAACCGGCCAAAGATGCGCAGCTGAGAAAAACTAGTGGACTGTTTCCCTCGTTTGATTGCAATAGACGCTGACGCGCTTTCTGGCAGTTGTTGTGTATAGCCCGCCAAGGGCCGTTGCTGGGATACGCGGCCAGATGTCACATAATCGCTAATGGACTCAATGAACGTATCCAGCAACGTTGCGGATTGCTTACGGCACAATCAAAATATTGCGAATGACCTCCGTCAAGCTTTGCCTTTCTCGAATATGTTGATAATGGTTAAATATGAGAATTACATTGCTATTGCGGCATGACGTATCATAGATCAGACAAAACCGCATAAAGTTGTCACATTAACATCTTTCCTCCATGTTATAAAGAAATCATTCTGGGGCAGGAATGTCAACAAAATAATAACGGCTGAATACACGAACGCACCACGTGTTCGGCATCCTTTGTTTGGTGGCTTGACGGAGGGTTTGCTTGGCAACAGTTCACGCGATGGATGGGTCAATTATTGTGCTTTATCGGGTCACGTAGTCAACTTATATGTTGAACAATGTGTACAACTTATTTTAAGTTAGTCTGCCTTGAGATCTCGTACGGAAACCGTCGGGCTCGCGAAATAGAGGTCACTTTAATATAACACCTAGAAACACCAATGATAGGGACACCGGTGTCGTGCTTACATTTATCCGGGCGTTAAATAATATCCGGGTGACGTTTCTGCGCGTGCGCGTATCTATGGGAATATATTTAGCACCAGCTACGACTGTCGCGCTTTCATTTATCCGGGCATGTGTATGTTTATATATATATATATAATATATATATATATATACATATATATATATATACATACATATAAATATGTATATGTGTGTGCTTGTGTGTGTGTGCAGGTGTGTGTGTGTGCGTGTGTGTGTGTGCATGTTTGTTCGTGTGTGTGCGCGTGTGTGCGTGTGTATGTGTTTGTGCTGCGATTGATCCAGTGTTTGTTGACTGTGCGTGTAAGTCACTCAGTGCCTGTGCAAGAGTGCGAATGTGCGTGTGTGCGTGAGTGCGTGTGTGCGTGTGTGCGTGAGTGCGTGTGTGCGTGTGTGCGTATGTGTTTGAGTGCGTGTGTGCGTGTGTGCGTGTGTGCGTGTGTGCGTGTGTGCGTGTGTGCGTGTGTGCGTGTGTGCGTGTGTGCGTGTGTGCGTGCGTGCGTGTGTGCGTGCCTGTGTGTTTGCGTGCCTGCGTGCCTGTGTGCGTGTTTGCTTGTATGGAAATATATTATGTTAATAGTAACGACATTCGAGTAAAGTTGAAATGATCTGTTGTGTTTACAGCCGGTAAATTCCTCATCAGAGCGGACTATCAAGGCGGAAATCGCAACAAATTTTATCAAGTATCAGGCATGCCCACGCATTTGGCTTGTTCATATCCATACTGTTATTATTCCGAAGAATATCCAAAACGGTAATATTTTATTTTGTATAATATGCATGTATATATATGCAGTATATTATTCAATCATATAATTATTCTAAAAAGCAATTCTACATATTATTTGTTACTGTTCTCTAACAGGAGCAGTTGCGTATGCCACTTTTACACGCAAGTTAAAAATTAGTATTACTTAAAGAATGAAGAGTATAATTCAACTACAGAGTAACTCCTCCTTCCATGTCGCTGGTTATGAATGTATCGACAATTTACACAACCTCAACAATACATCTGCTTCCATACTACTGTTTCTAAATATCCCGGTATTTAACACAACTGCATACACACACACACACACACACACACACACACACACACACACACACACACACACACACACACACACACACACACACACACACACACACACACACACACACACACACACACACACACACACACACACACACACACACACACACACACACACACACACACACACACACACACACACACACACACACACACACATACACACACATATATATATGTATATATATATATATATCTAATTATAAGATAATCTACGTTTCCAGTGCTTCTTCTATTAAAACCGACGGGACCAACTTCAAAGCTCTTGATGCAGGAAGCTATCGTGGACATGAATCCGGTTTAGCGGTGTTGCCCGAGCCAGGTGAGTCAGATAATCTTATAGTTGGTATCTCCCGTTAAACAATAAGTTTATGTATTGCACAGTGCCCAGTCTCTGACACTGCTCAGGGTGATTACACTTCACTCCGTGGCACACCTGTTCAGTGTGATTATACTTCACTCCGTGGCACACCTGGTCAGTGTGATTACACTTCACTCCGTGGCACACCTGTTCAGTGTGATTATACTTCACTCCGTGGCACACCTGGTCAGTGTGATTACACTTCACTCCGTGGCACACCTGTTCAGAGTGATTACACTTCACTCCGTGGCACACCTGTTCAGTGTGATTATACTTCACTCCGTGGCACACCTGGTCAGTGTGATTACACTTCACTCCGTGGCACACCTGTTCAGAGTGATTACACTTCACTCCGTGGCACACCTGTTCAGTGTGATTATACTTCACTCCGTGGCACACCTGGTCAGTGTGATTACACTTCACTCCGTGGCACACCTGTTCAGAGTGATTACACTTCACTCCGTGGCACACCTGTTCAGTGTGATTATACTTCACTCCGTGGCACACCTGGTCAGAGTGATTACATTTCACTCCGTGACACACCTGTTCAGGGTGATTACACTTCACTCCGTGGCACACCTGGTCAGGATGATTACACTTCACTCCGTGGCACACCTGTTCAGGATGATTACACTTCACTCCGTGGCACACCTGTTCAGGATGATTACACTTCTCTCCGTGGCACACCTGGTCAGGATGATTACACTTCACTCCGTGGCACACCTGTTCAGGATGATTACACTTCACTCCGTGGCACACCTGTTCAGAGTGATTACACTTCACTCCGTAGCACACCTGGTCAGGATAATTACACTTCATTCCGTGGCACACCTGGTCAGGATGATTACACTTCACTCCGTGGCACACCTGGTCAGGATGATTACACTTCACTCCGTGGCACACCTGGTCAGGATGATTACACTTCACTCCGTGGCACACCTGGTCAGAGTGATTACATTTCACTCCGTGACACACCTGTTCAGGAAGATTACATTTCACTCCGTAACACACCTGTTCAGTGTGATTATACTTCACTCCGTGACACACCTGTTCAGGATGATTACACTTCACTCCGTGGCACACGTGTTCAGGATGATTATACTTCACTCCGTGGCACACCTGGTCTGGATAATTACACTTCACTCCGTTGCACACCTGGTCAGATTGATTACACTTCACTCCGTGGCACACCTGTTCAGGATGATTACACTTCACTCCGTGGCACACCTGGTCAGGATGATTACACTTCACTCCGTGGCACACCTGGTCAGGATGATTACACTTCACTCCGTGGCACACCTGTTCAGAGTGATTACACTTCACTCCGTAGCACACCTGGTCAGGATAATTACACTTCATTCCGTGGCACACCTGGTCAGGATTATTACACTTCACTCCGTGGCACACCTGGTCAGGATGATTACACTTCACTCCGTGGCACATCTGGTCAGGATGATTACACTTCACTTCGTGGCACACCTGGTCAGAGTGATTACACTTCACTCCGTGGCACACCTGTTCAGAGTGATTACACTTCACTCCGTGGCACACTTGTTCAGGATTATTACACTTTACTCCATGGCACACCTGGTCAGGGTGATTACACTTCACTCCATGGCGCACCTGTTCAGAATGATTACACTTCACTCCGTGGCACACCTGTTCAGGGTGATTACACTTCACTCCGTGGCACACCTGTTCAGAGTGATTACACTTCACTCCGTGACACACTTGTTCAGGGTGATTACACTTCACTCCGTGGCACACCTGTTCAGAGTGATTACACTTCACTCCGTGGCACACGTGGTCAGGATGATTACACTTCACTCCGTGGCACACCTGTTCAGGGTGATTACACTTTACTCCGTGGCACACCTGGTCAGGATGATTACACTTCACTCCGTGGCACACCTGTTCAGGGTGATTACACTTTACTCCATGGCACACCTGGTCAGGGTGATTACACTTCACTCCGTGGCACACCTGTTCAGAGTGATTACACTTCACTCCGTGGCACACCTGTTCAGGGTGATTACACTTCACTCCGTGGCACACCTGTTCAGAGTGATTACACTTCACTCCGTAACACACCTGTTCAGGGTGATTACACTTCACTCCGTGGCACACTTGTTCAGGGTGATTACACTTCACTCCATGGCACACGTGGTCAGGATGATTACACTTCACTCCGTGGCACACCTGTTCAGAGTGATTATACTTCACTCCGTGGCACACCTGTTCAGGGTGATTGTACTTCACTCCATGGCACACCTGTTTAGGGTGATTACACTTCACTCCGTGGCACACCTGTTCAGAGTGATTATACTTCACTCCGTGGCACACCTGTTCAGGGTGATTGTACTTCACTCCATGGCACACCTGGTCAGGGTGATTACACTTCACTCCGTGGCACACCTGTTCAGGGTGATTACACTTCACTCCATGGCACACCTGTTCAGGGTGATTACACTTCAATCCATGACACACGTGTTCAATCGAGCACGTTCAAGAACTGCGCGAAGACTATTCGTTGAGCAGAGCGAACTTGTCAACGTGGAGTGAACGTGCTTTGCGAAGGATCGAGACGACAACAACAGGATTGGAACACAGGAGCCTCGATTCAGAGGCTGGTGATCTATCACAAGGCTACCACCACACGTCCTTTACTTGCATTTGTTTTAGTTATCCGGAATATATGTACCGGTACATATAAAGTGATATGGTTAAGGTATATTCATTGCAATGACTACGAAGGCTATTACAGTTGCACGTGTCGAGCAGGATACACGGGGAACAACTGTCAGACAGGTAGGCTGCGCAAAGATAATTTACTTCGTTGCACGATAATATTTACTAAATGTTGCAACAAAACGAGAACTACCCTTTTCACATGAGTATATTGTGTTATGACTAAAACTGTCGGAGTCGTTCGAAAAATACGGAAATAATACTAAACTATTCCTGCGATAACCATGAAATATTGTCGTAGTTGACATAATTTGTTCACCCGATGAGAATGGCGAGGTGGTCGCAACACAGAAACTTACTTTCTTCTTTTAACTGTTCTGGAAATCACTTGGGAATTAATTAAGCTGAAAATATATGCGAGGCTATATTTCCAAGGTGACCAACTTCATTTCGTGTTTACGGAATTGGTAACATATGCATACTAATAATTATTTATTTATACATATTAATGAATGCTGCAGCAGCCCTCGCAGAATTGGCGGAACATTGCATGACAATAGCTATTACAGATGCAATTGTCCTGGAGCATTATCTAAATATTACTGACAACTTGTATCGTTCCTACCGTTGTTGAGATTGACTAACCCTGATTTCTTCATGCGCCTTCAAGTTTGGTTTTCCTAGGAATTATACGCAAAACAAGTTATCGTATTATTATTATAGAGTAGAATGTGTCTTTAACGATCATCCCTTCGGCCTGCCTAAAATCTCACAACAGGTGGAATTCCATCATAGGTTGCCAAAATACGTAATGAAAATAACGATATGTACGGTAGTCCGGCTGGCACAATTAGCACAGTGTATTTCAATTGATGGAGCGTCCAGGAGTGTGATCGCCCAAGGGTTGTGGGCGAATAAGAGAGAAACATATTCTACATTACTTGATTAGAGGAAACCTCAAATACCCTTGTCACGCGACCTTTTTATTTCTTATCACGAAGGCAGACATATTCGGAAGTAATATTGAACATATTCATGCAGCATGTTACAGCGTTATTCGCCACTGTCATTGTGATATACGTAACGATTAAGAAAACAACTTAGGAGTGTCGTAGGGGTTCTACCATAAGTCATGATTGCCCCACATGATTGTCGCGCAGTGGCAATATCCATTCGTGAAAATGTTCATCAAGTAGGAAGGATAATTCAGTATTGCTTATTTTTTTAGTGCTAACTAAGAAATGTCCATGTCAAGTATTATTGGCTTTTAGCCATTTAAACTATATGTGACAATAATTGCGAGTTGACCGTAAAGCGAGATTCGACAATTCGTGTTTCCTAAATGTGCCACTGCCATACATGCAAACTAATCATTCTTTATATATATATATATATATATATATATATATATATATATATATATATAAGGAATTATTAGTTTGCATGTATACCTGCACTTGTTGAACAAGTACACCTGCACTTGTTAACAAGTACACCTGCACTTGTTGAACAAGTACACCTGCACTTGTTGAACAAGTACACTTGCACTTGTAGAGCAGGATACAGTGGAACCAACTGCCAAATTTGTAAGCTGCGTAAACATAAAATAACAATTTGTTTTTATACAAAACTAGAACTCACACTGACTTTTCAAAGGCGGTCGGCGGCCTTCAGGTTTCGACATTACTACATATACGCTGACCCGGCGCCTTTTTGGAAGCTGTCGGGCCAGTTCGGGGCACCAGTTTTCATACTTTTCCATCCCGACGGGCCATTGGTTTAAATCCGATTGACCACTGTCGTGTTTCCGGACAACCGATCCTACATAGAAAAAGGGGGTAACCAAAAGACTAATTTTACATTTTATATTTGAATCAATGTTCGTTTTGCTACATCGTATTACAACTTATAAAAAACGGCGACTAAAATTCAGCCTTGGGTATACAATGAAATGTATGCACTGCCGAACTCATATGTGTCCGCCCGCGCCATTGACGAATGGCGGGGTCATTAATTATTCACCAAATAAGCATTCTTGTTATATGCCGGACGCCTAGTATCATAAATGTGCGTAGAAAACGGCTTGTTCTTTTCATAAATAGGTAGCCCACACCACCGGGCACCTAGCATAAAAAGTTCTTCACGATATATCTGCGAGTTTTTTGTAACTTGAAAAAAATGCACATAAGCAAAGTACGTTGCGTTGACCAAAACTAAGGGGCGGGGGAATACAATAGTCCATATCTGGAGAATGATACAATGAATACAATAGTCCATATCTGTCACTGTTGACAGTGGGACAGGTTGCATCTATTTAAACTAGATTCGCAGGGGGGACTCACAGAAAAGCCTGAAAATGGAGGCATAGATAAAGACAGCACAAATAAATCAACAAATAACAGTCTGGAAAACTCTTCTGAAGCTGGATATAAATGTGTTTGTTTAAATGCAAGGAGTATAGTAAACAAAAGAAATGAACTAAACATTATGGTAGAAGATATTGACCCTCATATAATAGGTATAACCGAATCCTGGACCACCACCGATATATCAGATGCTGAATTGGGACTGACAGGATATGTAATGTTTAGAAAAGATAGAATAGGAAGAAAGGGAGGTGGAGTTATTTTATATATTAAAGAATCTATTCAGGCTTATGAAATAAAATTAGAAAGAGAAGCAGATTGCGAAGAAGCTGTTTGGTGTAACATAGTTACAGGAAACTCAACGTTGACGGTTGGGTTGGTTTATCGAAGTCCAAACATAAGCATAGAAGAGAATGAAAAAATACAAAACGCTATAAGGGAAGTAAGCAAACGGGACTGTATTATTATGGGGGATTTTAACCATGGGCATATACAATGGAAATCTCTACAGAGTATGGGGAGAGAGGACCACAAGTTTTTAGTTTTAGTTCAAGATACATTCCTTTCTCAACATGTGCTAGAACCAACCAGGGGTGAGAATGTGTTAGACATAGTTTTGTCCTCACAGAATGAATTAGTTGACAATGTCAAGATATGTGAGCCACTGGGGAGTAGCGATCACAACCAGATACATTTTACCATCAAAGTAAAATCAGAAAGGAATAGCAAAAAGCAGTATAGGAGAAATTTCCACAAAGGAAGGTATAAGGACATGAGGAAATATTTAGCAAAGATAGACTGGAATAAGACACTGAAAAATAAGACGGCAACAGAATGCTGGAATATATTAAAGAGTGAAATTAAGTGCATAATCGATAAATTTGTACCCTTCAAAAACCAAGGAAAACGGTCCAAAAAGAAACACTTATCGAAAGAAGCCATTAGAAAAATTAAGTATAAACAAATGATGTGGAAGTCATATAGATGTACTGGAAATGATGAAGACTACAACAATTATAAAGAAGCACTTAACCAAGCTACAGCTGAAATTAGAAATTCAAAGAGAAGCTATGAACAACAATTAGCTAGTAATATAAAACTTGACAGCAAGAGTTTTTATGCGTATGTTCGAAGCAAACAGAAAGTTCAAGATAAGGTCGGTCCTCTAGAAGATAGTGCTGGAAATATGATATCAGAGGGATTCATAATGGCAGAAGACCTGAATGAGTACTTTAGTTCAGTGTTTACCAGGGAAGATATTAGTTCACTGCCAATACTAAAGGCTAAGTTCAAGGGGGCAGATTCAGACTATTTAGGACAATTAATTGTAACCCCGGAAATGGTAGCTAAGAAAATAAGGGCTATGAAGGAAAATAAATCACCTGGAGTGGATGGTATTCCACCCAAACTACTATTGGAAATTGTAGAACAAATTAGCATACCACTTGCAACAGTTTTCAACTTGTCATTAGAAGAGGGAGTGGTTCCTTTAGAATGGAAAGAAGCAAACATTATACCGTTATTCAAAAAAGGTTCGAGAAACAAGTCAGAGAACTATAGACCAGTGAGTTTAACATCAGTGATTTGTAAATTATTAGAAAGACTAATTAAAGATCACATGGTGGATTTTCTTGCTAAACAAAACTTGATAAACCCATCTCAACATGGTTTTTTTAAAGCGAAGTCATGCTTAACAAATATGTTATGTTTTTTGGAAGACATCACTAAGTGGGTAGATGAGGGAACACCAGTAGATATCGTCTACTTAGATTTTCAAAAAGCTTTTGACAAAGTACCACATCAAAGATTACTGCTTAAACTAAAGGCCCATGGCATAGGAAATGGTATAATAAACTGGATAGAACAATGGCTGATTGACAGAAGACAACGTGTAGTAGTTGATGGGGAGGCTTCAAACTGGAAATCGGTATTGAGTGGGGTACCACAGGGATCAGTATTAGGTCCTATATTATTCTTAATATACATCAACGATTTGGATGATGAAATAACAAGCAAGGTGTTGAAATTTGCGGATGATACAAAAGTGTTTAGAAGGATTAAAAGTGATGGAGATAGACAGCATTTACAAGATGATCTTGACAGGTTGATGAAATGGTCTGAAAAATGGCAAATGATGTTCAATTTTGGGAAATGTAAATGCCTCCACATAGGACATGGGAACGAAGAGGTAGAATATACAATGGGGGGTACTGTACTAAGTACTACTGTAAAAGAAAAGGACTTAGGGTTAACCGTTAGTGCTGATATGAAGATTTCAGAGCAGTGCGGAATTGCAGCTTCAAAGGGAAATCAAATCCTTGGATTAATTAGGCGAAACATAACGTATAAGGAAAAAGAGCTAATAATACCGCTGTACAAAACAATAGTTAGGCCTCATTTAGAATATTGTATTCAAGCGTGGAGGCCATATCGCAGGAAGGACATAGATATGCTAGAAAGAGTGCAGAGGAGAGCAACTAAAATGATACAAAATCTGAGGGATCTTAGTTATGAAATACGCCTAAAAAAATGCAGTTTAACAACACTAGAGACCAGGAGATTGAGAGGAGATCAGATAGAAGTGTTTAAAATATTGAAGGGTTATGAAAATATTGATAGAAATATGTTTTTCTCAGTTAAGAAAGATAGAAGGACTAGAGGACATGATCTTGCATTAGCAAAGGAGCAGAGTAGATTGGATATAAGAAAGTTTTCATTTTCACAAAGAACTGTAAATGAATGGAACAGATTACCTGCTGATTGTGTGGGTGCTAGTAGCGTGAATATGTTTAAAAATAAAATCGACACATACCTCAGACGGGCGGGATACACATAGATAAAAAGGTCGGACTCTCGAAAAGCCAAGGGCTTCCTTGTCCACCTGCTACTTAGAGTTAATTCTCTGGGTGGCAATCTTGTTAAATCTTGTTAAATGAACAGCCGTATGTTAACATATTACGACTCGTCGTTACCGTATCGTTACCACCGTCAGAGGCGGATCAAGAAAGCGTGTCTGGGTGGGCACACAAACGTCCACTGGCGGCTGAACCAAATGGTGTAGTCGAAATGTTGTCGCTAACACGCCGGCGTAACTTCAGCCGCTCCGCTGTCTCGGCTGGATATCTGAAGACAGGAGGGGGTATGGGTGTTGTTGAAATTGTTTGCCGCTGCGTCGCCGTAACTTCACCTTATCATTATATTGTGCGCGGCACTTACTTGGGCAGGCACAATGGTGTAGCCCGCAGCGGAGGCCGAAGGCCGACGGGAGCGTCTCCTCGATGAGGGGCTGTGCTTCACGGCGGCGGCGGCGGCAATACGGACTCCTGGCTATTGTGTAGCACGGGTATTTATAGGGTGTGTGTGTGTGTGGGTGTATTGTTAGGGTGTAATGCGGATGTGCGTACTTATATTGTGTGTGCGAACTATTTACAGTGTAGCTCCGCACTACATTCCCCCCAATCATAAAAATAACAGGATATATTACGATGAATATGTATGCGGTATTGTATGCAGATAGCCGTGAATTATGTATGGATAATTACAACACAAAATATATACACTAAATGTGACCGGTTAACCAAAACCAGAACGCCGACCAGCATCTCAGGCAAAGGCTTCACTCAAGTCTCAATATTTGATATTTAGGTTATTTCCTTTTTACATTTAATTAAACCATTTACGTAAACCCGAACACCGACGTAATATTGAACTATTTAGGGTATTTCATTATAAATATATTTAATTAAACCCAACCACCTTTATTTTAACACTTGTATAATAAAGCAAAACGAACTTATTGAAAATGAAACTTCGCTCCCAATCATTATAAGAATCTATACACAAATTATATATAGACCCCGGACACCGACAGGTGTCTCAGGCATCATGTACTACGTGAGTACGTCCCATATACTACGAGTACGTCCCGAGCACCGACGAGTGCCTCAGGCTTCGCATACTACGTGAGTATATATACACGAAAACATGTATGTTCTAGAACCCGGACACCGACAAGCGTCCTAGGCAACTAGATTGTGTTTGTGCGTGTGTGTATGCGTGTCAGAATATCCTTCGGCTAGATGAACAGGAATTACTCAGTCATCATATTCCACGAATGCCTGCATGGGCAGCCTTCGGTGGAACAAGACTAACGGATCATCCTGACCCTTGAACTGTGTACATTCTCCATTTTGTCGTAACCGACAAAGCAGACAGCAACGCTGCTGCTACTTGCAACAGTCGTGGTCACCATCGCTGCCGTGCACCACTCGTCATAAGGGAACTGTGTTTCGCAAGGCATGCTAATCAACGCTCCGCAATTGTCATCGTTAACGATTCTGTCCGTCAGTAGGGGAAGTTCCATCATTGAAAGTCTTGTTTGTAGGCACCGGAAGTTGTGTGGCGATACGGGTGAGGACACATGGACTTCGTGCGTCTCATCTGGCTTTAATGGTGTACCCTTGTACCTGACAACATCCGACTCTTTGTCATAGAGACTACAGTCGACAGTCGTTCTCTCACACCTGTTGATGGCACCTCTCAACCGAGTAGTACCCATTTTTTGCTGAGGCACTGACCCGCCAATGACGTCAGTCATCTTTGCGGCATTTCCGTCGAATCGACATGCCAACGCTTCATTTGGCAATGTGGCGGACGCCATGTGTAGCAATTGCACAGAGAAGTCGCCGTTGTCGATATATACCATGGACACATTACCCGTGCCTGTGTCAACCCTGGTGATACAAGTGATATGGTCACAACAACGTCTCCTCTCCCTTCTAGATTTATCATCCTGACCACTACACCAACTCTCCTCCCTGACAAACGTTTGAGATGCATAGTAATCGTGCATTTCAACAGGCAAATGGGTCAGCAGAAACTCGTCCGCGTTAGCAACTTGCGCATTGTCACTGTTGTTGTCACCGCTGTCATTGTCTTCAGTTTCTTCCGAGAATTCTGGTTTGTTTCTCAGCTCCCAATTGTTACCTGTCTCACCGAGAGGCGCGTCATTGACCTGCTCCGACAATCGAGTCAATGCAGTCTCGTCACCCTCCAGTTGACACCAGAATTGGGCTGATGATACACACGCCTCCATCGTGCGACCAACTGAGTCCGCCCGAGACATACTCAAGTTGTCATTGTGCGGTCCGGTATCGGCTGTCTTGCTGTCCCCGTCGTCCGGCGACATCTCCGCAGTTGGCGTTATTCGTTCCGGGAAGTGGGACGCGATATCAGCTGTATCATCCACAGGCGGTGCTCCAGTGTGTCCCATGTTGTCTCGTCCTGGGTCAATGTGTGTGACTATGTTGGAGTAAGGGTTTGCATGTATTCTAGCGAGTGACGTCATCGTCTCTGTCAAGTCGCCTGGAGCGATGACTGCAGTTACAGACCGTACGCGTTCGATCTTTTCTCTGTCTGTTTTGGGCATGTATCTGTTTTCATGACGTAACGTGAGACAATCTAGGTAGCTGTCTTTCTGTGGGACTAGTTCACGTTTCACGCCGACTGGAGTGTATGTGTGAACTAGTTCAGGATCATGTAGCTCACAATTCTTGTGTTTAATAGTGCCGGAACCGACTGGTTCCTGACATTTGTCAATTTCTAACGGACTTGTTGTTTCATGGCGACCGACAGCGTGAGGTGAAACATATGTGGCGCGTAACGTTTCGTCTTCGGACGCTACATGTCCCGGTGACATTGACAGCCTTCTACCTAGAACAGCATTTTGACTACTGATGCTAGTGCTAGATGGACGATTTCCTAGCGCAGAGGAGGGCCCATACATTCCACTTGTGGAATGGTCATCGCAGGATGATTTCTCGTCATAAGTGTAGACTAGAGATTGATCGTTGTAGGTATACTCATACGATGTGTATGGACGCGTACACTCGTAGTCTTCCATTGTCAAATTTGTCATCTTCATCACACGATCCGATTCCTCCTTTTCCGTACGGCGTCTGAGAAGCTTTCGATTCATCTTGTTCATATCTTTTAGAGCTTTCCTAATCGACTTTGGATGTTTGTCACAAGCTGCTAAAGCTATTTCGTTCTCCCTAACACCCTTGAGGAACAGCTTTGCGGCATATTTAGTTACGTCTTTGTTTCCTGTCCTTCTATGTCTCCTTTTGACGGCATGGTGAACACGATCAGCGAAGTCTTCCAAACATTCGCCGACTTCCTGCTTCATATCTTGGAGATTGCGACGCACAAGGCTTGGATCTTCTTTTGTTTCAAATTTGCTCTTCAGGCGTTTCATGAGCCTTCGATAATCGCTGCAAGTCTTGCGGGAACGGGTCCGGATGTAATCAAGTACTTCGTTGCGCAAGCATTCCTTTAGCCTCTGTAGTTTTTGGTAACTACTCCAGTGATAATATTTTGCAGCACGCTTAAACAGGTGTAGCAATGTGTCCCAGTCTGTGGATGTTCCTGAGAATGTAGGTAAATTGGGTCCATTGGTTTTGTCATGTGTGTGATGCCCATCGGTTGTGTCGTGTGTGTGATGCCCATCGGTTTTTGGTGTGGTGTCGATTCCTCCCATTGGTTCGCGTTTCACACCGACTGGAAGATTTGTGTTGCTAGTAGGTTGAAGTGGAGTATCCTTCCTGCGTGCTTCTTGTCCCAACAACCGCGAGGGACCGTAGCTGTATATGCCATCCTTTGGATGCGCATCAAGGAAAGGTTTGGCATCAAAAGGATGACCCATTGATTTGGAATGGCTCTTATACACCATGTTCTTACTCTCATACATTTCCCATCTCATTTCATCACCTATTTCCTGTGACCTGCGTCTATTCATTGTGTGATCCCATTCTTCCATCTCCCTTTTCATTCTTTCTTCCAGTTCTCTTCTCTTTACTTCCCTCACCCTCATGAATTCATACTCGTCAATACCAAACCTGACCCTGTTTGATCTCTCTCTTTCATATTCTTTGATTTTGCAATCCCTCTCATCAAGTTGCGCATGATATTGTGCTTCCATCCTTTCCAGTTTATCTTTTAACATCTCTACCTCAGAATCACATTCTAGCGAAACAGTCGCTTCCATTGGAGGCTCCTCTAGACTAATCCGTCCTGTTTCCAGTAAGTTTTCCCAAAAGGTGGTAGTACTATCCGTGACTGTCACTAAGTCAGAAATTTCTATTTTGTCCTTCTTCTTGAGATTCAGAGAGCATGTTGACATCTAGATGCGTGTAAATGTAAGTGTAAATGCCAAACTGTGTATACAAAATAATGCCTACTATTTAACGACGTTAGTGGCACTGTTGATTCAAAAATTTTGTAATTCAAATCAAACTGAACAGTGCAGCTCAGATATTTTAGAAAATCAATATAATTGCACAATTACCAACACGTTTTAGTGAGAACAGTAAACAGTACCACGCGATAGATACATTACAATTACGTCGGCGATAAGACCCAATTAGTAAGTTCAGGAAGTAAACCAAAAATATAGCTTGATTTATGATTAACAAGAATGTCATAAACACGATAAACTCTTAACAAAACTTAAGAAAGAATTCAAGTATAAAGCTATCCGTGGTTCATGTAAACACAACGGCGTGATCAAAGGGTTAAACCCAGTTTGAGTCAGCTAGCAGTCGCGTAGCAACCGACGGCGACGCGCGACGACCACGCCCGTAAACTGGTTGTCCCGACGTCAAATTGTAATTGTAGAACTTTCAAATAATTTTCAATTAAGCGGTTGAATATTGCTATATGATAATTAGCAGACCTTATACCACGTATAATTACTTCATATTATGCGTAGACAGAACCGGCAGATTCCTATCATACGCACAGGAAAATTGGCGCGTAAATGTTTAAACAATTAACGCTTGAAAACCGACAGGTTTCTCCTGGTTAATTGCGCGTATAATTACTCCATATTATGCATAGACAGAACCGGCAGATTCCTATCATACGCACTAGAAAATTGGCTCGTAAATGTTTAAACAATTAACGCTTGAAAACCGACAGGTTTCTCCTGGTTAATTGCGCGTAGAATATAAATTGTTTAACATGGAACTATAACGCAGATTCGCTAGCAGAAATATTACCCTGCTCGGGAAGACCCTGCTCGCAGCGCCAATATTGTGCGCGGCACTTACTTGGGCAGGCACAATGGTGTAGCCCGCAGCGGAGGCCGAAGGCCGACGGGAGCGTCTCCTCGATGAGGGGCTGTGCTTCTCGGCGGCGGCGGCAATACGGACTCCTGGCTATTGTGTAGCACGGGTATTTATAGGGTGTGTGTGTGTGGGTGTATTGTTAGGGTGTAATGCGGATGTGCGTACTTATATTGTGTGTGCGAACTATTTACAGTGTAGCTCCGCACTACAATTATAACAACGGGGGCACTTTTCAAAATTGTAAACGATCAAGGGGGCACGGTCGCGTGGTCCCATTATGA
This sequence comes from Escarpia spicata, assembly GCA_963995525.1. Lineage (NCBI taxonomy): Eukaryota > Metazoa > Annelida > Polychaeta > Sabellida > Siboglinidae > Escarpia > Escarpia spicata. The sequence continues at coordinate 6,490,999 of OZ023206.1, read as the reverse complement.
AAGGTCGGTCTGCGGACACACCAAATTCATAAGGTCTATGTGGGCACTGCCCCCCCCCAGGCCCCTTGGATCCGCCTATGACCGTGTAACAAAATATTCACTAAACCGAATAATGACGTCACGAAATAACATTTTACGGCATGACCATTAAAACGTGAAACTTCTGTCACCATCCTCGTTTGCATCAAGATATAGTTCACTTAGAATGCAGTGATTCAGTAATGCTATATATCTGCGTAAAGCATGATCGTTGGCAAACGTTTTGAGAAAAAATGCCAAAATCGGTATTTTGAGACAACACTGACAAGTTAAATCTGGCTCCTTTCTTCAAAAATTACATATTGGGCAGACTGCTCACTTCAAGGAACAAAAAACCGACAGGGTGTTAGTACGAATGTGGTATAAGCACGTGGTTGATATACCTGTACATAATATATACCGGTTAACTACACATAAAAATTAGGGTGGGTGGGGAAACAGTCTATATTTGACAACTGAACAGTACTACCATAATAACTAGTGACGATTCGTTAAACTTGCATATAAAGAGCTTACTATGAGCAAATAAAAATAGGCTAACCCTAAAAATTACTAAATCAGAAGTAATATAGGCGAGCGGTAAAACTACGTAATGGACCGAATTAAATGGCCCCCCATACACACACCCATATGTTATATCATTTGAAAGCCCTACATCTCCCCGACCCAGCTATGCCTGTCGTAGAGCTGCCAAGTGGTGCAGTAAGCGTGAATTCAAGGTCAAACAAGGTCATTGTCAAAATATATATTTTCGAAAATGGACCGTCTTAATATTGCAATGGTTGCATATCTACTACACGTAACTAGAAAATGGTCAGGTCATATATTTTTGGAAAGCGTGTTACCTCCCCGTCAACAGACTGTTCCTACTTGGAGATGTTACCTGATATGGCAAGTGAGCAGCTAAGGTCAAACAAGGTCACTGTGAAATGATAAGCATTCGATTTTTTGCAGTGACGTGGTCATTTGATGGAGTCTGTTGATGGAGTATGTGTGGTCAATGTTTGCATATATCTACGTTGCCTATTTACTCAACGCCATGTCACAAACCGTTGGAAAGCCTACTGTCTCCTTGTAAAACCGAAGTACGACGGGGAACTATCGGGTGATGCAGTCTGTTTGGCGTGAAGGTTAAACAAGGTCATCGTTAAACGATGAATGTTCAAATATGCTTCATTCCGCAAACGTTCTACAATCACAATGATTGCATAGCTACTTTGTTTTCCTACACTCGCCACGTTACACACTATTAGACAGTGTATTGTATCCCAGTCAAAATGAAGTATGACATAGAGTTGTATCATGGTGCTCAAACTGTGTAGCGAAGGCTGAACACCATCAAAAGATGAATTTTCGATAAGTTGCCTTTCCGCAGGGAGTGAGTCAGCCAAGATGTTATGTTATACTTTTAATGGCATTTTTAATAGCAGGAAGTTATGCTAAATCCATCACTCATGGGATAAGGGGATAGATGTGGGTGGGTGGATGCTATCCTCGATTTTGAAGGTTATTTGATGGTCACAAACTCAAACTTGTGTCAACATATTTTAATTAATTAATTGACATGTTCTTGTGCACACCGTTGCATAAAACCAAATATATCATGATTTGTACATGTATTGCCTGTTTCATTAGGTGTTGAACTTTTAATTTACTCATACATATGTGGAAAAATCTAACTTAAAACGTGATTTTCTCGAAATGTATTTATCGCGTACACCAAAGTCGTTTATACACCCACTTATTTTAAGTAAACCAGTTTGCATATTCCTATCGGTATAATATATATATTATTATATTAATACACATTTATTTGGTCATTAATATGATGTGGTCATTAACAAATATAGTTAGGATGTTGAAGAAGAGAGGTGGCAATCACCTATTAGAAATATGCAACCCAGTCGGCCAGTTGTCAGGTGTTCGCAGGAACGAGTTAATTCAATATCTCATGGAGGAATCCAAACATCAGGATGTGGTTCAAATACGTGGAAATTATGGGGATCCTGCTGGGTATCATCTGGGCTGAGAAGATTGGCAACTATATAGAATCTTTCGCTGCAATTATACATTGGCTGACTATCTACAATCACACAAACTATGCCCTCCCGAGAGAGAACGGTCTATCTGGCAGACATGAAACACCTCGAGAAGACAGCAGCAAGAAGTACTTGCAGTATTAATTAAAATAAGTTGTTGTGAAAAGGACCAAAAGGCGCTTCATCCAAGTTTCTGCTGATCAGGCAACTGAGTCAATTACTAACACATGCAGGATGTAGAATGGCATGGTCAGCATTACAAAAACGATCGAGCCAGTTCACCGAGCAGTCCTGTACTTTGAATGGCATCCACAGACAACTACATACAATAGGGGATAGCCATGTCCAGACAGCAAACTGATACCTTCTTCATCTTATATGTGTCAGCGTGAGACTATATATATATATATATATATATATATATATATATATATATATATATATATATTTCTGATCGGCCTGCAACAAAATCTTAGCGCGGTGGTTAACGTGTGGAATATGAAGTTCTAGGGTCGGGGAAGGGGTAACTTCGCCAGACCCAAAGAGGTGGATCCTGGCAGGGTCGACGGTTAGCTACCCACGAATGTGTGCCATAAAATAGATGACACACAACTTATCCAGCCCATGCAAGTTCCCACCCTGACCTGTGGTTGGTTCTGGAAATTTTGCAAACTCGACTTCTTCACATTACCACTAAATACTGATGTTGAATCATAATTAACCTGTTAGTGCATGGCAGTTGAGCAAGTTATCTTTCGCAGGTTGTGTAAGTCTTTCAGATTCTGTTACTGGATGTTCAAAGGGTGTGCGAAGTCCAGCCATCAAGACACTGGCCAGATATGCCTATGGTATCGAGTTCATGTTACCTCCAAGTGTGGCCACAGACAACGAGACTGGGGATAGCTCATGCTTCAGGGTATTCACTATTTCCACTACTCGCCCAGTAGTGACGCCATTAAACTATCAATTCAACAGCTTTCTGTCATTTTGGTAATGCTATGTACATTTTACGTGGTGGAAATAGTTGCAAAAGTATATGAGCGTTGCATTATCAGTGCTTCATGAAACCATGTAGTTTCTTCAGTCAGTCGTTGCTTCACGGTGGTGATGACATACTATGTAATTGTTTATGTTATACATATGTCATGTCTACAACTAGGTTGGTGTGAGTGATAAAAATACACTTGAAACCTATTTATTACAGCTCTCCAGACATCCTCCAGCTGTACTCGTTTTGAAGAAGGGGGCAGAAATGTTAACTTTAACGTGAATTACGGTATTTAACCGCAAGATAAATTTTGCTCAGATGCATTGGAATTATTAATGATTGCAGCTGCAGCTAGCTGCCATTTTAATAAACCTTTGTCTTTAACCCACAGGCACCGACTCAGAAGGAATTGAACAAATTGACATAACATTCCCAATATGACGATTTTTATACCCAGTACCAGACAATGATGTTGTCGACTAGATGGACGGTGTTTGAGCTAAGCAATTTACTTAATATTCCATTAACTTCCTATATTCTATCTGGTTACCATTCTACCTAGCTTACGATTGCGCCTTGGCCCAAGCGTCAAGAGATGTGACCAGTAACGATAACGTCCGGAGGCCAAGCCTGCGGCTGCGACTGAACAATGACGGTCGTGCATGATTCCCGAACGATAGATTTTCAATATAAATGCAAACAATTTATCGTCATCAAATATTAATATTTATATATCATGTACATCTTAAGACAATAGGAATTGGAACTACGGGACAACAAAACACACAAATGGTCAGCCCAACGCTGGCTAAAACGCAGCAATCAGTGACAATGCAAACTTACGTGTCAAGTAGGATTTTTGCTACTTCACGATCCTATTTCGCTTTTATGGCAGCCTTCAGACGATCCCACAGACTCTTCTGTTCTACCAAAGTAACTCGTGTAGCACCCCTCAGTTTGTCATCTTCTTTTTTCCTTTTCTTCGCCGCTGAAGATAATACAGGCGGACACAACCATTTCTTACCCGCCATTACACGCAGTGACAACTAACTCGCTACCAAGCGTTCACGTGATACACAGTCCCATCTCGTTAATCATTGAAAATTAGAAGCCACGCCTTCGAAATTGGCGCGCTACCTTGGAAACAGCGGATACAAACTCGAATCATAACAGATTTTACCATCAAAAATGGTTCATTAAAACATATTTGGGTTGTAACCCGCTGTCAGTACGTTATACTAGATACCATGTGTACTGTATAACAGTATTTTTAAATAAAAACGAGCATACCATGTTCCTTTAGCATATACTTATTCCGTTATCCCAGATATACCCCAGGGTAATACTAAAACATGAGGCTACATTTACCAAATAAATTCTGCTCATAGAGACACATTGTAGACCAAAGTGGCGTAGTGGTTTTCAATCGAGAGAACCCGGGTTCGAATCCTTTGCTGCAGTGCCGAATCTTGGGCAAATTCGCTCACTTTATATTTCTCCAGTTTACTCAGCGTGCTTTTTTTGCTAATTGTGTAAACTTATAAAACTGTTGTTATATGCAACACTAATACCTTTCAAACTCTATTGTTTTAATTGATACCAAAGACTTGACAGTACATAGTACCAGAGTAAGAGTGAAGTAGTGAAGTTTTAATGGTAGAGCTGCAAAAGCGAAATTTTCGTGCTAAGACGTTGGCCTGAGAATATATGCATCTTTTCTGTCCGACAATGTCGTCATCATCAGTAAGATTATTATTAATTATATGACCCATATAATTAGCATATAATAGTGTGAGGTAACATACGATTATTGAGAGTGGCAGTATGAATATTGTTCATGTCCTGACGTTTGTTGTCAATAACCATATAATACGACTTGACCATGTGTTGGCCTTATACGTTATGTTAAACATTTCGCCATACTTGGCACAACAGTCTGTTAGTTTTCTCAACCCGGAAACACTAGGTGACAAAATACAGAGATCATCTGCATACATCAAGTGATTCATTATGATGCTGCATAAATACGTCAAATTTTTTATTTGTTAAGATGTACACTTTAATCGTCCATGTACACATTAAAAGGTGGGGAGAAAGGATTCCACTTTGTTTAACACCATTTGAGACAGTAAACAATCTAGAAAGTCTGACAGTGAATTTCTGGGTTCTTATATATATTCTTATATATATATATACACACACACACATACATATATATATATATATATATACATATACATATATATATATATATATATATATATATATATATATATATATATATATCAACCGGATGCGGATAAGAATTGTGTCAATCCGTCATTTGGACGGGTGAAATTTCTGCGCACATGATGCATGGCGTTGTCGTGACGGGCAAAACTATTATCCTGCATTAATCCCTGCCCAATAGTCCCCATTTTAAAGATTGGATGCATTCCAGATTTTGCTGCGTTCAAAAATGGCAGCCATTAAAAAAATGGCCACCAAATTCAGTTTCCCCATATGTTAATAATTGCGTGATATAGATGTAGGTTATAGGGATCAATGTCCTGCAACACAATGGGAAATACCGGAGGCGACATTACGGCGCTACTTGAAAACAGAAGACAAGGTGAGTAAGATTACAAACAATATGCCTTGCCAATCGAAACATATTATTGAATCGAAAATTAATTAATTAGGTATATATTGCAGCTATTAATTAATAATGATTTTCAATGTAGGAATTTGGCCTGCTCAACATTATGATGAATATTTACTAAACAATACGGTAACAAGATTATGATGTTTTGTTTTAGAACATGCTGAATAGCGGAGGTCGGATCAAGAAAACATTCGACAGTGCCCAGCTGAATGATCTCAAGCGATACATCACAGAAATCGATAAACGATTGGGCTTACAAGCAACAAATTTAGGCGCCTGGCATTCTTCTTTGCGGAGCAGAACAACATCCTCATCCATCCACAATTAGCGAGAGAAGACCGGAAGCCACTTGAATAGCAAGAGCAATGGGCTTCGAGAAAGTGGAAGTTGGACTTTTCTTTCGGCCGGTGCGGGTGGAAAATATCATCACACCACATCGTATATATAACGAGGACGAATCTGGATTATAAACGGTCCCTACAAAACGGCCAAAGGTAATGTCACCATCTGGCACCAGACTAGTGGCAAAGAGTGTGTCAAGCGAGAGAGGGACACGTGGCGGTGGTTTGTAACTGCAATGCAAGCAGCGACTACGTGCCACCTTTCTTTATCTTCCCTAGACAAAGGATGCTGCCAGAGCTGCTCTACTGGTGTACACCAAGCACAGACGCCGTTGCACGGAAGAGTGGATGGATGAAACGGAAACTTTTATTATTTATCTCGCATATTTCCTTTAGAATGGAAAGAAGCAAACATTATACCGTTATTCAAAAAAGGTTCGAGAAACAAGTCAGAGAACTATAGACCAGTGAGTTTAACATCAGTGATTTGTAAATTATTAGAAAGACTAATTAAAGATCACATGGTGGATTTTCTTGTTAAACAAAACTTGATAAACCCATCTCAACATGGTTTTTTTAAAAGCGAGGTCATGCTTAACAAATATGTTATGTTTTTTGGAAGACATCACTAAGTGGGTAGATGAGGGATCACCAGTAGATATCGTCTACTTAGATTTTCAAAAAGCTTTTGACAAAGTACCACATCAAAGATTACTGCTTAAACTAAAGGCCCATGGCATAGGAAATGGTACCATAAACTGGATAGAACAATGGCTGATTGACAGAAGACAACGTGTAGTAGTTGATGGGGAGGCTTCAAACTGGAAATCGGTATTGAGTGGGGTACCACAGGGATCAGTATTAGGTCGTATATTATTCTTAATATACATCAACGATTTGGATGATGAAATAACAAGCAAGGTGTTGAAATTTGCGGATGATACAAAAGTGTTTAGAAGGATTAAAAGTGATGGAGATAGACAGCATTTACAAGATGATCTTGACAGGTTGATCAAATGGTCTGAAAAGTGGCAAATGATGTTCAATTTTGGGAAATGTAAATGCCTCCACATAGGACATGGGAACGAAGAAGTAGAATATACAATAGGGGGTACTGTACTAAGTACCACTGTAAAAGAAAAGGACTTAGGGTTAACCGTTAGTGCTGATATGAAGATTTCAGAGCAGTGTGGAATTGCAGCTTCCTTGGATTAATTAGGCGAAACATAACGTATAAGGAAAAAGAGCTAATAATACCGCTGTACAAAACAATAGTTAGGCTTCATTTAGAATATTGTATTCAAGCGTGGAGGCCATATCGCAGGAAGGACATAGATATGCTAGAAAGAGTGCAGAGGAGAACAACTAAAATGATACCAAATCTGAGGGATCTTAGTTACGAAATACGCCTAAAAAAATGCGGTTTAACAACACTAGAGACCAGGAGATTGAGAGGAGATCAGATAGAAGTGTTTAAAATATTGAAGGGGTATGAAAATATTGATAGAAATATGTTTTTCTCAGTTAAGAAAGATAGAAGGAATAGAGGACATGATCTTGCATTAGCAAAGGAGCAGAGTAGATTGGATATAAGAAAGTTTTAATTTTCACAAAGGACTGTAAATGAATGGAACAGATTACCTGCTGATTGTGTGGGTGCTAGTAGCGTGAATATGTTTAAAAATAAAATCGACACATACCTCAGACGGGCGGGATACACATAGATAAAAGGGTCGGACTCTCGATAAGCCAAGGGCTTCCTTGTCCACCTGCTACCTAGAGTTAATTCTCTGGGTGGCAATCTTGTTAAATCTTGTTAAATCTTGTTATATTTCGTTAAATATTTGAGAAGCTCCGATGAATCAGACTTGACTTTGGCAATGCATTACTCCACCGACTGCCTGTGAAACAACTAGAACGGCTGCAGAGAGTACAGAAGTGGGCGGCCCGCCTTGTCGACGACGCCAAGAAGTTATGTCATGTCACACCTCTATTGGTAAAGCTGCACTGGCTGCCAGTAGCAGTTAGAGTAGAGTATAAGATATTTCTACTCACGCACCGAGCACTGACTGGCTGTGCACCATAGTATATCACCAAAAGTGTGAACCGACGCCAGCCAACTCGACTGCTGCGCTCCAGGGAACACAATAATTTGTTTGTATCACGTGCAGAGCGTCGCTGGGATGATAGATCATTTTGCGTGGCAGCCCCAACACTATGTAATGGAAATTGCTACCACAAAAGCTGACTGCAACAACAATGACAAACACTGATTTTAAATCAAACCTTAAGACTTACCTGTTTCCCTGAACATTCTGTACGGCGCCGTGAGCAACGATTGTTGGAACGGCGCAATATAAATGTCACGATTTGATTTGATTTGAATCGAAGGTTTTGTTACTCATAAACAAACACGTGTCGCATGTTTCTCTACAAGCCATCACCTACTGCCGCTCCCGTGGCATCGTCATGCCACATACTACACACAAACTACAACCCCTGGATGTTTCCTTCTTTGGTCCGCTGAAGAAATTCAATTCTACAACCAACAGTGTGATAGCTGGATGGTGTAGCATCCCGGCAGTGCCATAACAAACCGACAAGTCGGCCAACTATTTGGCAGAGCCTACAAGTAAGCAGCTACAGCTAGAAATGCAATCAGTGGGTTTTCAGCTTGTGGCATAGAACCATTCAACGACGACATCTTCGATGACAGTGACTTTCCCGCGTCTATCACAACAGAATGCGACCAAACCCCATTTGATAAACGCGCCACTCCCGTCAGATGCAACAAAGAAACTGCTGCTCCAGTCAGAGGCAGCGAAGATGGCAGCGTTCAAGATGCCACTCACTCATGGGCTGCGAAGGTATCAACGACAAAACTGCTGCTTATAGCAGAGGCTGCGAAGGTAGCAACGACGAAGGTGCTGCTCTTGTCAGAAGCTGCGAAGACGTCAACGACGAAGGTGCTGCTTCTAACAGAGGCCGCGAAAACGTCGACAACGAAGGTACTGCTCATGTCAACGGCAATTCAGACACTAACAATGGAAATTGACATGTTACGAGGATTATCGTTAATGCAGACATACATGTTCCACCAAGACAAAGGCCGCAGGTGATTTCCGACACTCTTCCGATTAACTGAAGACAGTGGGCACTTGACGATGCTGACGCGATTGTCGTAATCGAAACGACAATATTTACCAAACTTCTCTCGCCATGGGATATAATGCCTTGCTGCCAAATGCAGACAGGCCGTTTTCAAAGCGAAAACAGCGAAGAGGTCATCAGCTATAATAACCGGATCTCCAATGAAGAACGCACTGGAAGCAAAATAATTAGAGAAGAACGGGAATTAATACCGCAAGAGACAGAGAATGGACGGGGGCGAACGACGAAGGAAAGACAAACAGCAACCTAAACTCAAAAGGAAGTATCCAACAATCACAAACAACAGCCCGAAAAATTCAAAATATTCCGACAGATGACAACAAAGGAGATGTGGTCTGCCCGGCAAGCAACGTGACATTTGAAGATGCGCCGACCGAGGATTGGATCCAGTGTCACCAGTGCAACGACTGGTGGCCTGTTGATTCCTCCAAATATGAAGGAAACGGACAGTTCAGATGCGAGCTGTGCTGAAGCAGGTATTCTAACGGTCACCTAACTGACTTATGCTTGTGGCTTCTAGTCGTCAACTTGCCCCACCACGAAAGTCATCTCGCCCCACCAAGCGTGGGGTAAGATGGCGAATATTGAGTAATTAATTGTAAAAATTATTTCTCACACTCCATATATTTGCATAGTAATTTTTATTATCTTGAAAGACGGTACATATATGCCTGTTTGAGTTGTGTAGTTACCAGAATAATTGTTGTTATTAAAATTCACATAAATAAATTATTAATGCTTAACGTCGTCAACTTGCCCAAGTTCCCCTAATTTCAAGACTACTTTTGACGTCATCATCAAGTTGACACGATGCAACTAGGCGCTTGTTGTTGTTGTTGTTGTTTTCTTCAAGATTGACACACGTTATATGTGAACTTTGTACTACTTTCACTTCCTGCCTTATATTATACCACAGAAGGTTAACGTGTCAACACAGTGCAGACTTGTTGTGAGGTGATACGTTGCTACGCCTCCACAAAAACGAAGGTTAACTAATTTGTTTTGTAAATACTGGTTTCCAAGACTCCTCACCCGTCAGCTCATTTATTTATTACAAACTCTCCGACCACGAATTTATTTAGAGCCCAATCTTCTATCTATAACAACACAATATTGATTTGAAACACCCTTACCCCGTTTTTTATAGTGGATGGCGGTTTGCACAATGACATTTTCTGCAACGCGAGAGCTGTTTAAGGGAATGTTTGTATTGGTACTTCTCAAGCCACTGTGTTAACGTTCTTCACATATATTACCGTTATCTACATTGTTGGCAATGGGAAAGCTTGACGCAGGTTATAAGCATAGTTTTGTTTGTGACGTGGGCAAACAGCGATGCAATAATAATAAGGTAACTTCTCTTGCGCCTAAATCCTCGGAAACCAAGCTCAAAGGCGCAACAATGCAAAAGGGTTAATTAATATCAGAATCGATGAGCCATGTTAAATTCGTCAACAGATGTACTGGTACGTATAAACATAAAACGTCAATTATATATGTCGTACTGTACATCTTTCTATGGTGTATGTCTGTGGAACTTGCAAAACAAACATCTTGATATGTTTTATACTACGTGGCGCAAAGGTAACAGAAAACTGTTTAATCTACCAGTTTGCACGCATTGTAATATGGTACCACTTTTAGCAGACTGTTTACCGATTCAAATTCAAATTATGAATCGAATGGTACGATTTATGCAGAGTTGCTTGAAATGCAGTAACTCCAGTTTGAAAATGCTCTCTCATCTAGCCTTTCAAGGTAGTGGGTCATATATGTCTAAAAGTTTTAACTATATCATGTCCAAATTCAAACTTGATGCCATGACATTCTTTTGAATGAAGTCTAATCAGTTTTATGGTATGATTCAAGACCACTACCAGGAGGGGCTAGATGATGAACTAGTATGTAGAGTCTCATTTCCAAAAGATGTATTACATAATATAAATAATGTGGGTAGCTCTTCTTTTTTAGCCATTGACGAGCTGCGCTCATTGCTTACTGTTTTATGTACTCAGTAACTTATATACATTGATTTAGTTGAATTGTACAATTTTAGTACGAATAAATGTATTATTATTCACTGGCATACGACGTTCATTTGTATAGTTGGAACACTGGCCTCTGGCACACTACATTCACTGGCATACGACGTTCATTTGTATGTTTGGAACAATGGCCTCTGGCACACTACATTCACTGGCATACGACGTTCATTTGTATCTTTGGAACACCGGCCTCTAGCACACTACATTCACTGGCATACGACGTTCATTTGTACCCTTGGAACACCGGCCTCTGGCACACTACGTTCTCTGGCATACGACGTTCATTTGTATCTTTGGAACACTAGCCTCTGGCACACTACATTCACTGGCATACGACGTTCATTCGTACCTTTGGAACACCGGCCTCTGGCAAACTACATTCACTGGCATACGACGTTCATTTGTACCTTTGGAACACCGGCCTCTGGCAGACTACGTTCTCTGGCATACGACGTTCATTTGTATCTTTGGAACACCGGCCTCTGGCACACTACATTCACTGGTATACGACGTTCATTTGTATCTTTGGAACACCGGCCTCTTGCACACTACATTCACTGGCGTACGACGTTCATTTGTATCGTTGGAACACCGGCCTCTAGCACACTACATTCACTGGCATACGACGTTCATTTGTATCTTTGGAACACCGGCCTCTTGCACACTACATTCACTGGCATACGACGTTCATTTGTATAGTTGGAACACCGGCCTCTGGCACACTACATTCACTGGCATACGACGTTCATTTGTAACTTTGGAACACCGGCCTCTGGCACACTACGTTCTCTGGCATACGACGTTCATTTGTATCTTTGGAACACCGGCCTCTGGCACACTACGTTCTCTGGCATACGACGTTCATTTGTATCTTTGGAACACCGGCCTCTGGCACACTACATTCACTGGCATATGACGTTCATTTGTACCTTTGGAACACTGGCCTCTGGCACACCACATTCACTGGCATACGACGTTCATTTGTACCTTTGGAACACCGGCCTCTGGCACACTACGTTCTCTGGCATACGACGTTCATTTGTATCTTTGGAACACCGGCCTCTGGCACACTACATTCACTGGCATACGTCGTTCATTTGTACCTTTGGAACACCGGCCTCTGGCACACTACATTCACTGGCATACGACGTTCATTTGTATCTTTGGAACACCGGCCTCTGGCACACTACATTCACTGGCATACGACGTTCATTTGTACCTTTGGAACACCGGCCTCTGGCACACTACATTCACTGGCATACGACGTTCATTTGTATCGTTGGAACACTGGCCTCTGGCACACTACATTCACTGGCATACGACGTTCATTTGTATCTTTGGAACACCGGCCTCTGGCACACTACATTCACTGGCATGCGACGTTCATTTGTATCTTTGGAACACTGGCCTCTGGCACACTACGATCACTGGCATACGACGTTCATTTGTATCTTTGGAATACTGTCCTCTGGCGCACTACGTTCACTGGCATACGACGTTCATTTGAATGCCAGTGAACGTAGTGCGCCAGCTGAGAGGAGGTGCATGTTATAAACATGTATATTTAATGAGCAGCGATAGTTATCATGTTCGTATTCTGAAAAGATTTTTTTTTTACAAAAATGGAATTAGCAATTTGATGTATGCTGAATTGTAATTGTGTTCTCTCTTTCGGTCACGGGGTTGAGAGACTATTGGGAATCTCCTAGTGTGATCACAGTGCGGAGTGATTGTATAACCGAGGTGACCATAAAGTGATATTCGTTTGTAGTTCTTCTTTCGATTGAACGACATTCACAATTAACTCTTTACCAATTACGACGAAATCTGTGAATATCTGTCAAAATAATCGGAAATGACATGACACAAATTCCTGCAAGATAATCGCTATGCAACATTCGATCGTTTTCGTTAATTTATCTTAACAACAACACTATGTAGAATGGGATTGTTAAGGAAGGACGCTATCGGAACTGGGAGCAACTGATGTGAATAGCGAGGAGATCTTATTATTAGGGGATTAATGTCCTACACTTTATTGTTATAGATATTATTAATGACTGTCCTAGTTTGACAATAATTGTATGGAATCTTTACAGCCGAGGAGGTTGTAAAGTGAAGGTGGACATCGGATTTTGTACGTTTTTTATTCGCTTCCCTCTGTTCTGAAGCAAACCGTACGCCAATACCCATACAGGTGGTCAACTCAAGAAGACTGCAATCCAAGTTAATTGATGGATTACGTGGTGATAGTAACAGTTATTTGTCTTTAGATAACGATGAATGCGGCAGCAACCCTTGCAGAAATGGCGGCACTTGCACTGACGCCGTGAACAAGTACAGTTGCACTTGTAAAGCAGGATACACGGACACCAACTGTCAAAGTGGTAGGTCGTGTTCAAACAATATGTTTCTTAACACGATAATTATTATTACGTAAATATCATATGGGTGTAGTTGATTGGAAGACATTCAAAATGCCCTATAAAGGTGTTTACTTATAAGAGTTATCTTCACGATTCTCGATAGGACATAACTATGACGGAACCTTTATCATAACACATTTTAGACCTGTATAAAAATCTTGCTGAACGTTAATACGTTGTAAATAAATAGTTTCGTATATCGCATTTACTGTGATGTTTTAGATATAGACGAATGCGCCAGCAACCCGTGTCAAAATGGCGGCTCCTGCAGTGATGAAGTGAACAAGTACAGTTGCACTTGTGACAGCGGGTACGATGGTACCAATTGTCAAACCGGTAGGTCGTTGTCTTGTAAGCGAGAATGTAATTGTGGAGGGCCGTGGTGCAGTGACTAGATCTTCGGAATCTCGACCGCGAGAACCCGGTTTCGAATCCTGTGCTGCGGTGTCGAAACTTTGGGAAGTTCGTTCACTCTACATTGCTGCAGTTCACTCAGCTTTGTGGAAGGGTACCCGGCTATAGACAATGGTGGATATTATGTTCGAATAGTCTTCGCGCATTATTTATGGCGTGGATTGATGCTTCCCTGAGAAGTCGAGATGGTGTTCGATTAAACAGGTCTGCCAGGGAGTAAAGTGTAACGTGGTTTGAGCAGTCCTGTGGACTGGATACTGCGCTATATAAGAACTTACTTTTACTTTATTTTTATGAATACTATAATAATTAAATTGTTCATTGTTGCTAGGATTAATTATGGCATACTTTTCACTATATCATTATACAACGATGACACCATCCTGCACAGACTGTAGTTTGTCTTATTAAAAGACACAATAATCAATCGCTTTGTATACGTTTGAAAAGGTGCAAGTGATTATCACTCATTTTCTGAAAGTATAGATTATATCCACCCATGGAATACCACACCAAGAGAATCACCATTATTGTGATGTCATCAGGATATTACTAATTAGCTAACTCAGGTAGGAGAAATGCCCCTTAGAAATGCGGAGAATATAAAAACCACATAAGCAAGTAGCTTTACATAACCATTGTTGTGCTTTCTGATATATTCATCTCCACTTGCTAGATCACAGGTCAATTGTCCAAGACAGCGACTGATCACAGACATACACGGTTCACGATGCACTAGAAATACTCCGTCAGACAAATAAAAGTAACATTTCTGATAAAACTATATAATTCCGTTGTATAAAGTTCATTAAAAAAACGCAGAACACGGGGTTGATTTGTAACACTGTTGTTGTTGTATTGGTTACTGTCTCAAAAATAGTGGAACATACCAAGGTTACTGATTTGTAACATTATTCCTTTTAACTCCAGATATCAACGAATGCGCCAGTCACCCTTGTCAGCACGGAGGCACCTGCACTGACGGAGTTAACAGGTACATATGCACTTGTGCCAGTGGATACGAGGGAACAACTTGTGAAACGGGTAAGTCGTCCATAGATGTTTTGTTACATCCAATATTATCATGCATGTTATTTCTACATGTAGGACATAAAGACGTTCATTTGTATCTTTGGAACTCTGGAATCTGGCACACTACGTTCACTAGCATACTACGTTCATTTTATCTTTGGAACACTGGCCTCTGGCACACTACATTCACTGGCATACGACGTTCATTTGTATCTGTGGAACTCTGGCCTCTGATAGTCAAGGTAGCGATGTATTTCCAAACGTGAGGTATTTGTAGTTATTTACTGACGTGTTTGCGTGTTTTTAAAGTGATATACATTTTAGTGTGCATCAATTGTACTGTTCAGTATGTATGGCAGCAAAGCAAGTACACTCATTACAATAATCTGAGAGGAGGTGCATGTTATATACATGCCTATTTAAAGAGCAGCGATAGCTATTATATTCTCATTTTGAAGAACAAAATAATAATTACAACAATGGAATTAGAAAAGAGATGTATGCTGAATTTTAATTGTGTTCTCTCTTTCGGTCACGGGGATGAAAGACTATTGGGAATCTCCTAGTGTGATCATAGTTGTGGAGTGATCATATTACCGAGGTGACCATGGAGTGGTTTTCGGTTGTAGTTCTTCTTTCGACTGAACGACATACACAATTAACTCTTTATTTACAGAGACTGATGAATGCGATAGCAGCCCGTGCAGAAATGGCGGCATTTGCACCGATGCCGTGAACATGTACACTTGCAATTGTAAAGTTGGGTACGAGGGAACCAACTGCCAGACTGGTAGGCCGAGCAAAGATTGTTTTTTTTCTAGGCGCGATGTTAGTATATTATACATATTACACGAGTACATTTGGTTTGACCACATTTGAAATACTTTTCTCAGGTAAGATTATGTCTTACGACGTAGACTGACGAAATCGTTCGAAATAATTAAAATAACGTGAAACAAATACTTGAGAGGATATAACCATCCAACATTTCATAGTTATCAGTTAATCTTGTCTTTGTTATCAATGATAACTGTTACTAAACTAACAGCAAATATAACGATAAGCCGTTATCATATAAAATTGCAGAGATGTACCTCTTAGACAACAAGTGAAACGCAGTTGGTGCTAGATTTGTCTTTTAAGTTTTTTTCAATTTACCAAAAAATTAAATATCGCATGGGTTTGACGGAACATCAGTTATATATTTTAACATACCAATTACGACGAAATCTGAGAATATCTGTCAAAACAATCGGATATGACATGACACATAATTCTTGCTAGTTAATTGCTATGCAACATTCGATCGTTGTCGTTAATTTATCTTAACAACAACACTATGTAGAATAGAATTGTTAAAAAGGACGCTATCGGAACTCAGACCAACTGATGTGAATGGCGAGGAGATCTTATTATTAGGGAATTAATGTCCGACACTTTATGTTGTGGACATTATTAATGACTTCCTAGTGTGACAATAATTGTATGGAATCTTTACAGCCGAGGAGGTTGTAAAGTGAAGGTGGACATCGGATTTTGTACGTTTTTTATTCGCTTCCCTCTGTTCTGGAGCAAACCGTACGCCAATACCCATACAGGTGGTCAACTCAAGAAGACTGCAATCCAAGTTAATTGATGGATTACGTGGTGATAGTAACAGTTATTTGTCTTTAGATAACGATGAATGCGGCAGCAACCCTTGCAGAAATGGCGGCACTTGCACTGACGCCGTGAACAAGTACAGTTGCACTTGTAAAGCAGGATACACGGACACCAACTGTCAAAGTTGTAGGTCGTGTTCAAACAATATGTTTCTTAACACGATAATTATTATTACGTAAATATTATATGGTGTAGTTGATTGGAAGACATTCAAAATGCCCTATAGAAGTGTTTACTTATAAGAGTTATCTTCACGATTCTCGATAGGACGTAACTATGATGGAACCTTTATCATAACACATTTTAGACCTGTATAAAAGTCTTGCTGAACGTTAATACGTTGTAAATAAATAGTTTTGTATATCGCATTTACTGTGATGTTTTAGATATAGACGAATGCGCCAGCAACCCGTGTCAAAATGGCGGCTCCTGCAGTGATGAAGTGAACAAGTACAGTTGCACTTGTGACAGCGGGTACGATGGTACCAATTGTCAAACCGGTAGGTCGTTGTCTTGTAAGCGAGAATGTAATTGTGGAGGGCCGTGGTGCAGTGACTAGATCTTCGGAATCTCGACCGCGAGAACCCGGTTTCGAATCCTGTGCTGCGGTGTCGAAACTTTGGGAAGTTCGTTCACTCTACATTGCTGCAGTTCACTCAGCTTTGTGGAAGGGTACCCGGCTATAGACAATGGTGGATATTATGTTCGAATAGTCTTCGCGCATTATTTATGGCGTGGATTGATGCTTCCCTGAGAAGTCGAGATGGTGTTCGATTAAACAGGTCTGCCAGGGAGTAAAGTGTAACGTGGTTTGAGCAGTCCTGTGGACTGGATATTGCGCTATATAAGAACTTACTTTTACTTTATTTTTATGAATACTATAATAATTAAATTGTTCATTGTTGCTAGGATTAATTATGGCATACTTTTCACTATATCATTATACAACGATGACACCATCCTGCACAGACTGTAGTTTGTCTTATTAAAAGACACAATAATCAATCGCTTTGTATACGTTTGAAAAGGTGCAAGTGATTATCACTCATTTTCTGAAAGTATAGATTATATCCACCCATGGAATACCACACCAAGAGAATCACCATTATTGTGATGTCATCAGGATATTACTAATTAGCTAACTCAGGTAGGAGAAATGCCCCTTAGAAATGCGGAGAATATAAAAACCACATAAGCAAGTAGCTTTACATAACCATTGTTGTGCTTTCTGATATATTCATCTCCACTTGCTAGATCACAGGTCAATTGTCCAAGACAGCGACTGATCACAGACATACACGGTTCACGATGCACTAGAAATACTCCGTCAGACAAATAAAAGTAACATTTCTGATAAAACTATATAATTCCGTTGTATAAAGTTCATTAAAAAAACGCAGAACACGGGGTTGATTTGTAACACTGTTGTTGTTGTATTGGTTACTGTCTCAAAAATAGTGGAACATACCAAGGTTACTGATTTGTAACATTATTCCTTTTAACTCCAGATATCAACGAATGCGCCAGTCACCCTTGTCAGCACGGAGGCACCTGCACTGACGGAGTTAACAGGTACATATGCACTTGTGCCAGTGGATACGAGGGAACAACTTGTGAAACGGGTAAGTCGTCCATAGATGTTTTGTTACATCCAATATTATCATGCATGTTATTTCTACATGTAGGACATAAAGACGTTCATTTGTATCTTTGGAACTCTGGAATCTGGCACACTACGTTCACTAGCATACTACGTTCATTTTATCTTTGGAACACTGGCCTCTGGCACACTACATTCACTGGCATACGACGTTCATTTGTATCTGTGGAACTCTGGCCTCTGATAGTCAAGGTAGCGATGTATTTCCAAACGTGAGGTATTTGTAGTTATTTACTGACGTGTTTGCGTGTTTTTAAAGTGATATACATTTTAGTGTGCATAAATTGTACTGTTCAGTATGTATGGCAGCAAAGCAAGTACACTCATTACAATAATCTGAGAGGAGGTGCATGTTATATACATGCCTATTTAAAGAGCAGCGATAGCTATTATATTCTCATTTTGAAGAACAAAATAATAATTACAACAATGGAATTAGAAAAGAGATGTATGCTGAATTTTAATTGTGTTCTCTCTTTCGGTCACGGGGATGAAAGACTATTGGGAATCTCCTAGTGTGATCATAGTTGTGGAGTGATCATATTACCGAGGTGACCATGGAGTGGTTTTCGGTTGTAGTTCTTCTTTCGACTGAACGACATACACAATTAACTCTTTATTTACAGAGACTGATGAATGCGATAGCAGCCCGTGCAGAAATGGCGGCATTTGCACCGATGCCGTGAACATGTACACTTGCAATTGTAAAGTTGGGTACGAGGGAACCAACTGCCAGACTGGTAGGCCGAGCAAAGATTGTTTTTTTTCTAGGCGCGATGTTAGTATATTATACATATTACACGAGTACATTTGGTTTGACCACATTTGAAATACTTTTCTCAGGTAAGATTATGTCTTACGACGTAGACTGACGAAATCGTTCGAAATAATTAAAATAACGTGAAACAAATACTTGAGAGGATATAACCATCCAACATTTCATAGTTATCAGTTAATCTTGTCTTTGTTATCAATGATAACTGTTACTAAACTAACAGCAAATATAACGATAAGCCGTTATCATATAAAATTGCAGAGATGTACCTCTTAGACAACAAGTGAAACGCAGTTGGTGCTAGATTTGTCTTTTAAGTTTTTTTCAATTTACCAAAAAATTAAATATCGCATGGGTTTGACGGAACATCAGTTATATATTTTAACATACCAATTACGACGAAATCTGAGAATATCTGTCAAAACAATCGGATATGACATGACACATAATTCTTGCTAGTTAATTGCTATGCAACATTCGATCGTTGTCGTTAATTTATCTTAACAACAACACTATGTAGAATAGAATTGTTAAAAAGGACGCTATCGGAACTCAGACCAACTGATGTGAATGGCGAGGAGATCTTATTATTAGGGAATTAATGTCCGACACTTTATGTTGTGGACATTATTAATGACTTCCTAGTGTGACAATAATTGTATGGAATCTTTACAGCCGAGGAGGTTGTAAAGTGAAGGTGGACATCGGATTTTGTACGTTTTTTATTCGCTTCCCTCTGTTCTGGAGCAAACCGTACGCCAATACCCATACAGGTGGTCAACTCAAGAAGACTGCAATCCAAGTTAATTGATGGATTACGTGGTGATAGTAACAGTTATTTGTCTTTAGATAACGATGAATGCGGCAGCAACCCTTGCAGAAATGGCGGCACTTGCACTGACGCCGTGAACAAGTACAGTTGCACTTGTAAAGCAGGATACACGGACACCAACTGTCAAAGTGGTAGGTCGTGTTCAAACAATATGTTTCTTAACACGATAATTATTATTACGTAAATATTATATGGTGTAGTTGATTGGAAGACATTCAAAATGCCCTATAGAAGTGTTTACTTATAAGAGTTATCTTCACGATTCTCGATAGGACGTAACTATGATGGAACCTTTATCATAACACATTTTAGACCTGTATAAAAGTCTTGCTGAACGTTAATACGTTGTAAATAAATGGTTTTGTATATCGCATTTACTGTGATGTTTTAGATATAGACGAATGCGCCAGCAACCCGTGTCAAAATGGCGGCTCCTGCAGTGATGAAGTGAACAAGTACAGTTGCACTTGTGACAGCGGGTACGATGGTACCAATTGTCAAACCGGTAGGTCGTTGTCTTGTAAGCGAGAATGTAATTGTGGAGGGCCGTGGTGCAGTGACTAGATCTTCGGAATCTCGACCGCGAGAACCCGGTTTCGAATCCTGTGCTGCGGTGTCGAAACTTTGGGAAGTTCGTTCACTCTGCATTGCTGCAGTTCACTCAGCTTTGTGGAAGGGTACCCGGCTATAGACAATGGTGGATATTATGTTCGAATAGTCTTCGCGCATTATTTATGGCGTGGATTGATGCTTCCCTGAGAAGTCGAGATGGTGTTCGATTAAACAGGTCTGCCAGGGAGTAAAGTGTAAAGTGGTTTGAGCAGTCCTGTGGACTGGATACTGCGCTATATAAGAACTTACTTTTACTTTATTTTTATGAATACTATAATAATTAAATTGTTCATTGTTGCTAGGATTAATTATGGCATACTTTTCACTATATCATTATACAACGATGACACCATCCTGCACAGACTGTAGTTTGTCTTATTAAAAGACACAATAATCAATCGCTTTGTATACGTTTGAAAAGGTGCAAGTGATTATCACTCATTTTCTGAAAGTATAGATTATATCCACCCATGGAATACCACACCAAGAGAATCACCATTATTGTGATGTCATCAGGATATTACTAATTAGCTAACTCAGGTAGGAGAAATGCCCCTTAGAAATGCGGAGAATATAAAAACCACATAAGCAAGTAGCTTTACATAACCATTGTTGTGCTTTCTGATATATTCATCTCCACTTGCTAGATCACAGGTCAATTGTCCAAGACAGCGACTGATCACAGACATACACGGTTCACGATGCACTAGAAATACTCCGTCAGACAAATAAAAGTAACATTTCTGATAAAACTATATAATTCCGTTGTATAAAGTTCATTAAAAAAACGCAGAACACGGGGTTGATTTGTAACACTGTTGTTGTTGTATTGGTTACTGTCTCAAAAATAGTGGAACATACCAAGGTTACTGATTTGTAACATTATTCCTTTTAACTCCAGATATCAACGAATGCGCCAGTCACCCTTGTCAGCACGGAGGCACCTGCACTGACGGAGTTAACAGGTACATATGCACTTGTGCCAGTGGATACGAGGGAACAACTTGTGAAACGGGTAAGTCGTCCATAGATGTTTTGTTACATCCAATATTATCATGCATGTTATTTCTACATGTAGGACATAAAGACGTTCATTTGTATCTTTGGAACTCTGGAATCTGGCACACTACGTTCACTAGCATACTACGTTCATTTTATCTTTGGAACACTGGCCTCTGGCACACTACATTCACTGGCATACGACGTTCATTTGTATCTGTGGAACTCTGGCCTCTGATAGTCAAGGTAGCGATGTATTTCCAAACGTGAGGTATTTGTAGTTATTTACTGACGTGTTTGCGTGTTTTTAAAGTGATATACATTTTAGTGTGCATCAATTGTACTGTTCAGTATGTATGGCAGCAAAGCAAGTACACTCATTACAATAATCTGAGAGGAGGTGCATGTTATATACATGCCTATTTAAAGAGCAGCGATAGCTATTATATTCTCATTTTGAAGAACAAAATAATAATTACAACAATGGAATTAGAAAAGAGATGTATGCTGAATTTTAATTGTGTTCTCTCTTTCGGTCACGGGGATGAAAGACTATTGGGAATCTCCTAGTGTGATCATAGTTGTGGAGTGATCATATTACCGAGGTGACCATGGAGTGGTTTTCGGTTGTAGTTCTTCTTTCGACTGAACGACATACACAATTAACTCTTTATTTACAGAGACTGATGAATGCGATAGTAGCCCGTGCAGAAATGGCGGCATTTGCACCGATGCCGTGAACATGTACACTTGCAATTGTAAAGTTGGGTACGAGGGAACCAACTGCCAGACTGGTAGGCCGAGCAAAGATTGTTTTTTTTCTAGGCGCGATGTTAGTATATTATACATATTACACGAGTACATTTGGTTTGACCACATTTGAAATACTTTTCTCAGGTAAGATTATGTCTTACGACGTAGACTGACGAAATCGTTCGAAATAATTAAAATAACGTGAAACAAATACTTGAGAGGATATAACCATCCAACATTTCATAGTTATCAGTTAATCTTGTCTTTGTTATCAATGATAACTGTTACTAAACTAACAGCAAATATAACGATAAGCCGTTATCATATAAAATTGCAGAGATGTACCTCTTAGACAACAAGTGAAACGCAGTTGGTGCTAGATTTGTCTTTTAAGTTTTTTTCAATTTACCAAAAAATTAAATATCGCATGGGTTTGACGGAACATCAGTTATATATTTTAACATACCAATTACGACGAAATCTGAGAATATCTGTCAAAACAATCGGATATGACATGACACATAATTCTTGCTAGTTAATTGCTATGCAACATTCGATCGTTGTCGTTAATTTATCTTAACAACAACACTATGTAGAATAGAATTGTTAAAAAGGACGCTATCGGAACTCAGACCAACTGATGTGAATGGCGAGGAGATCTTATTATTAGGGAATTAATGTCCGACACTTTATGTTGTGGACATTATTAATGACTTCCTAGTGTGACAATAATTGTATGGAATCTTTACAGCCGAGGAGGTTGTAAAGTGAAGGTGGACATCGGATTTTGTACGTTTTTTATTCGCTTCCCTCTGTTCTGGAGCAAACCGTACGCCAATACCCATACAGGTGGTCAACTCAAGAAGACTGCAATCCAAGTTAATTGATGGATTACGTGGTGATAGTAACAGTTATTTGTCTTTAGATAACGATGAATGCGGCAGCAACCCTTGCAGAAATGGCGGCACTTGCACTGACGCCGTGAACAAGTACAGTTGCACTTGTAAAGCAGGATACACGGACACCAACTGTCAAAGTGGTAGGTCGTGTTCAAACAATATGTTTCTTAACACGATAATTATTATTACGTAAATATTATATGGTGTAGTTGATTGGAAGACATTCAAAATGCCCTATAGAAGTGTTTACTTATAAGAGTTATCTTCACGATTCTCGATAGGACGTAACTATGATGGAACCTTTATCATAACACATTTTAGACCTGTATAAAAGTCTTGCTGAACGTTAATACGTTGTAAATAAATGGTTTTGTATATCGCATTTACTGTGATGTTTTAGATATAGACGAATGCGCCAGCAACCCGTGTCAAAATGGCGGCTCCTGCAGTGATGAAGTGAACAAGTACAGTTGCACTTGTGACAGCGGGTACGATGGTACCAATTGTCAAACCGGTAGGTCGTTGTCTTGTAAGCGAGAATGTAATTGTGGAGGGCCGTGGTGCAGTGACTAGATCTTCGGAATCTCGACCGCGAGAACCCGGTTTCGAATCCTGTGCTGCGGTGTCGAAACTTTGGGAAGTTCGTTCACTCTGCATTGCTGCAGTTCACTCAGCTTTGTGGAAGGGTACCCGGCTATAGACAATGGTGGATATTATGTTCGAATAGTCTTCGCGCATTATTTATGGCGTGGATTGATGCTTCCCTGAGAAGTCGAGATGGTGTTCGATTAAACAGGTCTGCCAGGGAGTAAAGTGTAAAGTGGTTTGAGCAGTCCTGTGGACTGGATACTGCGCTATATAAGAACTTACTTTTACTTTATTTTTATGAATACTATAATAATTAAATTGTTCATTGTTGCTAGGATTAATTATGGCATACTTTTCACTATATCATTATACAACGATGACACCATCCTGCACAGACTGTAGTTTGTCTTATTAAAAGACACAATAATCAATCGCTTTGTATACGTTTGAAAAGGTGCAAGTGATTATCACTCATTTTCTGAAAGTATAGATTATATCCACCCATGGAATACCACACCAAGAGAATCACCATTATTGTGATGTCATCAGGATATTACTAATTAGCTAACTCAGGTAGGAGAAATGCCCCTTAGAAATGCGGAGAATATAAAAACCACATAAGCAAGTAGCTTTACATAACCATTGTTGTGCTTTCTGATATATTCATCTCCACTTGCTAGATCACAGGTCAATTGTCCAAGACAGCGACTGATCACAGACATACACGGTTCACGATGCACTAGAAATACTCCGTCAGACAAATAAAAGTAACATTTCTGATAAAACTATATAATTCCGTTGTATAAAGTTCATTAAAAAAACGCAGAACACGGAGTTGATTTGTAACACTGTTGTTGTTGTATTGGTTACTGTCTCAAAAATAGTGGAACATACCAAGGTTACTGATTTGTAACATTATTCCTTTTAACTCCAGATATCAACGAATGCGCCAGTCACCCTTGTCAGCACGGAGGCACCTGCACTGACGGAGTTAACAGGTACATATGCACTTGTGCCAGTGGATACGAGGGAACAACTTGTGAAACGGGTAAGTCGTCCATAGATGTTTTGTTACATCCAATATTATCATGCATGTTATTTCTACATGTAGGACATAAAGACGTTCATTTGTATCTTTGGAACTCTGGAATCTGGCACACTACGTTCACTAGCATACTACGTTCATTTTATCTTTGGAACACTGGCCTCTGGCACACTACATTCACTGGCATACGACGTTCATTTGTATCTGTGGAACTCTGGCCTCTGATAGTCAAGGTAGCGATGTATTTCCAAACGTGAGGTATTTGTAGTTATTTACTGACGTGTTTGCGTGTTTTTAAAGTGATATACATTTTAGTGTGCATCAATTGTACTGTTCAGTATGTATGGCAGCAAAGCAAGTACACTCATTACAATAATCTGAGAGGAGGTGCATGTTATATACATGCCTATTTAAAGAGCAGCGATAGCTATTATATTCTCATTTTGAAGAACAAAATAATAATTACAACAATGGAATTAGAAAAGAGATGTATGCTGAATTTTAATTGTGTTCTCTCTTTCGGTCACGGGGATGAAAGACTATTGGGAATCTCCTAGTGTGATCATAGTTGTGGAGTGATCATATTACCGAGGTGACCATGGAGTGGTTTTCGGTTGTAGTTCTTCTTTCGACTGAACGACATACACAATTAACTCTTTATTTACAGAGACTGATGAATGCGATAGTAGCCCGTGCAGAAATGGCGGCATTTGCACCGATGCCGTGAACATGTACACTTGCAATTGTAAAGTTGGGTACGAGGGAACCAACTGCCAGACTGGTAGGCCGAGCAAAGATTGTTTTTTTTCTAGGCGCGATGTTAGTATATTATACATATTACACGAGTACATTTGGTTTGACCACATTTGAAATACTTTTCTCAGGTAAGATTATGTCTTACGACGTAGACTGACGAAATCGTTCGAAATAATTAAAATAACGTGAAACAAATACTTGAGAGGATATAACCATCCAACATTTCATAGTTATCAGTTAATCTTGTCTTTGTTATCAATGATAACTGTTACTAAACTAACAGCAAATATAACGATAAGCCGTTATCATATAAAATTGCAGAGATGTACCTCTTAGACAACAAGTGAAACGCAGTTGGTGCTAGATTTGTCTTTTAAGTTTTTTTCAATTTACCAAAAAATTAAATATCGCATGGGTTTGACGGAACATCAGTTATATATTTTAACATACCAATTACGACGAAATCTGAGAATATCTGTCAAAACAATCGGATATGACATGACACATAATTCTTGCTAGTTAATTGCTATGCAACATTCGATCGTTGTCGTTAATTTATCTTAACAACAACACTATGTAGAATAGAATTGTTAAAAAGGACGCTATCGGAACTCAGACCAACTGATGTGAATGGCGAGGAGATCTTATTATTAGGGAATTAATGTCCGACACTTTATGTTGTGGACATTATTAATGACTTCCTAGTGTGACAATAATTGTATGGAATCTTTACAGCCGAGGAGGTTGTAAAGTGAAGGTGGACATCGGATTTTGTACGTTTTTTATTCGCTTCCCTCTGTTCTGGAGCAAACCGTACGCCAATACCCATACAGGTGGTCAACTCAAGAAGACTGCAATCCAAGTTAATTGATGGATTACGTGGTGATAGTAACAGTTATTTGTCTTTAGATAACGATGAATGCGGCAGCAACCCTTGCAGAAATGGCGGCACTTGCACTGACGCCGTGAACAAGTACAGTTGCACTTGTAAAGCAGGATACACGGACACCAACTGTCAAAGTGGTAGGTCGTGTTCAAACAATATGTTTCTTAACACGATAATTATTATTACGTAAATATTATATGGTGTAGTTGATTGGAAGACATTCAAAATGCCCTATAGAAGTGTTTACTTATAAGAGTTATCTTCACGATTCTCGATAGGACGTAACTATGATGGAACCTTTATCATAACACATTTTAGACCTGTATAAAAGTCTTGCTGAACGTTAATACGTTGTAAATAAATGGTTTTGTATATCGCATTTACTGTGATGTTTTAGATATAGACGAATGCGCCAGCAACCCGTGTCAAAATGGCGGCTCCTGCAGTGATGAAGTGAACAAGTACAGTTGCACTTGTGACAGCGGGTACGATGGTACCAATTGTCAAACCGGTAGGTCGTTGTCTTGTAAGCGAGAATGTAATTGTGGAGGGCCGTGGTGCAGTGACTAGATCTTCGGAATCTCGACCGCGAGAACCCGGTTTCGAATCCTGTGCTGCGGTGTCGAAACTTTGGGAAGTTCGTTCACTCTACATTGCTGCAGTTCACTCAGCTTTGTGGAAGGGTACCCGGCTATAGACAATGGTGGATATTATGTTCGAATAGTCTTCGCGCATTATTTATGGCGTGGATTGATGCTTCCCTGAGAAGTCGAGATGGTGTTCGATTAAACAGGTCTGCCAGGGAGTAAAGTGTAACGTGGTTTGAGCAGTCCTGTGGACTGGATACTGCGCTATATAAGAACTTACTTTTACTTTATTTTTATGAATACTATAATAATTAAATTGTTCATTGTTGCTAGGATTAATTATGGCATACTTTTCACTATATCATTATACAACGATGACACCATCCTGCACAGACTGTAGTTTGTCTTATTAAAAGACACAATAATCAATCGCTTTGTATACGTTTGAAAAGGTGCAAGTGATTATCACTCATTTTCTGAAAGTATAGATTATATCCACCCATGGAATACCACACCAAGAGAATCACCATTATTGTGATGTCATCAGGATATTACTAATTAGCTAACTCAGGTAGGAGAAATGCCCCTTAGAAATGCGGAGAATATAAAAACCACATAAGCAAGTAGCTTTACATAACCATTGTTGTGCTTTCTGATATATTCATCTCCACTTGCTAGATCACAGGTCAATTGTCCAAGACAGCGACTGATCACAGACATACACGGTTCACGATGCACTAGCAATACTCCGTCAGACAAATAAAAGTAACATTTCTGATAAAACTGTATAATTCCGTTGTATACATTTTATTTAAAAAACGCAGAACACGGGGTGGATTTGTAACACTGTTGTTGTTGTATTGGTTACTGTCTCAAAAATAGTGGAACATACAAAGGTTACTGATTTGTAACATTATTCCTTTTAACTCCAGATATCAACGAATGCGCCAGTCACCCTTGTCAGCACGGAGGCACCTGCACTGACGGAGTTAACAGGTACACGTGCACTTGTGCCAGTGGATACGAGGGAACAACTTGTGAAACGGGTAAGTCGTCCGTAGATGTTTTGTTATATCCAATGTTATCATGTATATTACTTCTACATGTAGGACATAACAATGTAATTGAATACTTACGTATGTATATATATATATATATAAATATATATATATACATATATGTTTTCAATTATATATATATATATATATATATATATGTATATATGTATTCAATTACTTTATATATATATATATATATATATATTTATTATACACGTCCCTTTGTAATGATAACTCGTTGTCGAAACGCGATCTAACTATACCCGCATATGCGTGAGCGCGCATATTACTTCTACATGTAGGACATAACAATGTAATTGAATACTTACGTATGTATATATATATATATATATAAATATATATACATATATGTTTTCAATTATATATATATATATATATATATATGTATATATGTATTCAATTACTTTATATATATATATATATTTATTATACACGTCCCTTTGTAATGATAACTCGTTGTCGAAACGCGATCTAACTATACCCGCATATGCGTGTGCGTGCGCTCGTGTGTGTGAGTGTATAGTTGCGCAAATGCATGTATGTTGTATGTATGGCTGTATGCGTGATTGTAAGTATTATGTATGTGCGTGTGTATGTACGTACGTATGTACGTGTGAATTTATGTGTGTATGTATGTTTGTATGTATGTATATATGTATAAGTGTGTATGCATAAATGTATGTATGTATTTTAGGAAAATGGGTGCACTGGGCTCAAGTATCCTCTGTTAAACATTTGGAACATGTACGAAGACCCTAATGCACTGGCTACGGAGTATAGGTGGCGAATGTGAACCCTAACCACAGACATCTGATAAAATCAGTTTAGTCCTTTCAGGTAGATGGTCTTCTCTGCAAAACAATTTTTGTAAATTAAACCTAAAAAAGAAAAACGTATGATTAATGGTACATCTAAATAACGACTATCGGTCTATAACGGAGACGAGAATGCGTGATTATCCAGTCATGGCACAGGGATGCATTCAGCCGTTACATTCCCATGCCACTGAATATTAAACAATGACCACTTGGACAAGGCTAAGGATAGTAACCGGGGGTTTCCCTCATCTGTCCTGTTAAATAACATAGATGAATACATATTTTTGTTTTGTTTTTTGTTTTTAAAAAACATACATATACATATATACAATGACATAGGGTTCGCTACAAGATGGAAAGAGTATTTGCAACCCGATGGTGTTCTTCTGAATCAGAGGGGGACGATGCTCTATTTTAAAAACATACGGTGTGCCGTACGAAGGTATGCGCTGAAATTAAAGTAAACACGGGAATGCGAAGTTGTGGTGCTGCCCACAGTGCCGCTACTGCTGACCACAAACACGTGTCGTTTTTATTAATAATTAATACATGGGTAAACCTGTAACAGCTACACAATTGCAATAACATTACGACGTCTCACGGTGTCCTAAACGCTAGGTTCATTGTTCTGTAGAAGTCCATTGTTCATTGTAATTTGGTGGCCACCAGCATATCTTTCAGATTCTTGTTCTTTGAGAATGCTGTTATAAATCCCGGCGTGTCTATTTCTGGATACACGGTTTGAAGCGGTTTATAGGTGGCTTTAACTAGTTTAGCAATTGTTAGTCCCTGGTGGGAGAAGCGAATCACAAAAGGTATAATATCAAAAGAGTCCTCTCTAACATTCAGTCCCCGTGGCTGCGTAGTTTTAAGTCTTGTAATCCATTTTAATCACAATTCCGTCTGTAAATGGTTTCCAGTGAGGCGACGTCAGAAAATGGCCCTGATTCCAAGATTGTAATTCGCAAATCGGATATTGAGTGACCGGCTCCATTAAAATGCTTGGCCACTTGTGTGTCCTTGTGATGTCGTATGTCCGATCTGTGATTATTTAGACGTGTTCGGAGTTGATTGACAGTCTCACCCACGTATCTTGCGGGGCAGGCGTTGCAGGTAATTAGGTAAACTACGCTGGATGTACAGCAATTGTTGATCTTGCCCTTGCCAATATGTGTGAAATCTACAAATACCGTACAGGCTAGACACCTTTTCACCTGACATTGCACGGCTTGTTCTTTCCTGTTCTGATTTTTAATGTCCGCTAGGGTAGAGCTTTTAATGTGCCTTAAAAAATGCGATGTATAATTCCTTTGCCTCAGGCTATGAAAAAGTGTTTGTACGGCTTAATCAAAGTCTGATTTATTGTTGCAAATCCTGTGAAATCGTAACACACATGTAGTTGCGACTTGAGGATACCAGAGAAGGTATGTTTCGGATGGAACGAGTCTTTGTTGATGTGTATCTGTTGGTTTAAAGTAAACCTTGCTGTCAAGATGCCCCGTCGAATTAAAGCGTTCGGCTTTAAAGATCGTAATGTCCAAGAAGTCTATTGAGTGTTTACTAGTAACTGACGTTAATTTTACGCAATTTTGATGGATATTTAGTATGTCTAAGAAAACTAGGAATCATAATTCCCATGTGTCCAGATTTCGAAAATATCATCCAAATTCGTAAATAGATTAATGGTAATTTGTTGCATTTCCTTAGTGCTTGTTTCTCCCACTGAGCCATAAAAAGATTGGCATAGTTGGGGGCAAATCGTTTCCCCATTGCAGTGCCGAAAATGTGAAGGTACCAGCTTGCTCCGAATAAAAAGTCGTGTTCTAAGGAAATTTTAAGTAGTTCTAAAATGTCTGCGTCTGGGCGGTCAAAATCCGGGTTTCGTAAAAAAAAGCCTGTCTTACTTCTTCAGTCCCCGAAATATTGTCAATATTGGTGTACAGGCTTTCTACATCCATGGAGAACAGTAACGCATCACTAGGAATTTGGATTTTAATCACTTTATCAATTAAGTCTGTAGTGTTTTTAACATACGAAGCATATGTATGTATGTATGTATGTATGTATGTATGTATGTATGCATGTATGTATGTATGTATGTATGTATGTATGTATGTATGTATTATATTTGTTTGTACGTACGCATTCATGAGTGCATGCGTGTATGCGTGTATGAATATATGTGCATATGCCTTAATGCGTGTAAGCGTGTACGTATGTATAGTTGTTGGTGTGTAATCCTTTTCTTCCTAGGTAGATTGCATCGATGAAAGATCCTTAAAGTTTTTATCCTTAAGGTTTTGCCAATGGGTTACGGCTTCTTACTGGTTATGGTTTGGTAAACTATAAAACATGTCATATAAACACACACACTCACACACTCACACACACACACACACACACACACACACACACACACACACACACACACACACACACACACACACACACACACACACACACACACACACACACACACACACACACACACACACACACACACACACACACACACACACACACACACACACACACACACACACACACACACACACACATACACACACACACATACACACACACGCATACACATACACACACGCACACACACACGCATACACGCACGCACGCACACACACACTCACGCACACACACTTACACTTACACTAGTTTTTGTTTTCTTTCCAGATATCGACGAATGTTTCAGTCACCCATGTCGAAATGGGGGCATCTGCTCTGACCGAGTGAACAGGTACACATGCACTTGTGCCATTGGATACGAAGGCATTATTTGTGAAACGGGTAAGTCGTGTGTATGTGTTTACCACATTTAATTTCTTAGAAAATATTTTACACAAATTAGAACACTAATGTTATCATTGAAGTTGGCATTTCGAAATATCCTTATCGTGTTTATTATGCACTTATTCTTGTAGAGTTGTACTCGCCCGAGTTGGACCCGCCTAACACGAAGGAAGCGTCCATGAGTCTGATTGACACAAACACTGACACCTGTCTGAGCCTGGAGGACGTCGAGATGTACACATTCTCGCCGTCGATGAGTCAGTGGCTGCCTCGACCACAGAATGCTTGCTGGAGGTCGGGACTCGTCATCAAGCACCGTGTACCAGACAACATACACGCATCTTTCACAGTCAGAATCAGCGGTCATCGTCTGGTGTGCTCCAAGTCGCACCTCAGGGTAATAACCAAACACAACGACTCGCCTGACTGCGGACTGGTGTCTGGAAACTACCAGATTTGTAAGCTGAGCGGAGTCACCGAGCCGGAACCTGGGAGTCTGACCACGTGTGTCGCAGCTTGTCAATACAAGGAGACCAAAACCAAGTACGTCATCGTTGAAGTCCCGAACAAGCACGAAGGCTGGAAGTTGTGTGAGCTCAGCGTCGAGTGACGGACTTCCTATTGTAAACAAATGGTTGTTTACGATGAGATGAACACGGATTTGTGTTCAACAGTGATGCTTGGGAGTATAACAATACATCGATCTGTCGATATATCGCAAAATATAAATGTGACGATGAATACTCTCGATAATAAATTTTATTTTCGAAAATTATCATTGACAGTACAGTGAATTATCGATAGTAACACTAGTTAAACAAAACAATCAGCAGGGTTAATTATACAACTGAACAACTATTTTAAGACATGCTTTGTGACCTTGTTTCGAATCCACCAGTTTGAACCAAATGCCTTCAACACTACACGGTGTTGCTACCTGTCTGTTAAATTTAGGGAAATCTTCCTGGCTACTTCCTACGCCTATCAAAGTACTATTGGAAGAGTAATAAAGGGTATCATTACAATAGTGGTCACCTATCGCAATAGTACGACTATGCTCGCCACTACTTATCATTCTGAATTCTGTAATATAGGAATGGTTTGTCGTATTTGAACCGTAGAGAGAGGTGGAGAGATAGGGACGTTTTCGGTAGATACGGAGAAGAGATACATCGAAAAGTGTGTGAGGAGTACATTAGATAAAGGATAAATAGAAGGAGCGATGGACAAAGAACACGAACGTAGTACGATATGGTTGGAAATATTGAGATGGACACAGAGGCCATTAGATTGAATATGGAGGGAAGGAAAAAGTGATGGTGCACCACTGAGCTCCGATTTTACTAGGATAAAGATCGGCAAAATAAGTAGTGTTATTAAATAATTAATATTAATATTAGTACTGGCACTGGCATTAACATTCTTCTTCTTCTTCTTATTATTATTAGTAGTAGTGGTATTATTATTATTATTATTATTTGTAGTAGTAGTTGTAGTAGTAGTAGTTGTATTATTATTATTATTAGTAGTAGTAGTAATATTATTATTATTATTAGTAGTAGTAATATTATTATTATTATTATTATTATTAGCAGTAGTAGTAGTAGTAGCAGTAGTAGTAGTAGTAGTAGTAGTGGTAGTGGTAGTGGTAGTAGTAGTAGTAGTAGTAGTAGTAGTAGTAGTAGTAGTAGTACAGCATTAATGATTGAGGAATGGCAAACACAGAGATGAGGGAGGGGAATGAGAGGAGTGGTGAGAGGAGGGGTGAGAGGAGAGATGAGGGAGGGGGTGATAGGAGAGATGAGGGAGGGGGTGAGGGGAGGGATGAGGGAGGGGTGAGAGGAGGGATGAAGGGAGGGGTGAGAGGAGGGGTGTAATGATGGAAGGAGAGATACATGTTACAATATATAAGAACGTTATAATTGATCATTCTCGATATTCTTGCTAGGATTTGTATACAGATCATCGTTTTAGTTTTACATTTCCTGTGGGTATCCTGTGATCAAATCATGTGGCTTTATAGGTACTGTACGTGTATTTATTTCTGTCGTACTAGAATGTAGTCCATTTGGGCCTTGGAGCTATTTTGATACTCGCGGCCTTGTCCTACTATGTGTTCTACCCCGCCATCATCTCGCAAACTTGCAGCGGAATACAATTGGCAAACATGCCATCTGATCCCAAAATATGTATTTCCATCTGCGACTTGTAGATATGACCTAGAACACGTGTCACCTTGACAACACACCCTACGGACACGATCCACAATGCACGTTCGAGAAACAATGTCGACGTGACAGTTTTTCATATCACCGTGTGGTTATTATAATAGTATGTCTGGAGTGCTTGCACAATCAGTAACTATGT
Organism: Escarpia spicata; assembly: GCA_963995525.1. Lineage (NCBI taxonomy): Eukaryota > Metazoa > Annelida > Polychaeta > Sabellida > Siboglinidae > Escarpia > Escarpia spicata. Next base: position 6,456,737 of record OZ023206.1, on the reverse strand, counting down.
GCAGTAATGCTTTTTTACTTTTCCGAATATGCAAAACGAAGACATGGTTAGTGGCACCCGAGTGACTGTCCTAGTAAGACTGATTATACTTTCTTTATAGACGTACAGCATTGTTCTGTGGTGTGGAGTAAATGGAGTAACCGGAATAGCTGCAGTAACCGGAATAACTGCAGTAACGGGAATAACCGCAATAACTGGGCTAACGGGTGACGGGGTCCAGGTTGTATTGATACGAGACGTATGGTGGGACACAATACACTGCCGGGTCAATTAAAATTCTTAGAGATGAGAGACTCAATCCATCAATATAACGGGGAGACGAGTGTTTAGACCAGTCCCTGGTTTAACAAATGTATATATATGTTTGCCAACATTACAACATGTTGTTATTTTTATTATTGTTTGTGTGCAACTGTCGATGTATTTATTCGGGATCATGTTGCCGTAGGCAGCATATTTCTAAGAAAATATGTGTATTGTGGAATGATTTATTGTGCAGAATGCAACTGATCAAACGATCTCAAAAAAGAAAGAAACAAGACTAACTTTGACACTGCACAAAGTCTGTTTCTGATTGACGCAGCGGGTGCATCAATTAATTTACTCGAATTAGTTAACACTAATACATATATTTCGTGGAGCGCAGTAGCGCAGTAGCGCAGTGAATAGAGCGCCTGACTCTCAATCGAGACAACTCGGTTTCAAATCCTGCTCTGCCTCGTCGAACCTTGAGCGAGTTCGTTCACTCGATGTCGCTCCATTTCACTCAGCTGTATGAGTGAGTACCTGGATGTATACAGTGGGGATATTTATGTACGAATAGTGTTTGCGCATTCATTTCAGCATTGCTGAAAGCTTCTCAGAGAAATCAAGAGGATGTTCGATTGAACAAGTCTGCCAGGGAGTATAGTGTAGTGTTTTGAACAGTCCTACGGACTGGATACTGCGCTAGATAGTCGCATGCCATTTATACTTACTTGGAAGTATGGACTTGCACCGAGTGGATAATTCAACAGGTTGTTTTGTCATAATTAAAATATATGGTCTTAACATCACTAAGTATTACAAACCAAATATAAAGGTTCACCTCATAGTCGTAACAGGGTCACTCTGTGATATTTACGTAGTATTTGTTCTCCATTTATGATGAAACACTGTGTGTGCATTGTATGAAGTCTATCGACTAAACACTTGTGCAAAAGCCGTCTTATTATATATTACATTACCTGCATGTTATACATTCTTATTACTAACAACCACAACTAGATTTACATTGTTAGCACATATGGTATTTAGCCATACCAAAATGATTCTGACTTTGATCTGGCATTGGTGTCTTAAAGCTGCTGTCGCAATTCCTTTCGCTCTCGTCTCGTTTTAGATTAATTGCACACGCACGCGCACCAACAAAGAAACATACGCTCACAAGCACACACACACACACACACACACACACACACACACACACACACACACACACACACACACACACACACACACACACACACACACACACACACACACACACACACACACACACACACACACACACACACACACACACACACACACACACACTCACACACACAAACACACAAACACACGCACGGACACGTGCACACACAAACACACGTACGTATGCACAGACACACACATACGCACACACTATGACTAAATTCACTTAATAGTAATGTTAAGTTAAAAAAAAACAGATTAATCATTTTAAGATGTGACATCAACATTGTGTTCCCGAAGGTAATGTAAGGTAGACTTCACAAGATTGTTAAACTAGTTTTAGTGCGACATTGTTTTTTGACAAGTTAGTCCAGTGGCATATGCTTGTATACAGAAATGACGTTCGTCCAGAACTATTTGTCTAGAAATCACACATGGTAATTAATTTGCTTTTGTGCTGTATCTATGTTGAACCAATTCAATATTTGTTCTTAAATATTGAGGAGCATTACCTTTAAAAATTTGGAATATGTGGTCCGATTTTGACTATTCTACTCAATACGCCAATAGGAGTAATTCAACATTGACATTAGTTTGTGCATAAATTAAGAAGGAATAATCAACACAATTTCTGGGAGCATTTTTGTCACGAGCTGATGATGAACTTAATTAATATATGTAATAGAAAAATTGGCTAAACTAGCAGCGATTATTTATAGAAGGAAGTTGTCTAATTAACCATGATGGAATGTACATATTGTGTTGTTTTGTTTTTGCCATTCATAGTTGTTGTAGTGAAATACGGGATAACACTTATGTCACAAGCATTAGCTGTATTGCAGTATTGCATAAACGAGTAGTTCGTCTGTTTCTGTGGAGCAAAACGTTTTCAACGTAGCACAATGGTTATATACCCTGGGTGGCGCTATAAGGGAAATAACGTCACCACGCATAGTAGCAGACCAACTAGCCAACAGAGGGTGTTACACGCGTAGTCATGCCACATCGCACATGCGCAATGACCATAGGATAGCCTGCCAAAGTGTGTGCGATCGGTTGGAACATTGGCGGCTTTCCGGAAACAACCTAAAACCCATCTATTTCGCCTGCACTACATGCCTTGATGCAAGCACTGTTGCCACATCTAAATGACACTGGTTTCTATTTTATAGTATTGATTGGTGATTAATTTCGTTGTTTGAAACTGTATTTTTACACCCTAATTTATGAATTTCAATTGATGTATTTTTTTATCTTAGCTTATTTATTTAATTAATTTATATTTTAGCATTTAGTCAACACGTCATTTTAATATGTGAAGCGCTTTTATTAGTATTTACTTACTTAAAAAACGCTAAATTAAAAAACAGAATTATTATTATTATAGGAGTAGGGTTAAAAATATCATGTTTAAACAGGGCTACGTATACTTCAGTCTATAAGATAACGGCTATAATCCATAAAATCTTGTCTCGTGGACAAATACCGGACGTTTTGCCCATAAATCCTTGAAAACCAAGCTAAGAGTCGGAGCGCAGTGGTGCCGTGTTGGAGCTTCGGACACTCGACTGAGTGAAGCCGTGTCCGAATATTGTAAGGCCATGTCGAACACCTCATCGATTGACCTACGACTGATACTAGGGACATCGCAGTCACGACGCATGGAGAACAGTCACAGCCGAATCGATGCCAGTGAATAATTCAGATGTTGTCGTTCGAACGTAATGTCATTCAGCATATATAATCACTTTTGACGAATAGTCGGCACACGATGTTTAGGCTATAAATCCGTCTAGGTAACGCAGACAGTTCTACCAAGCCATCAAATAACGTTGCTGGTAATGTAGATCGGACTTCATATTAGTCAACTTTTGTTGTGTCTGTGAAAGAAGGCCTCGAGAACGAACATGGCGGAAATCAAAGCTGGAAGTTCATATGCAAATGTTTCGTGATCAATGCAAGCTGACGAATGATATGCTGCTATATGCCATTAATACTTCATATTCTGAAAAAAGCTTCTGATTCAAGACTCACAATCCGAATTGTCGGAATGATTTGCAACGTTCTTCACCGAGAAGACAAGCGGCATCCGCGGCAAGTTGCCCCGCACTACTACATCACAACAACACCAAGTGTTAAACAACATCTACGGCACCTGCGGACTGTCACCGTTCTCCCTGCTAACAACGGAATACATATAGAAAACCGCATTACGGATACATTACCTAAATCGTACGACCTAGACTCAGCACCTACATGTCTAGTAAGAGAGTCGATTGATGAACTTCTTCTGATTGTATTACGTATAAATGTGCAATCACTACAATCGTATGTCCTTCCTGGTCAATACAACACAACTTACATATCACCATTAATAAAAACGACTGGAAACACCCCAGAATTGATGCAAAACTGTCGACCTGTCTCAAATCTGGCATTTGTCTCGAAAGTGCTGAAGCGCGTTGTAGCAAAACTGCTTAGCGACCATATGCAAGAGAACAATTTGCACGAACAGTTTCAATCGAAATATTTACAACATCAGTCCACTGAAATGGCTTTACTTAAAGTTCACAGTGACATTCTGTGTGCAGTCGGCCGTGGCTGCATTGCTCTACTAGTCATGCTTGACTTAACCGCTGCATTTGACACCACTGACCACTCTATTTTTTTTAGCGGACTAATTCACATATTTTGTTATCAAAGGCGCTGCGCTCTAGTGGTTCAGATCGTACTTGTCCGGACGACAGCAGCTCGTGCGTGTTGATGGTGACACATCTTCACCAACGTCTCTTCCGTTTGGTGTGCCGCAAGACTATGTGCTTGGGCTGATGCAATTCACGGCATACATCTCACCACTCGGCGACATCATCAAGACATTCGGCTTGGACTACCACCTGGACGCAGACGACACGCAAGATTACGTCTCGTTTTGTCCCTGCACAGCTGACCGGCTGAATTTAATATACCATCTGTGTAACTGCCTTGGGGATATAGCGGAATGGTCGCGGGCCAATGCATCGAAGTTAAATTACCAGAAGACGGACGTTGTGGTGTTCGGTACCAGACACAAGTAGCTACTGATGAAAGACATCCGCATAACCATAGGTGATACAGCTTTGAGGGCATCATCTAATGATCGTAACCTTGGCATTGTCTGATTCATCACTCTGCATTAAGAACCGTATCAGTGCCATCTTCCGAACAGCCTACACGCAACTCCAAAAGATTAGTCATGTCAGCCATTACCTTACAGTGGATGCGAAAAAATTATTAGTCCACCGATTTATCATGTCCATATTGGATTACGGGAATGCGTTGCTTGCTGGACCAACACTTGAACATTTGAATACAGAATAAACATCAACGCATCTAAAACATGGCGGAAAGAATTATCACCTCCACATCTCGCCGTGATTACATATCCCCAATTCTGAGAGAATTTCACTGGCTACCTGTGAGATGTCGAAGCTCACAATTTACTGACAATTTACTATCTTGGACATTTTACTGTTAAACTCATACTTGATTTATCTATCCATTATTTATGTATGTAACTATTATAATAAATATTATTTTATATATATATATATATATATATGAATTATATACTTTTAGGAATATTTACTCAATAGTTTAATTTGTTTATTTATTGTATTTATTTATTTAATTGTTCGTATAATTATAGACGATATGCAACACAACTAAGTCCGAATGATGAATGAAAAGGCACGTAACAAAAGAAAAGCGGCCCAGTCCAGAATATGTTAACAACAAAAGCACGTGACATCGGGAATTAGGGAGACTTCTGGGTTCAGCCGTAGGTAGCAGCTTTCTGTTTTAAAGTTGTCTCCGATACCATTCAAAGGTGGCGGCCATCTATTTGACAAGTCACGTTACGACAAAGATAGAGAGTCACCCCCTTATTTATGTTGTCCGGAGGTGCACGAGTATATATATGAGGCAGTAATGAGACTAGCCTGGGCAGATTCTTAACTTGGACATAAGAAAAGAAATATGAGAACACAACAGCGGCCAGCTCAGTGTTAGATCAAGTGAAGAGTACGACTGAAGAATTGTGCGGCCAGCTCAGTGTTAGATCAAGTGAAGAGTATGACTGAAGAATTGTGCGGCCAGCTCAGTGTTAGATCAAGTGAAGAGTATGACTGAAGAATTGTGCGACCAGCTCAGAGTTAGATCAAGTGAAGAGTATGACTGAAGATATGTGCGGCCAGCTCAGTGTTAGATCAAGTGAAGAGTATGACTGAAGAATTGTGCGACCAGCTCAGAGTTAGATCAAGTGAAGAGTATGACTGAAGATATGTGCGGCCAGCCCAGTGTTAGATCAAGTGAAGAGTATGACTGAAGAATTGTTCGGCCAGCTCAGTGTTAGATCAAGTGAAGAGTATGACTGAAGAATTGTGCGACCAGCTCAGTGTTAGATCAAGTGAAGAGTATGACTGAAGAATTGTGCGGCCAGCTCAGTGTTAGATCAAGTGAAGAGTGTGACTGAAGAATTGTGCGGCCAGCTCAGTGTTAGATCAAGTGAAGAGTATGACTGAAGATATGTGCGGCCAGCTCAGTGTTAGATCAAGTGAAGAGTATGACTGAAGAATTGTGCGACCAGCTCAGTGTTAGATCAAGTGAAGAGTATGACTGAAGAATTGTGCGGCCAGCTCAGTGTTAGATCAAGTGAAGAGTGTGACTGAAGAATTGTGCGGCCAGCTCAGTGTTAGATCAAGTGAAGAGTATGACTGAAGATATGTGCGGCCAGCTCAGTGTTAGATCAAGTGAAGAGTATGACTGAAGAATTGTGCGTATTAATTACGTTCTCATTGTTATCGATGTGTCCCGGTAGTTGTAGCATTTGTATTAGTGGTAGAACAACCAGGCGTACTAACGCCACAGCGACATCGAGACCGTAGTGTCTGTTGGTGACAGACAGTGTTATGACAGACAGCAGAAGCGATGGATGTGGCACGCGTAGCTTCCATCATGTTCGGGCTAATGTTTGCCTTCACATTCACCGTACAAGGTAAGTTAACATGGCCACGGAAATGTCGCATCATGGTTACGATAACATGTCGCATCACGGTTACGATAAATTTTGCATTCCGCTTTGTGGCACTGAAGTAAAATGGCGCGTTACGTTTCGTCGACGGACGTCTGGCCTAACTGCACTACGAGTTAACAACAAGATTTAACTAGATTAAACAAGATTGCCTTCCAGAGCTATAAGCTCCAGACGGCATGCGGACATGAAAGCCTTAGGCTTATCAATAATCCAACAAATTTCCACCTACGTATTGCCCGGCCACCCCGGATAGTTGTCAATTTTATTTTTGAACATATTCGCATTGCTAGCATTAACACAATCATCAAATAATTTGTTCCGGTCATTTGTTGTCCTCTGAGACAATTAGTATTTTCTCATATCTAACATACACTGTTCTTTTACTAATGCCGCATTGTGCCCTCTTGTTCTACAGCCTTCATTAAGTTTGAATAACATATTTCTATCAATATCTTTATAACCATTCAATAGTTTAAAAACTTATAGTTGGTATCCTCTTAGTCTCCTAGTCTCTAATGTTGTCAACCCGCATTTTAATAGGCGTCTTTCGTAACTAAGATCTTTCAGTTCAGGAATCAGCTTAGTTGCTCTTCGTTGGACTCTTTCTAGCTTACCTATGCCCTTCTTACGATACGGTCTCCAGGCTTGTATGCAATATTCCAAGTTATGTCTAACTATTGCTTTGTACAGTGGTATAATCAGCTGTTTCTCCTTATATGTGATATTTATTCTAATTAGTCCTAGTATTTGGTTACCTTTTGAAGCAGCAATTCCACATTGTTCTGAAGCTTTCATGTCAGCACGAACTGTCACTCGTAAATCCTTTTCTTTTACAGTTTTACCTAATATAATATCTCCCATGATGTACTCTTGGTTAGCATTTCGTTTTCCTATGTGAATGCATTTACATTTTCCAAAATTGAATAATTTTCCCATTTTCCAGACCAGTTGACTAATTTGGCTAGATCATCTTATAGTGTATGTTTATCTGCATCTGTTTAACTCTTCTGAACATTTTTGTATCGTCTGCGAATTTCAGTATTTTGCATGATATATTATCATCCAAATCATTTATATATATCAAGAATAATATAGGTACCAACATTGACCCCTGCGGCAGTTCACTCAAAACTGGTTCCCAGTTTGAAATATGCCCCTACTATTACTCTGTGTCTTCTGTCTGTCAACAGTGTTTCTATCCAGCTGATCACACCACCCGCTATACCATGTGATTTAAGTTTAAGCAACAATCTTTCTTTGATGTGGCACTTTATCAAATTGTTTCTACAAATCTAGGTAAACAACATCCACGGGTGACCCATCGTCTACCCACTTTGTAATTTATTCCAAAAAACATAACAGATTGATTAGACCAGACCTAGCCTTTAGGAATCCATGTTGAGATTCGTTTATTAATTTGTGTTTTACAAAGAATTCCACCATGTGGGCTCTTAAACTAACTGGTCTGTAATTATTTGTATTGCTTCTCGATCCCTTTTTAATAATGGCAGAATGTTTGCTTCTTTCTATTGTATTGGAACGATTTCCTCTTTAACTGACAAGTTAAAGAATATAGCACGTGGTGTACTGATTTGCTCTACAATTTCATTTAACAGTTTCGGTGATATCCCGTCAACTCCACCTGATTTGTTTTCCTTCATCTTCTTAATTTTCCTGGATATTACTTCAGGAGTAACAAACAACTGCCCTAAATGATCTGATTCATCCCCCTCAAATGTAATAGCTGGTATTGGCAGTGAACTGATATCTTCTGTGGTAAACACTGAGCTGAAATACTCATTCAGGGCCTCAGCCTTCTGAAACCCATCAGATATTACGTTTTCTGCGCTGTTTTCAAGTGGTCCCACTTTATCTCGAACCTTCTGTCTACTCCTTGCATAAGCGTTGATGCCACTTTTATACCATTCGCCAATTTTTGCTTAAAAGTTCGTTTAGATTTCGAGATTTCGTAGACACGTATGGCCACACAGAGGGTGATTGTTCACTGTACTTTGCTTACACAGAGGGTGATTGTTCACTGTACTTTGTTTACACAGAGGGTGATTGTTCACTGTACTTTGTTTACACATAGGATGTTTGCAAACTGTACTTTGGCCACAGAGAGGATGATTGCTCACTGTACTTTGTCCACAGAGAGGATGATTGCTCACTGTACTTTGTCCACAGAGAGGATGATTGCTCACTGTACTTTGTTCACACAGAACATGTTTGCTAGCTGTACTTTATTCACACACAGAATGTTTGCTAGCTGTAATATTTGTCCACACAGACGATGATTGTTTACTGTACTTTGTTCATACAGATAATGTTTCCTAGCACATTTGTCCACACAGAATATGATAAACCTTGTTTAGTTCATACACGGACAGTGCTATTTATGGGTTATTTAAACGTATAGATCCGCGTTGTTTGATCAATTATTTAGCAACTAGGTCACCGTCAGTTGTTTTCTATAAATCGATACATACTATGTTCAGTCACCGAACGAGCGTATTTTGTATCTGACAGTGGCACGCTTCGATTGACCAATACGTTATCCAAACAACTGTCAAACTCCCATGGCGTTCCCTCTCATAGTTTTCGGTCATTGCCAAAATGTCCTCGTCTGTTGTGGCTAGAGTATTTAATAAAACGCTTATACAAAAGAAGATGTTTCACCTTCTTTTTGTTTTATTTCCGTATAAATCGCATAAAGATTCCCTGTTTATAAGAGCAATGTTTTATATGCGCAAGATAGCCGATGAATAATTGTTTTTCCAAAGGAAGATTTTGAGCTTGTTGCCACGTCGATGATTAATTTTGCAGCCCAAGTACGCATGCTCAGTGAATCACACTTTTAAATAAATCTATGTGACATGGGCTGCCGATATTTTC
>OZ023206.1:6409816-6437316 GCA_963995525.1 Escarpia spicata | reverse complement strand
ACTTCACTCCGTGGCAAACCTGGTCAGGATGATTACACTTCACTCCGTGGCACACCTGGTCAGGATGATTACATTTCACTCCGTGGCACATCTGGTCAGGATGATTACACTTCACTCCGTGGCACACCTGGTCAGAGTGATTACACTTCACTCCGTGGCACACCTGTTCAGGGTGATTACACTTCACTCCATAGCCACACCTGGTCAGGATGATTACACTTCACTCCGAGGCACATCTGGTCAGGATGATTACACTTCACTCCGTGGCACACCTGTTCAGGGTGATTACACTTCACTCCGTGGCACATCTGGTCAGGATGATTACACTTCACTCCGTGGCACACCTGGTCAGAGTGATTACACTTCACTCCGAGACACACCTGTTCAGGTTGATTACACTTCACTCAGTGGCACCTGTTCAGAGTGATTATACTTCACTCCGTGGCACACCTGGTCAGGATGATTACACTTCACTCCGTGGCACACCTGTTCAGGGTGATTACACTTCACTCCGTGGCACACCTGTTCAGGGTGATTACACTTCACTCCGTGGCACACCTGTTCAGGGTGATTACACTTCAATCCATGACACACCTGTTCAATCGAGCTTGTTCAAGCACTGCGCGAAGACTATTCGTAGACAAATAGTCATTCGTTGAGCAGAGCGAACTTGTCAACGTGGAGTGAACGTGCTTTGCGAAGGATCGAGACGACAACAACAGGATTAGAACACAGGAGCCTCGATTCAGAGGCTGGTGATCTATCACAAGGCTACCACCACACGGCCTTTACTTGCATTTGTTTTAGTTATCCGTAATATATGTACATGCCTTTATATGTATATATGTATATATATATATACACCGGTACATATAAAGTGATATGGTTAAGGTATATTCATTGCAATGACTACGAAGGCTATTACAGTTGCTCGTGTCGAGCAGGATACACGGGGAACAACTCTCAGACAGGTAGGCTGCGCAAAGATAATTTACTTCGTTGCACGATAATATTTACTAAATGTTGCAACAAAACGAGAAATACCCTTTTCACATGAGTATATTGTGTTATGACTAAAACTGTCGGAGTCGTTCGAAAAATACGGAAATAATACTAAACTATTCCTGCGATAACCATGAAACATTGTCGTAGTTGACATAAATTTTGTTCACCCGATGAGAATGGCGAGGTGGCCGCAACACAGAAACTTACTTTCTTCTTTTAACTGTTCTGGAAATCACTTGGGAATTAATTAAGCTGAAAATATATGCGAGGCTATATTTCCAAGGTGACCAACTTCATTTCGTGTTTACCGAATTGGTAACATATGCATACTAATAATTAGTTATTTATACATATTAATGAATGCTGCAGCAGCCCTCGCAGAATTGGCGGAACATTGCATGACAATAGCTATTACAGATGCAATTGTCCTGGAGCATTATCTAAATATTGCTGACAACTTGAATCGTTCCTACCGTTGTTGAGATTGACTAACCCTCATTTCTTCATGCGCCTTCAAGTTTGGTTTTCCTAGGAATTATACGCAAAACAAGTTATCATATTATTATTATAGAGTAGAATGTGTCTTTAACGATCATCCCTTCGGCCTGCCTAAAATCTCACAACAGGTGGAATTCCATCATAGGTTGCCAAAATACGTAATGAAAATAATGATATGTACGGTAGTCCGGCTGGCACAATTTGCATAGTGTATTTCAATTGATGGAGTGTCCAGGAGTGTGATCGCCCAAGGGTTGTGGGCGAATAAGAGAGAAGCATATTCTACATTACTTGATTAGAGGAAACCTCAAATACCCTTGTCACACGACCTTTTTTGTCTCTTATCACGAAGGCAGACATATTCGGAAGTAATATTGAACACATTCATGCAGCATGTTATAGCGTTGTTCGCCACTGTCATTGTGATATACGTAACGATTAAGAAAACAACTTAGGTTCTACCATAAGTCATGATTGCCCCATATGATTGTCGCGCAGTGGCAATATCCATTCGTGAAAATGTTCATCAAGTAGGAAGGATAATTCAGTATTGCTTATTTGTTTAGTGCTAACTAAGAAATGTCCAGGTCAAGTATTATTGGCTTTTAGCCATTTAAACTATATGTGACCATAATTGCGAGTTGACCGTAAAGCGAGATTCGACAATTCGTGTTTCCTAAATGTGCCACTGCCATACATGCAAACTAATCATTTTATATATATATATATATAAGGAATTATTAGTTTGCATGTATACCTGCACTTGTTGAACAAGTACACCTGCACTTGTTAACAAGTACACCTGCACTTGTTGAACAGGTACACCTGCACTTGTTAACAAGTACACCTGCACTTGTTGAACAAGTACACCTGCACTTGTTAACAAGTACACCTGCACTTGTTGAACAAGTACACCTGCACTTGTTAACAAGTACACCTGCACTTGTTGAAAAGTACACTTGCACTTGTAGAGCAGGATACAGTGGAACCAACTGCCAAATTTGTAAGCTGCGTAAACATAAAATAACAATTTGTTTTTATACAAAACTAGAACTCACACTGACTTTTCAAACGCGGTCGGCGGCCTTCAGATTTCGACATTATTACATGTCCGCTGGCCCGGCGCCTTTTTGGAAGCTGTCGGGCCAGTTCGGGCCACCAGTTTTCATACTTTTCCATCCCGACGGGCCATTGGTTTAAATCCGATTGATCACTGTCGTGTTTCCGGACAACCGATCCTACATAGAAAAACGGGATAACCAAAAGACTAATTTTACATTTTACATTTTATATTTGAATCAATGTTCGTTTTGCTACATCGTATTACAACTTATAAAAAACGGCGACTAAAATTCAGCCTTGGGTATACAATGAAATGTATGCACTGCCCAACTCATATGTGTCCGCCCGCGCCATTGACGAATGGCGGGGTCATTCATTATTCACCAAATAAGCATTCTTGTTATATGCCGGACGCCTAGTATCATAAATGTGCGTAGAAAACGGCTTGTTCTTTTCATAAATACGTAGCCCACACCACCGGGCACCTAGCATAACAAGTTCTTCACGATATATATGCGAGTTTTTTGTAACATGAAAAAAATGCACATAAGCAAAGTACGTTGCGTTGACCAAAACTAAGGGGCGGGGGAATACAATAGTCCATATCTGGAGAATGAACAGCCGTATGTTAACATATTACGACTCGCTGGACTCGTCGTTACCGTATCGTTACCACCGTCAGAGGCGGATCAAGAAAGCGAGTCTGGGTGGGCACACAAACGTCCACTGGCGGCCGAACCAAATGGTGTAGTCGAAATGTTGTCGCTAACACGCCGGCGTAACTTCAGCCGCTCCGCTGTCTCGGCTGGATATCTGAAGACAGGAGGGGGTATGGGTGTTGTTGACATTTTTTGCCGCTGCGTCGCCGTAACTTCACCTTATCATTATAACAACGGGGGCACTTTTCAAAATTTAAAACGATCAAGGGGGCACGGTCGCGTGGTCCCATTATGAAAGGTCGGTCTGCGGACACACCAAATTCATAAGGTCTATGTGGGCACTGCCCCCCCCCCCCCCAGGCCCCTTGGATCCGCCTATGACCGTGTAACAAAATATTCACTAAACCGAATAATGACGTCACGAAATAACATTTTACGGCATGACCATTAAAACGTGAAACTTCTGTCACCATCCTCGTTTGCATCAAGATATAGTTCACTTAGAATGCAGTGATTCAGTAATGCTATATATCTGCGTAAAGCATGATTGTTGGCCAACTTTTTGAGAAAAAAATGCCAAAATCGGTATTTTGAGACAACACTGCCAAGTTAAATCTGGCTCCTTTCTTCAAAAATTACATATTGGGCAGACTGCTCACTTCAAGGAACAAAAAACCGACAGGGTGTTAGTACGAATGAATGAATGAATGAATGAATGAATGAATGAACGTTTATTCAACAACAACAACAACATAATACATGCACAGTATGGTTTGCTGCTGCTGCTGCTGCTGAAAGGACATAGCTGAAGTCATAGACTTATGTGTTGCGTGGTATAAGCACGTGGTTGATATACCTGTACATAATATATACCGGTTAACTACACATAAAAATTAGGGTGGGTGGGGAAACAGTCTATATTTGACAACTGAACAGTACTACCATAATAACTAGTGACGATTCGTTAAACTTGCATTTAAAGAGCTTACTATGAGCAAATAAAAATAGGCTAACCCTAAAAATGACTAAATCAGAAGTAATATAGGCGAGCGGTAAAACTACCTAACGGACCGACTTAAATGGCCCCCCATACACACACCCATATGTTACATCATTTGAAAGCCCTACATCTCCCCGACCCAGCTATGCCTGTCGTAGAGCTGCCAAGTGGTGCAGTAAGCGTGAATTCAAGGTCAAACAAGGTCATTGTCAAAATATATATTTTCGAAAATGGACCGTCTTAATATTGCAATGGTTGCATATCTACTACACGTAACTAGAAAATGGTCAGGTCATATATTTTTGGAAAGCGTGTTACCTCCCCGTCAACAGACTGTTCCGACTTGGAGCTGTTACCTGATATGGCAAGTGAGCAGCTAAGGTCAAACAAGGTCACTGTCAAATGATAAGCATTCGATTTTTTGCAATGACGTGGTCATTTGATGGAGTCTGTTGATGGGGTATGTTGATGGAGTCTGTTGATGGAGTCTGTTGATGGAGTATGTTGATGGAGTATGTTGATGGAGTCTGTTGATGGAGTCTGTTGATGGAGTCTGTTGATGGAGTCTGTTGATGGAGTCTGTTGATGGAGTCTGTTGATGGAGTCTGTTGATGGAGTCTGTTGATGGAGTCTGTTGATGGAGTCTGTTGATGGAGTATGTTGATGGAGTCTGTTGATGGAGTCTGTTGATGGAGTATGTTGATGGAGTCTGTTGATGGAGTCTGTTGATGGAGTCTGTTGATGGAGTTTGTTGATGGAGTCTGTTGATGGAGTCTGTTGATGGAGTCTGTTGATGGAGTATGTTGATGGAGTCTGTTGATGGAGTCTGTTGATGGAGTCTGTTGATGGAGTCTGTTGATGGAGTATGTTGATGGAGTCTGTTGATGGAGTCTGTTGATGGAGTACAGAGCTGTATGTTGATGGAGTCTGTTGATGGAGTATGTTGATGGAGTATGTTGATGGAGTCTGTTGATGGAGTCTGTTGATGGAGTATGTTGATGGAGTCTGTTGATGGAGTCTGTTGATGGAGTCTGTTGATGGAGTATGTTGATGGAGTCTGTTGATGGAGTATGTGTGGTCAACGTTTGCATATATCTACGTTGCCTATCTACTCAACGCCATGTCACAAACCGTTGGAAAGCCTACTGTCTCCTCGTAAAACCGGAGTACGACGGGGAACTATCGGGTGGTGCAGTCGCTGTGGCATGAAGGTTAAACAAGGTCATCGTTAAACGATGAATGTTCAAATATGCTTCATTCCGCAAACGTTCTACAATCACAATGATTGCATAGCTACTTTGTTTTCCTACACTCGCCACGTTACACACTATTAGACAGTGTATTGTATCCCAGTCAAAATGAAGTATGACATAGAGTTGTATCATGGTGCTCAAACTGTGTAGCGAAGGCTGAACACCATCAAAAGATGAATTTTCGATAAGTTGCCTTTCCGCAGAGAGTGAGTCAGCCAAGATGTTATATTATACTTTTAATGGCATTTTTAATAGCAGGAAGTTGTGCTAAATCCAACACTCATGGGATAAGGGGATAGATGTGGGTGGGTGGATGCTATCCTCGATTTTGAAGGTTAGTTGATGGTCACAAACTCAAACTTGTGTCAACATATTTTAATTAATTAATTGACATGTTCTTGTGCACACCGTTGCATAAAACCAAATATATCATGATTTGTACATGTATTGCCTGTTTCATTAGGTTTTGAACTTTTAATTTACTCATACATATGTGGAAAAATCTAACTTAAAACGTGATTTTCTCGAAACGTATTTATTGCGTACACCAAAGTTGTTTATACACCCACTTATTTTAAGTAAACCAGTTTGCATATTCCTATCGGTATAATATATATATTATTATATTAATACACATTTATTTGGTCATTAATATGATGTGGTCATTAACATGACGTGGAAGTCAAAGAACATGCTCAAAATGTAGTTAGGATGTTGAAGAAGAGAGGTGACAATCACCTATTAGAAATCTGCAACCCAGTCGGCCAGTTGTCAGGTGTTCGCAGGAACGAGCTAATTCAATATCTCATGGAGGAATCCAAACATCAGGATGTGGTTCAAATACGTGGAAATTATGGAGATCCTGCTGGGTATCATCTGGGCTGAGAAGATTGGCAACTATATAGAATCTTTCGCTGCAATTATACATTGGCTGACTATCTACAATCACACAAACTATGCCCGCCCGAGAGAGAACAGTCTATCTGGCCGACATGAAACACCTCGAGAAGACAGCAGCAAGAAGTTCTTGCAGTATTAAATAAAAGAAGTTGTTGTGAAAAGGACCAAAAGGCGCTTCAGCCAAGTTCCTGCTGATCTGGCAACTGAGTCAATTACAAGCACATGCAGGATGTAGAATGGCATCGTCAGCATTACAAAAACGATCGAGCCAGTTCACCGAGCAGTCCTGTACTTTGAATGGCATCCACAGACATCTACATACAATAGGGGATAGCCATGCCCAGACAGCAAACTGATACCTTCTTCATCGTATATGTGTCAATGTGAGACTATATATCTATATATTTCTGATCTGCCTGCAACCAAATCTTAGCGTGGTGGTTAACGTGTGGAATATGAAGTTCTAGGGTCGGGGAAGGGGTAACTTCGCCAGACCCAAAGAGGTGGATCCTGGCAGGGTCGACGGTTAGCTACCCACGAATGTGTGCCATAAAATAGATGACACACAACTTATCCAGCCCGTGCAAGTTCCCACCCTGACCTGTGGTTGGTTCTGGAAATTTAGCAAACTCGACTTCTTCACGTTACCACTAAATACTGATGTTGAATCATAATTAACCTGTTAGTGCATGGCAGTTGAGCAGGTTATTTTTCGCAGGTTGTGTAAGTCTTTCAGATTCTGTTACTGGATGTTCAAAGAGTGTGCGAAGTCCAGCCATCAAGACACTGGCCATATATGCCTATGGTATCGAGTTCATGTTACCTCCAAGTGTGGCCACAGACAACGAGACTGGGGATAGCTCATGCTTCAGGGTATTCACTATTTCCACTACTCGCCCAGTAGTGACGCCATTGAACTATCAATTCAACAGCTTTCTGTCATTTTGGTAATGCTCTGAACATTTTACGTGGTGGAAATAGTTGCAAAAGTATATGAGCGTTGCATCCTCAGTGCTTCATGAAACCATTCAGTTTCTTCAGCCAGTCGTTGCTTCACGGTGGTGATGACATACTATGTAATTGTTTATGTTATACATATGTCATGTCTACTTATGTATACATATGTCATGTCTACTACTAGGTTGGTGTGAGTGATAAAAATACACTTGAAACCTATTTATTACAGCTCTCCAGACATCCTCCACCTGTACTCGTTTTGAAGAAGGGGGCAGAAATGTTAACTTTAACGTGAATTACGGTATTTAACCGCAAGATAAATTTTGCTCAGATGCATTGGATTTATTAACGATTGCAGCTGCAGCTAGCTGCCATTTTAATAAACCTTTGTCTTTAACCCACAGGCACCGACTCAGATGGAATTGAACAAATTGACATAACATTCCCAATATGACGATTTTTATACCCAGTACCAGACAATGATATTGTCGACTAGATGGACGGTGTTTGAGCTAAGCAATTTACTTCATATTCCATTAACTTTCTATATTCTACATAGCTTACGATTACGCCTTGGCCTAAGCGTCAAGAGGTGTGACCAGTTACGATAACGTCCGGAGGCCAAGCCTGCGGCTGTGACTGAACAATGACGGTCGTGCATGATTCCCGAACGATAGATTTTCAATATAAATGCAAACAATCTATCGGCATCAAATATTAATATTTATATATAATGTACATCTTAAGACAATAGGAATTGGAACTACGGGACAACAAAACACACAAATGGTCAGCCCAACGCTGGCTAAAACGCAGCAATCAGCGACAATGCAAACTTACGTGTCAAGCAGGATTTTTGCTACTTGACGATCCTATTTCGCTTTTATGCCAGCCTTCAGACGATCCCACCGTCTCTTCTGTTCTACCAAAGTAACTCGTGTAGCACCCCTGAGTTTGTCATCTTCTTGTTTCCTTTTCTTCGCCGCTGAAGATAATACAGGCGGATACAACCCTTTCTTACCCGCCATTACAAACTGTGACAACTAACTCGCTACCAAGCGTTCACGTGATACACAGTTCCATCTCGTTAATCATTGAAAATTAGAAGCCACGCCTTCGAAATTGGCGCGCTACCTTGTAAACAGCGGATACAAACTCGTATCATAACAGATTTTACCAACAAAAATGGTTCATTAAAACATATTTGGGTTGTAACCCGCTGCCAGTTCGTTATACTTATGTATCGAGGCTATATTTGGCGGAGATAGATCGTAGAAATTGGTGGTGTAAAAAAGTGGATAAACAAGTGGAATTACTGATTGATAAGTATTATTTTTGCCTTAATATCATTCATAAAGTTGCAATAAACATATATTGAGTAGCAGTTGTGCTTAAAGTTAGTTAGTTAAAGTATTTTAGAACACCTTAGTATAGTGAGTGATAATAGGGTAACTCAGTTAGGCGGCTTAGCCTTCGATAAGACTCATAAGTTGTAAACAAGATTTAACAAACCTGATTATGTGGTAGAATATATAGGAGATAAAGTAACAACCATCAAACTACTTACATAAGATAATATCTGTGTAAGCCAGTACTTGCTATATATTTTGGTTAGGTAGCATTGTTGTTAAAATTAAGCAAGGGCGATAGTCGGGCGGCGTAACCTAAATAAATAAAGCAGCCTAACATAACGTAATTGATTGTATTTAAATTAGGTCACTACCGGTGATGTTAGCGTTCGTGTTAGGATAAATAGTCGGCTGTGTAATTGAAATTTGTAACCTAAAGTGTGCTGTAGTACACAGGAAACAGTCTTTATAAAGACTAAGTTAGTTAAGTTATTAAATAAATTCTGATCGGGATATGGCGCCTTGCAAGCGGCAAGTCAAGGCAAAGCGACACTTGGTGTGCGATCACTGCCACAGCTGGGTAGATTTTGCATCGTCCGGGTGTGGAAAGTCATGGGCAGAAACCATGGAGGAAGGATTCACCTTTCAGTGCATTGGATGTTGGAAGGTGGAGTGTTTGCAGAAGGAGATAGTTAGGTTGACATATATTGTGAAGGGAATGGAGATGGGAATTAGCAAGGAGGCAGGTCGAATGGAGAGAGACGACAGGGAGAGAGGTGAGGATACTGCAAGACTGAAGGAGAATAGCAGTGGCAAGAAAACTGAGGAAAGGAGATTGAGAAGAGAGAAGGTGATTGGAGGGGAAGAAATTGGAAAATCGACAACAGAAAACGTGACAAGCGTGAAGGTGACAGGGAAGAAAGTGACTGTAGAGAAGGAGGGAGGGAAGATGGAACGGGAGAGGAGAGAGGAAAATGAGACGGGACGAAAGAAGAAGGGACGAAGGGAAGTGAGAGCAAATGTGATAGAAGAGAAGTCGATAAAAGGGACGCTGACAGGAGGAAAGGTGACAAGAGAAAAAGCGACAGGAAAGAATGGATCGGAAGAGAATGTGACAGGAGAGAAGACGGCAGGGGGGAAAGACAACAACCAGACAGATGCGAACCGAAGAAGGAGCTATTCTAAGGCAGTGATTGAGGGGGCAATGAGGAAAGAGAGGTTGTTTATGGGTGACTCCATTATGAGAAAGACGGACAAGACACTGAGCGAGGGGAAGGACATCGTTGTTTGTTTACCGGGGGCTAGGATTGAACATGTAACTGACAGGGTAGAGAAGGTATTGGGACATGGCAAGGGGGGGTCTATACTGGTACATGTAGGAACAAATAATGCAGACAGGGAGGGAACAACTGCGATAGTACAGAAGTATAGACAGTTAGTGAGGAAGCTAAAGAAGACGAGAGTCGAGCAGGTTATTTTGTCAGGAATTTTGCCAGTAATGGGAGGAAGGGGGGCAACGTATATAAACTGCAAGAGGATGGCGATCAATGCACTAGCTGAGCAGATGTGTGAAGAAGAGGGGGTGGGATTCACAGATTTATGGGGATACTTTGTTGGGAGGGAAGATATGTACATGAGAGATGGCCTCCATCTTAGTGGAAAGGGGGCAGCAGTTTTCTCAGAGAATCTGCTGCAATCTGCTAACAGTGGGACAGGTTGCATCTATTTAAACTAGATTCGCAGGGGGGACTCACAGAAAAGCCTGAAAATGGAGGCATAGATAAAGACAGCACAAATAAATATTGTCCCTCATATAATAGGTATAACCGAATCCTGGACCACCACCGATATATCAGATGCTGAGTTGGGACTGACAGGATATGTAATGTTTAGAAAAGATAGAATAGGAAGAAAGGGAGGTGGAGTTATTTTATATATTAAAGAATCTATTCAGGCTTATGAAATAAAATTAGAAAGAGAAGCAGATTGCGAAGAAGCTGTTTGGTGTAACATAGTTACAGGGAACTCAACGTTAACAGTTGGGTTAGTTTATCGAAATCCAAACATAAGCATAGAAGAGAATGAAAAAATACAAAACGCTATAAGGGAAGTAAGCAAACGGGACTGTATTATTATGGGGGATTTTAACCATGGGCATATACAATGGAAATCTCTACAGAGTATGGGGAGAGAGGACCACAAGTTTTTAGTTTTAGTTCAAGATACATTCCTTTCTCAACATGTGCTAGAACCAACCAGGGGTGAGAATGTGTTAGACATAGTTTTGTCCTCACAGAATGAATTAGTTGACAATGTCAAGATATGTGAGCCACTGGGGAGTAGCGATCACAACCAGATACATTTTACCATCAAAGTAAAATCAGAAAGGAATAGCAAAAAGCAGTATAGGAGAAATTTCCACAAAGGAAGGTATAAGGACATGAGGAAATATTTAGCAAAGATAGACTGGAATAAGACACTGAAAAATAAGACGGCAACAGAATGCTGGAATATATTAAAGAGTGAAATTAAGTGCATAATCGATAAATTTTGTACCCTTCAAAAAACAAGGAAAACGGTCCAAAAAGAAACACTTATCGAAAGAAGCCATTAGAAAAATTAAGTATAAACAAATGATGTGGAAGTCATATAGATGTACTGGAAATGATGAAGACTACAACAATTATAAAGAAGCACTTAACCAAGCTACAGCTGAAATTAGAAATTCAAAGAGAAGCTATGAACAACAATTAGCTAGTAATATAAAACATGACAGCAAGAGTTTTTATGCGTATGTTCGAAGCAAACAGAAAGTTCAAGATAAGGTCGGTCCTCTAGAAGATAGTGCTGGAAATATAATATCAGAGGGATTCATAATGGCAGAAGACCTGAATGAGTACTTTAGTTCAGTGTTTACCAGGGAAGATATTAGTTCACTGCCAATACCAGAGGCTAAGTTCAAGGGGGCAGATTCAGACTATTTAGGACAATTAATTGTAACCCCGGAAATGGTAGCTAATAAAATAAGGGCTATGAAGGATAATAAATCACCTGGAGTGGATGGTATTCCACCCAAACTACTATTGGAAATTGTAGAACAAATTAGCATACCACTTGCAACAGTTTTCAACTTGTCATTAGAAGAGGGAGTGGTTCCTTTAGAATGGAAAGAAGCAAACATTATACCGTTATTCAAAAAAGGTTCGAGAAACAAGTCAGAGAACTATAGACCAGTGAGTTTAACATCAGTGATTTGTAAATTATTAGAAAGACTAATTAAAGATCACATGGGGATTTTCTTATTAAACAAAACTTGATAAACCCATCTCAACATGGTTTTTTTAAAGCGAGGTCATGCTTAACAAATATGTTATGTTTTTTGGAAGACATCACTAAGTGGGTAGATGAGGGATCGCCAGTAGATATCGTCTACTTAGATTTTCAAAAAGCTTTTGACAAAGTACCACATCAAAGATTACTGCTTAAACTCAAGGCCCATGGCATAGGAAATGGTATAATAAACTGGATAGAACAATGGCTGATTGACAGAAGACAACGTGTAGTAGTTGATGGGGAGGCTTCAAACTGGAAATCGGTATTGAGTGGGGTACCACAGGGATCAGTATTAGGTCCTATATTATTCTTAATATACATCAACGATTTGGATGATGAAATAACAAGCAAGGTGTTGAAATTTGCGGATGATACAAAAGTGTTTAGAAGGATTAAAAGTGATGGAGATAGACAGCATTTACAAGATGATCTTGACAGGTTGATCAAATGGTCTGAAAAGTGGCAAATGATGTTCAATTTTGGGAAATGTAAATGCCTCCACATAGGATATGGGAACGAAGAGGTAGAATATACAAATATACAATGGGTACTGTACTAAGTACTACTGTAAAAGAAAAGGACTTAGGGTTAACCGTTAGTGCTGATATGAAGATTTCAGAGCAGTGCGGAATTGCAGCTTCAAAGGGAAATCAAATCCTTGGATTAATTAGGCGAAACATAACGTATAAGGAAAAAGAGCTAATAATACCGCTGTACAAAACAATAGTTAGGCCTCATTTAGAATATTGTATTCAAGCGTGGAGGCCATATCGCAGGAAGGACATATATATGCTAGAAAGAGTGCAGCGGAGAGCAACTAAAATGATACCAAATCTGAGGGATCTTAGTTATGAAATACGCCTAAAAAAATGCGGTTTAACAACACTAGAGACCAGGAGATTGAGAGGAGATCAGATAGAAGTGTTTAAAATATTGAAGGGTTATGAAAATATTGATAGAAATATGTTTTTCTCAGTTAAGAAAGATAGAAGGACTAGAGGACATGATCTTGCATTAGCAAAGGAGCAGAGTAGATTGGATATAAGAAAGTTTTCATTTTCACAAAGGACTGTAAATGAATGGAACAGATTACCTGCTGATTGTGTGGGTGCTAGTAGCGTGAATATGTTTAAAAATAAAATCGACACATACCTCAGACGGGCGGGATACACATAGATAAAAAGGTCGGACTCTCGATAAGCCAAGGGCTTCCTTGTCCACCTGCTACCTAGAGTTAATTCTCTGGGTGGCAATCTTGTTAAATCTTGTTAAATCACCAAAAGTGTGAACCGACGCCAGCCAACTCGACTGCTGCGCTCCAGGGAACACAATAATTTGTGTGTATCACGAGCAGAGCGTCGCTGGGATGATAGATCATTTTGCGTGTCAGCCCCAACACTATGTAATGGAAATTGCTACCACAAAAGCTGACTGCAACAACAATGACAAACACTGATTTTAAATCAAACCTTAAGACCTATCTGTTTCCCTGAACATTCTATACGGCGCCGTGAGCAACGATTGTTGGAACGGCGCAATATAAATGTCACGATTTGATTTGATTTGAATCGAAGGTTTTGTTACTTATAAACAAACACGTGTCGCGTGTTTCTCTACAAGCCATCACCTACTGCCACTCCCGTGGCATCATCGTCATGCCATATATTACAAACAAACTACAACCCCTGGATGTTTCCTTCTTTGGTCCGCTGAAGATATTCAATTCTACAACCAACAGTGTGATAGCTGGATGGTGTAGCATCCCGGCAGTGCCATAACAAACCGACAAGTCGGCCAACTATTTGGCAGAGCCTACAAGTAAGCAGCTACAGCTGGAAATACAATCAATGGGTTTTCAGCCTGTGGTGTAGAACCATTCAACGACGACATCTTCGATGACAGTGACTTTCCCGCGTCTATCACAACAGAATGCGACCAAACCCCATTTGATAAACGCGCCACTCCCGTCAGACGTAACAAAGAAGCTGCTTCTCCAGTCAGAGGCAGCGAAGATGGCAGCGTTCAAGATGCCACTCACTCATGGGCTGCGAAAGGATCAACGACAAAACTGCTGCTTATAGCAGATGCTGCGAAGATAGCAACGACGAAGGTGCTGCTCTTGTCAGAAGCTGCGAAGACGTCGACGACGAAGGTGCTGCTTCTAATAGAGGCCGCGAAAACGTCGACAACGAAGGTACTGCTCATGTCAACGGCAACTCAGACACTAACAATGGAAATTGACATGTTACGAGGATTATCGTTAATGCAGACATACATGTTCCACCAAGACAAAGGCCGCAGGTGATTTCCGACACTCTTCCGATTAACTGAAGACAGTGGGCACTTGACAATGCTGACGCAATTGTCGTAATCGAAACGACAATATTTACCAAACTTCTCTCGCCATGGGATATAATGCCTTGCTGCCAAATGCACACAGGCCGTTTTCAAAGCGAAAACAGCGAAGAGGTCATCAGCTATAATAACCGGATCTCCAATGAAGAACGCACTGGAAGCAAAATAATTAGAGAAGAACGGGAATTAATACCGTAGGAGACAGAGAATGGACGGGGGCGAACGACGAAGGAAAGACAAACAGCAACCTAAACTCAAAAGGAAGTATCCAACAATCACAAACAACAGCCCGAAAAATTCCAAATATTCCGACAGATGACAACAAAGGAGATGTGGTCTGCCCGGCAAGCAACGTGACATTTGAAGATGCACCGACCGAGGATTAGATTCAGTGTCACCAGTGCAACGAATGGTGGCCTGATGATTCCTCCAAATATGAAGGAAACGGACAGTTCAGATGCGAGCTGTGCTGAAGCAGGTATACTAACGGTCACCTAACTGATTTATGCTTGTGGCTTCTAGTCGTCAACTTGCCCCACCACGAAAATCATCTCGCCCCACCAAGCGTGGGGTAAGATAGCGAATATTGAGTAATTAATTGTAAAAATAATTTCTCACACTCCATATATTTGCATAGTAATTTTTATTATCTTGAAAGACGGTACATATATGCCTTTTTTAGTTGTGTAGTTACCAGATTAATTGTTGTTATTAAAAATCACATAAATAAATTAGTAATGCTTAACGTCGTCAACTTGCCCAAGTTCCCCTAATTTCAAGACTACTTTTGACGTCATCATCAAGTTGACACGATGCAACTAGTCGCTTGTTGTTGTTGTTGTTTTCTTCATGATTGACACACGTTATATGTGAACTTTGTACTACTTTCACTTCCTGCCTTATATTATACCACAGAAGGCTAACGTGTCAACACAGTGCAGACTTGTTGTGAGGTAATACGTTGCTACGCCTCCACAAAAACGAAGGTTAACTCATTTGTTTTGTAAATACAGGTTTCCAAGACTCCTCACCCGTCAGCCCATCTATGTTCACAAACTCTCCGGCCACGAATTTATTTAGAATCCAATGTTCTATTTATAGCAACACAATGTTGAATTAAAACTCCCTTACCCCGTTTTTGATAGTGGTTACCGGTTTGCACAATGACATTTTCTGCAACGCGACAACTGTTTGCGGGAATGTTTGTTTTGGTTCTTGTCAGGCCAATGTGTTAACGTTGTTCATATATATTACCGTTATCTACATTGTTGGCAATGGTAAAGCTTAACGCGGGTCATAAGCATAGTTTTGTTTGTGACGTAGACAAACCGCGATGAAATAATAAGGTAATTTCTTCTGCGCCTATATCCTCGGAAACCAAGTTCAGAGGCGCACAAATTAAAAGGGAGAATAGCAGTGGCAAGAAAACTGAGGAAAGGAGATTGAGAGGAGGGAAGGTAATTGGAGGGGAAGAAATTGGAAAATCGACAACAGAAAACGTGACAAGCGTGAAGGTGACAGGGAAGAAAGTGACCGTAGAGAAGGAGGGAGGGAAGATAGAACGGGAGAGGAGAGAGGAAAATGAGATGGGACGAAAGAAGAAGGGACGAAAGTGAGAGCAATTTGATAGAAGAGAAGTCGATAAAAGGGACGCTGACAGGAGGAAAGGTGACAAGAGAAAAAGCGACAGGAAAGAATGGATCGGAAGAGAATGTGACAGGAGAGAAGACGACAGGGGGGAAAGACAACAACCAGACAGATGCAAACCGAAGAAGGAGCTATTCTAAGGCAGTGATTGAGGGGGCAATGAGGAAAGAGAGGGTGTTTATGGGTGACTCCATTATGAGAAAGACGGACAAGACACTGAGCGAGGGGAAGGACGTCGTTGTTTGTTTACCGGGGGCTAGGATTGAACATGTAACTGACAGGGTAGAGAAGGTATTGGGACATGGCAAGGGGGGGTCTATACTGGTACATGTAGGAACAAATAATGCAGACAGGGAGGGAACAATTGCGATAGTACAGAAGTGTAGACAGTTAGTGAGGAAGCTAAAGAAGATGAGAGTCGAACAGGTTATTTTGTCAGGAATTTTGCCAGTAATGGGAGGAAGGGGAGCAACGTATAGAAAATGCAAGAGGATGGCGATCAATGCACTAGCTGAGCAGATGTGTGAAGACGAGGGGGTGGGATTCACAGATTTATGGGGATACTTTGTTGGGAGGGAAGATATGTACATGAGAGATGGCCTCCATCTTAGTGGATAGGGGGCAGCAGTTTTCTCAGAGAATCTGCTGCAATCTGTTGACAGTGGGACAGGTTGCATCTATTTAAACTAGAATCGCAGGGGGGACTCACAGAAAAGCCTGAAAATGGAGGCAAAGACAAAGACAGCACAAATAAATCAGCAATTAACAGTCTGGAAAACTCTTCTGAAGCTGGATATAAATGTGTTTGTTTAAATGCAAGGAATATAGTAAACAAAAGAAATGAACTAAACATTATGGTAGAAGATATTGTCCCTCATATAATAGGTATAACCGAATCCTGGACCACCACCGATATATCAGATGCTGAGTTGGGACTGACAGGATATGTAATGTTTAGAAAAGATAGAATAGGAAGAAAGGGAGGTGGAGTTATTTTATATATTAAAGAATCTATTCAGGCTTATGAAATAAAATTAGAAAGAGAAGCAGATTGCGAAGAAGCTGTTTGGTGTAACATAGTTACAAGAAACTCAACGTTAACAGTTGGGTTAGTTTATCGAAGTCCAAACATAAGCATAGAAGAGAATGAAAAAATAAAAAACGCTATAAGGGAAGTAAGCAAAGGGGACTGTATTATTATGGGGGATTTTAACCATGGGCATATACAATGGAAATCTCTACAGAGTATGGGGAGAGAGGACCACAAGTTTTTAGTTTTAGTTCAAGATACATTCCTTTCTCAACATGTGCTAGAACCAACCAGGGGTGAGAATGTGTTAGACATAGTTTTGTCCTCACAGAATGAATTAGTTGACAATGTCAAGATATGTGAGCCACTGGGGAGTAGCGATCACAACCAGATACATTTTACCATCAAAGTAAAATCAGAAAGGAGTAGTAAAAAGCAGTATAGGAGAAATTTCCACAAAGGAAGGTATAAGGACATGAGGAAATATTTAGCAAAGATAGACTGGAATAAGACACTGAAAAATAAGACGGCAACAGAATGCTGGAATATATTAAAGAGTGAAATTAAATGCATAGTCGATAAATTTGTACCATTCAAAAAACAAGGAAAACGGTCCAAAAAGAAACACTTATCGAAAGAAGCCATTAGAAAAATTAAGTATAAACAAATGATGTGGAAGTCATATAGATGTACTGGAAATGATGAAGACTACAACAGTTATAAAGAAGCACTTAACCATGCTACAGTTGAAATTAGAAATTCAAAGAGAAGCTATGAACAACAATTAGCTAGTAATATAAAACATGACAGCAAGAGTTTTTATGCGTATGTTCGAAGCAAACAGAAAGTTCAAGATAAGGTCGGTCCTCTAGAAGATAGTGCTGGAAATATAATATCAGAGGGATTCATAATGGCAGAAGACCTGAATGAGTACTTTAGTTCAGTGTTTACCAGGGAAGATATTAGTTCACTGCCAATACCAGAGGCTAAGTTCAAGGGGGCAGATTCAGACTATTTAGGACAATTATTTGTAACCCTGGAAATGGTAGCTAAGAAAATAAGGGCTATGAAGGATAATAAATCGCCTGGAGTGGATGGTATTCCACCCAAACTACTATTGGAAATTGTAGAACAAATTAGCATACCACTTGCAACAAACTGGATAGAACAATGGCTGATTGACAGAAGACAACGTGTAGTAGTTGATGGGGAGGCTTCAAACTGGAAATCGGTATTGAGTGGGGTACCACAGGGATCAGTATTAGGTCCTATATTATTCTTAATATACATCAACGATTTGGATGATGAAATAACAAGCAAGGTGTTGAAATTTGCGGATGATACAAAAGTGTTTAGAAGGATTAAAAGTGATGGAGATAGACAGCATTTACAAGATGATCTTGACAGGTTGATCAAATGGTCTGAAAAGTGGCAAATGATGTTCAATTTTGGGAAATGTAAATGCCTCCACATAGGATATGGGAACGAAGAGGTAGAATATACAAATATACAATGGGTACTGTACTAAGTACTACTGTAAAAGAAAAGGACTTAGGGTTAACCGTTAGTGCTGATATGAAGATTTCAGAGCAGTGCGGAATTGCAGCTTCAAAGGGAAATCAAATCCTTGGATTAATTAGGCGAAACATAACGTATAAGGAAAAAGAGCTAATAATACCGCTGTACAAAACAATAGTTAGGCCTCATTTAGAATATTGTATTCAAGCGTGGAGGCCATATCGCAGGAAGGACATAGATATGCTAGAAAGAGTGCAGAGGAGAGCATCTAAAATGATACCAAATCTGAGGGATCTTAGTTACGAAATACGCCTAAAAAAATGCGGTTTAACAACACTAGAGACCAGGAGATTGAGAGGAGATCAGATAGAAGTGTTTAAAATATTGAAGGGTTATGAAAATATTGATAGAAATATGTTTTTCTCAGTTAAGAAAGATAGAAGGACTAGAGGACATGATCTTGCATTAGCAAAGGAGCAGAGTAGATTGGATATAAGAAAGTCTTCATTTTCACAAAGGACTGTAAATGAATGGAACAGATTACCTGCTGATTGTGTGGGTGCTAGTAGCGTGAATATGTTTAAAAATAAAATCGACATATACCTCAGACGGGCGGGATACACATAGATAATAGGGTCGGACTCTCGATAAGCCAAAGGGCTTCCTTGTCCACCTGCCACCTATAGTTAATTCTCTGGGTGGCAATCTTGTTAAATCTTGTTAAAATTAATATCAGAATCGATGAGCGATATTAAAATTGTCAACAGATTTATCGGTACGCCAGAGGGCTAAGGTGGATACGCAAGGTTATAAAATTTGTAAATGACGACTAAATTGTATAATATTTTCAACTGATCTAACACTAAGAGGGAACAAATTTCAAAGAGTTTGTGTACCAACAGAAAGTGACCTAATTCCAATATTAGTATTGACTCTAGGAACAAAAAGTAAATCACATTTATATGATCGAAGATGGATAGGTTTATCTTTTACAGGAGTAAGCCATGAATATAAATATGCTGGTTGCTTACATGAAAGTGCCTGATAGGTGATGGTACAGATCTTAAAAATAATACGATATCGCACAGGAAGCCAGTGCAAAGACTTCACCAGAGGCACTGAGTGAGAAAACCGCGGAGACCTAGTCACAACCATAGCTAAGCAATACTGTACACGTTGTAAACTAGTGATATCATTAAGGGCAATATTGTGAAATAGTGAATTTATATTGTAAAGCCTTCGATCTAGTCACAAGTGCAGTTACGATATTTTTACAACAGAAAGAGGCACCTAACGGCGAATACGACATAAATCACGAATATGACAATAGCGGTAGCGACAAGTTTGAGAAACATGCCGCCTAAAATTGAAATTATCATCAAAGATTACTCCAAGATTATGTGCTGAAAGTGCAAACGTAACACACTGGCTAAGCATAGGTGTGGGAAACAAGCTTTTAATTTTGTTACGCTGCCAGTGTGCACCAATTACAAGAAACTCTGTTTTATCAGCATTTAACTTGAATCTACTCTGACATCCAAACGAAAATGTCATTAAGACAATTTCAGATCTGATTTAAGGAGCAATTAGTATTAGGCGTAGATAAAGAAATGTAAATCTGGGTAACGTCTGCATAAAGATGATGGTTTAGATTATGACTGTTAATAACGAAGCTTAGTGGTGTTGTGTAGAGATTGAAAGGCAAAGGTCTAAGAACAGAACCCTGGGGACACCACATAAAGTGGGCAATGCAGCCGAAAAGCAGTTCCCAATCTTAATGGTTTGGTATCTATCAGTTAGGTATGAAGAAAACCAGCTCAGACCTGTGCCAGATATGCCGTAATGATGATGCGTTTTCTCCTCCATATTAAGATCTAACATGAAAGTCACTGGAGACCAACTATTACTGATCTGATTATACAATGATGGCTTATAATCACAACATACTACCCCATGGCCTCGGCAGTTGTAAGGAAATGCACTTGCAGTGCCTCCAAGTTAGCGCATTTGTTAGTATAGTTAATTGTAGAATTTAACACGGATACATATGCATACTTATGTAATTATTTTGTTTCAGATATTAATGAGTGCAACAACAATCCTTGCAGAAATGGCGGCACATGCTCTAACCGCGTGAACTACTACAGTTGCCAATGTAGAGGAGGATACGCGGGAACCAACTGCCAGACTGGTAGGCCGCGCAAAGATATTTTGTTTGTATCCAGTAACTATATTAGTACCTATATATTTCACGGGTATAATGTATTTGTCGAAACTTAAAATTCCTTCATCACGTCATACAATCTACATATCATCGCAACCTTCTGGATCTTAAATAATCAATTGTAATTCTTTTCCGAGTCATCATCAAGTATACTCGATTTCGCTAATTGGCTATGTTTCGTAATGGAAACACTTTGCAAGCGAATGTTATACGACTCCCTTTCCCTGCCTAATGTTTTACTATATCCTATAAGAGTAACACGACGATGCCCGGAAGAATTGCTGCGATGTCCGGGTGTATTAGTGCACTGCAAAGTGCTGCAATGCACACGATGCAGGTGTGTTGTGAAGGTGATACGTCGCTACGCCTCGACATTAACTTGAATGTTGAGTAATTAATTGTAAAAAATAATTTCTCACACTTCATTTATTTGCATACTATTGTTTATTATCTTGCAAGACGGTACATATATACCTGTTTGAGTTGTGTAGTTACCAGATTGTTGATGTTATTAAAAATCACATAAATAAATTATTAATGCTTAACGTCGTCAACTTGCCCAAGTTCTCCTAATTTCAAGACTCAACTTTCGACGTCATCGTCACGTTTACACGATGCAACTAGGCGCTTGTTGTTGTTGTTTTCTTCATGATTGACACACGTTATATGTGAACTTTGTACTACTTTCACTTCCTGCCTTATATTATACCACAGAAGGCTAACGTGTCAACACAGTGCACACTTGTTGTGAGGTGATACGTTTCTAAGCCTCGACAAAACGAAGGTTAATTCATTTGTTTAGTAAATACAGGTTTCCAAGACTGCAACGAGACAACTGTTTGCGGGAATGTTTGTTTTGGTTCTTGTCAGGCCAATGTGTTAGCGTTGTTCATATATATATTACCGTTATCTACATTGTTGGCAATGGTAAAGCTTAACGCGGGTCATAAGCATAGTTTTGTTTGTGACGCAGGCAAACTGCGATGAAATAATAATAAGGTAACTTCTTTTGTGCATAAATCCTCGGAAACCAAGCTCAGAGGCGCAAAAATGCAGCAAACGTGTTAGTTAATATATTAATCGATAAGCCATATTAAAACTGTCAACATTTTTATCGATACGCCAGGGAGCTAAGGTGGATACGCAAGGTTATAACAGTTTTAAATGACGGCTAAATTGTATATTATTTTCAACTGATCTAACACTAAGAGGGAGCAAATTCCAAAGAGTTTGTGTAGCAACAAAAAATGACCTAGTTTCAATATTAGTATTGACTCTAGAAACAAAAATTTAATCACAAATAGAAAATCGAAGATGGGTAGGTTTTTCGTTTACAGTATTAAGCAATGACTATAAATATGATGGTTGCTTACACAAAAGTGCATGGTAGGTGATGGCACATATCTTTAAAATAATACGATATCGTATAGGACACCGGTGCAAGGACTACACAAGAGGCACTGAGTGTGAAAACCGCGGAGACCGAGTCGCAACTTTAGCTAAGCAATATTGAACACGTTGTAACATAGTGATATCCTTAAGGGCAATATTGTGAAAAAGTGAATTACTATAGTAAAACCTTCTAGTCACAAGTTCAGATGCGATAATTTTTGCAACAGAAAGTGGCTAAATTACGGCGAATACGATATAAATCACGAATATGATAATAGCGGTAGCGATAAGTTTGAGAAATATGCCTTCTGAAATTGAAATTATCAACAAAGATTACTCCAAGTTTTCGTGCTGAAGGTGCAAACGTAACATACTGGCTAAGCATAGGTGTGGGAAACAAGCTTTTAGTTTTGTCACGCTACCTATGTGTACCAATTACAAGAAACTCCGTTTTATCAGCATTTAACTTGATTCTACTCTGACATCCAAACGAAAATGTCATTAAGACAATTTCAGATCTGATTTAAGGAGCAATTAGTATTAGGCGTAGATAAAGAAATGTAAATCTGGGTAACATCTGCATAAAGATGATGGTTTAGATTAATAATATTTAATATTTATAGAGCGCAATATCCATAATATGCTCAAAGCGCTGTACAATAAAATTAAATCAAGCGATTCCATGTATACTAATAAAACCTGCAAAAAAGAAACTTCAGATAAAATGTAGAACAAATTAAGTTAGTTATATTAAAACTATTAATTAAAGAATGTAAATAAATAAAATTTGATAAATTATAAATTAGACCTATTATTACTGCATTTATGCACATGCATATCCTAATTAGGTTTTATTAGTATATACATATATATGTATAAAAGTAAGATATGCAGTAAAATGTCCTCAAATGAAACGAAATGTTAAAAATGTCAGCAGTATTGAGCTTTGAACATGTGCGTCTTTAGTGTCTTTCTGAACGCCGACAGAGTTCTGCTGCACTTGATAGCAATGGGCAGTGCATTCCATAGTCGAGGTCCAATCACGCGAAAGGACCTGTCCCGAAACTGACCAGGTTCGTTCGTGGAACTTCAGGCAAAAGTTGTTCAGTTGAACGTGTGCGTCCCGAACACTGCCTGATCAGCAGGTTGACAAGATACAGCGGCGCCGTCCCGTTCAGATACCTGAATACATAAAGGAGTATTTTAAACTCGATTCGGCATTTGATTGGCAGCCAGTGTAATTCTTTTAGAACCGGACTTATGTGGTCACGGCGAGGTGTGGGCGTGATGATTCTGCCTGCCATGTTTTGGATTCGCTGGAGTTTGTGAATGTGGTCACGTGGTAGTCCAGCCAGTAGCGCGTTTCCGCAGTCCCGCATCTGTTGTGCGGTATGGCCTGATACGACTGATGTTGTGGAGTTGCATATACACTGTTCGGCAAATGGCACTGATGTGGTTAGTCATGTTGAGGGATTGATCAAATACAACGCCCAGGTTGCGCGCACTTGAAGACGAAGTCAAAGTCGAGTCAAAAATACGAATCTCCTTTAGCAGTGGCAACTTCTGTTTAGTACCAAACACTATGACATCCGTCTTCTGATCATTTAATTTCAGTAAATTGGTCCGAGAACATTCGCCAATTTATTCTAGGCAACAGCACGAACTATCCGTTGAGTTCAGTTGGCCATCTTCACCAGGACAAAACATAACATAAAGTTGCGTGTCGTCGGCATATAGGTAATGACTGTTAATAACGAAGCTTAGTGGTGTTGTCTAGAGATTGAAAAGCAAAGGTCCAAGAACAGAACCCTGGGGAACACCACATAAAGTGTGCAGTGCAGCCGAAAAGCAGTTCCCAATCTTAATGGTTTGGTATCTATCAGTTGGGTATGAAGAAAATCAGCTCAGAGTTGTGCCAGATATGCCGTAATGATAATGAGTTTTCTCCTCCATATTAAGATGTAACATGAAAGACACTGGTGACCAACTATTACTGATCTGATTATACAATGAAGACTTACAATCATAACATACTACCCCATGGCCTCGGCACTTGCATTGCCTCCAAGTTAGCGCATTTATTAGTATAGTTAATTTTAGATTTTGACACAGATATATATATGCATACTTATGTAATTATTTCGTTTCAGATATTAATGAGTGCAGCAGCAATCCTTGCAGAAATGGCGGCACATGCTCTAACCGCGTGAACTACTACAGTTGCCAATGTAGAGGTGGATACGAGGGAACCAACTGCCAGACAGGTAGGCCGGGCTAAGATATTTTGTTTGTGTCCAGTAACTATATTAGTACCTGTGTATTTCACGGGTATACTTTATTTGTCGAAACTTCCTTCATCACGTGATACAATCTAATCTACAATATCATCGCAACCTTCTGGATGCCTGATCTTAAATAACTAATCTTCATGATTGAAACACTTTGCAAGCGAATGTTGTACTACTCACTTTCCCTGCCTAATAATTAACCATATCCTTTAAGGGTAAGGCGGCGATGCCCGGATACATTTCTGCGATGTTCGAGTGTATTAGTGCACTGCAAAGTGCTGCAATGCACACGATGCGAATGTGTTGTGAAGGTGATACGTCGCTATGCCTCGACATTAACGAAGTTTAGTTGTTTTGTACATATTCATTTCAACGGCTCCTCATCCGTTAATCCACTCACGTACCAAATCCTCCAGCCACGAAACCTTTACTGGACAACATTCTATTTTATCTTAACTACACGATATTTACACAATCTATTTTTTATGCATACACGAATGATTTGTTGATAATCTTTGACGGTCTTTAACACCGGAATTTACGCTCTAAACCCGCGTCACAGCTACGCCGTCGATAGCAAACGCGACTTGCCCCATGTCGGAATAATTATATTAAAAACACATGTAACGTACGTTAAATTAAGTGTGGTATAGGTGTAGTATCAACATTGACCCCCTCCATCACGTGACCTATAGCAAAAAATCCGTCAAGCCACGACAAAGTGGATGCTGAAAAAACATGAAAAAATTGGACATTTCTGGGTTTATATTGTTGACATTCAAGCCGCAAGGATTTTGCTTTATGACAAAAAAATACCAATAATTGTTTGAAACGATAACATTTTGTCGGAACGTTTGATCTTGTTTTTGTCATGCCGCTCTATTAACGTAATTTCTATTATATTACCGTCATCAATATTGTATGAAAGGCAAATCTTCACGCAGGTATGGAACGTAGTTTTGGTTGTGACGTAGACAAACTGCTAAAGTAACGGATCCATCAATTGATGGATCTATTTCGACGCTATTTAGTTATGCTGTGTTCACACAGAGCGTAAGCAATTTAACTTAGCGGTTTAATTTCACGTGTACGGCAATTACGTAGCTAGGAACAATTGTTGGTAGGAAGCGTTGTATGCCATAAACCGGTTCAAAATTAAGTTTCATAATATTTTCTGTGTGAACACAGCACTAGTCACAATCAAAATTAAGCGCATTTCATCCGTCAAAGCTATGCCTTGTCAACAATATCGATACCAGTATTAAAAATTTGTATTACATTACTAGGCCGGCTTGACACATGCTACATCGTCAATCTTGATGAGTTTTACAATCCACATTACGATCTAACATCAAACAAATAACTATAATTGATATGATTACCAATATACAATGATGACCAATGATATTCCCAATGTTCTGTTTAAAATACGTATATACATGTGTGTGTGCATATGCAGATACCTATAAATGTTTGTTTTTTAGATATAAATGAGTGCAGCAGCGGTCCTTGCAGAAATGGAGGCACATGCTCTAACCGCGTGAACTACTACAGTTGCCAGTGTAGAGGAGGATACGAGGGAACCAACTGCCAGACTGGTAGGCCGCACAAATATATTTAGTTTTTCGCCAATATAGTATTACCTAAATATTTCGCGGGTACAGTTGATTTTGCTAAACTTCAAATAATGGTTCTCAAGTGACACTCTGTTCCTACAAACGCTATGCTCTGGACGCCGGATCCTAAATAATTGATTGTAATTCAATTTCCGAGACTCAAAAGTTCGACGTCGTCATCAAGGTTACACGAAGCAACTGTGTTGTTTTGTCTTCATGAGTGAAACACATTTTATGCGAATTCTGTACTACTGTCTATTCCTGCCTTATAATATGTCGTAGCAGTCTAAAATGGCGATGGTCACGTGAACTAGTGCGATGTCTGGATGTATTATGGCAATGTATGGCGATATGATGCTATCTGTTGTGAAGGTACACACGACTTTCAGAAATTTGTTTTGTAAATATTGATTGGAAATGCTCCTCATCCATTGATCCATGTCTATCCCAAATACGTCCAGCCAACATACGTTTGAGGGTCATTCTTCTATATTTATAACAAATTTAAACGGTAAAATGTCAAAGTTGACCTTTCCGTCAAGTGACGCTTTGCTTGATTACAATTCCGTCTAGCCTTCAAAAACTTGATTACCAACACCTGGAACGTTGGGACATTCCCTCATATACTGCACTGTTGCCATTCTAACCCCAACCTGTACGCTTTTTGAATAAAATCTAGCATCTGTCATGCAGCCATAGTAACGGAATTAGCATATATTACCGATATCAATATCAAAGCCTGAGGCAGGTAATGAGCATAGTTTTGGCTGTGAATTAGGCGCGAGGCAAAATGCGAAGTACTGGATCCTTCAATTGATCGATCAAGTACGTTGCCATTTGCTTACGTCACAACCAAGTTATGTAATCAAACATCGTTCAAGCATTGACTTGCCAATAACACTGATAATAGTCGTAACTTTGAGCACAAGATTACAAGGCGGTCATGACTTACGCTAGATCACCAATGTAGATTAAACTTGTCCTCCACATTATAATTTTTGATTTATTATTACTTATATGATTACCATTAAATATGAATTGCTGATATAAGGGATACACACACGCACAAGCACAGGCACAGGCACATGCACGCGCACACGCACACGCACACGCACACGCACACGCACACGCACGCACACACATATAAACGTGTTATTGTTTTTGGTGTTTAAACACAAAGCCAGTTGGTTGGTGTGACACCAATGGTCGGAGGATGCAAAAGAACATAGAAGTGGAGAGAGAGGGAGAGAGAGAGAGAGAGAGAGAGAGAGAGAGAGAGAGAGAGAGAGAGAGAGAGAGAGAGAGAGAGAAGAGAGAGAGAGAGAGACAGAGAGAGACAGAGAGAGACAGAGAGAGACAGAGAGAGACAGAGGGAGACAGAGACAGAGACAGAGACAGAGACAGAGACAGAGAC
>OZ023206.1:6347794-6409616 GCA_963995525.1 Escarpia spicata | reverse complement strand
GAGCAGGATACAAGGGAACCAACTGCCAGACTGGTAGGTCCTATAAAGATATTTTGTTTGTGTCCAGTAACTATATTATACTTATATATTTCACGGGTATAATTTATTTGTTGAAACTTAAAATTATTTCATCACGTGATACTATTTTCATACAATCACAACCTTCTGGTTGCCTGATCTTGAATACCTAATTGTAATTTTACTTCCGACACTCAACTTTCAACGTCGTTATCAAGTTTACTCGATTTCATTAATTGGCTATGTCTTCATGATTGAAACACATTGCAAGCGAATGTTGTACTACTCTCTTTCCCTGCCTAATAACTTACTATATCCTATAAGGATAACACGGCGATGCCTGGATGAACAGCTGCGATATCCGTGTGCATTAGTGCACTGCACAGTGGAATTGTAACAATTTATTCGACAATAAACAAACAAAAGCACACAATGCAGCATAAATTTCACAATAGTTAGTCTATGTCGGGAGACTCCCACGAAGGCTTAAAAGCCGCTAGCGAGAGAGACACGGAAAAAGAATATTTACTGCAATTAGTCAATTATACATAAGTAGAACATATAAATGATTATTCAGTAGACTACTTTTATGTCATTCATATCCGTATTTTCACACTGTGGTGCACACCGTAAACATATGAAGTGATTCGGCAGAATATTCACAAGGTCGCCATAATCCAGCACAATATTGATGAAGCTACATCTGATTTATCAATGGCTAGTTCATTTCATAGCAAAACATTTAATTGGATAACAGAATACCGTGCTCGGCTTAGATTAAAATATAGTTTGCTTTTAGTCGCAATTGCTTCATACATTATGAAAGCCGAGACACGACATAGATACTAAAAGGTTAGTATAACCAGAGGCAGGTTAGTGCTGCACACGATGCAAATCTGTTGTGAAGGTAATACGTCGCTACGCATCGAAGTTTAGTTTATTTCTTTTGTACATATTCATTTCAACGGCTCATCATCCGTTAATCCACGCCCGTACCAAATCCTCCAGCCATAAAACCTTTACTGGACAACATTCTATTTTATTTTAACGACACAATATTAAACAAGCTAATTAATTTTGATGCATACGCGAATGATTTGCTGATAATCTATCTTTCATGATTTTTAACACCAGCTTTTTACGCTCGACACCCGCATCACAGCTACGCCGCACGATAGTAAACGCGATTTGGAATAATTGTATTAAAAACATGCGGTGTTTTATTAAAATTGACCCCTCCATCACGTGACCTATATCAACAAATCCGTCAAGCTATGACAAAGTGGATGCCGAAAAACATGGAAAGATATGACATTTCTGGGTTTATTTCAATGTTGACATTCTAACCGCAAGGATTTTGTTTTATAACAAAACCAAAAACTTAAGAACAATTGTTTAAAACGATAACATTTTGTCGGAAGGTTTGATCTTGGTTTTGTCATGCCGTTCTATTAACGTAATTCACATTATATTACCATCATCAACATTATATGAAAGGCAAAGCTTCACGCAGGTCAGGAACATAGTTTTGGTTGTGACGTAGACAAACTGCTAAAGTAACGGATCCATCAATTGGTGGATCTATTTCGTCGCTATTTACTTATGCTGTGTTCCCACAGAGCGTAAACGGTTTAACTTCACGTGTACGGCAATTACGTAACTTGGAACAATTGTTGGTAGGAAGCGTTGCGTTACAAAAATGTTACGTCATAATATTAAGTTTCATAATGTTTTTTGTGTGAACACAGCAATAGTGACCATAAAAATTAAGCGCATTACATCCGTCAAAGCTATGCCTTGTCAACAATATCGACACCAGTATTAAAGATTTGTATTACATTACTAGGCCGGCTTGACACATGCTACATCATCAATCTTGTTGACTTTTCTAATCCACATTACGATCTAACATTAAACAGTGATAACCAATATACAACAATGGCCTATGATATTCCCCAAGTTCTGTTGAGAACATACGTATGTACATGCCTGTGTGTATTTGTGCATATGCATATACATACAAATGTTTGTTTTTTAGATATAAATGAGTGCAGCAGCGGTCCCTGCAGAAATGGAGGCACTTGCTCTAACCACGTGAACTACTACACCTGCCAGTGTAGAGGAGGATACGAGGGAACCAACTGCCAGACTGGTAGGCCGCGCAAATATATTTTGTTGATCTCCCATACAGCATTACCTAAGTAGTTCATGGGTACAGTTGATCTGGCGAAACGTCAAATACTGTTCTCAAGTGACACTATCTTCCTACAAACGCTATGCTCTGGAGGCCGGATCCTAAATACTTGATTGTCACTGTACTTCAGAGACTCCGAGTCATATACCATTTCGTACTACCGAGGTGAACATAAAGCCAGGTATGATTTTAGTTCGTGTTTTCTGCCTACGTAACACATGCACAATAATAATATTTTATTTGTAGATATTAATGAATGCGATAGCAGCCCTTGCAGTAATGGCGCCACTTGTGTTGACGAAGTGAACAAGTACAGTTGCATATGTAAAGCAGGATACGAGGGAACTAACTGCCAGACTGGTAGGCCGACGTCAGATACACCGATTCCTTGCACGACGTTATAATTTAAATATACGTGATGATCATATATATATATACACGTGTGTGTGTGTGTGTGTGTGTGTGTGTGTGTGTGTGTGTGTGTGTGTGTGTGTGTGTGTGTGTGTGTGTGTGTGTGTGTGTGTGTGTGTGTGTGTGTGTGTGTGTGCGTTACGTATGTGTATGTATGTATGATCATCACACGCGCATTGTAGAACGGCTTTTTGACCAGTATAACAATATTAATGAAAACCGTGATTTCCAACAAAGATATGGCTCTTAAAAAAATGTGATATGTATTATAAAAATGCAGAGTTTAATGGCTTGATATTGGATAGGAGTGTAAATGTAGTTGATAACATGTACAATTATATATATATATTTATATATATATATATATTTATATATATATACATTATATATATATATATATTTATATATATATATGTATATATATATATATATATTTATATTTATATATATATATATATATATATATATATATATATATATACAGGCCCTGTATATGTGATTTCATATAATTTTATTATGTATATATATATATATGTTATAAATTGTGAAAAAAAACAAATCTCATTCAGTAATGTATTAATTCATTCAAATTATTTTAGTTAATGTGATTTGCTAATAATGTGATATGTAATTCGTGCGTTGTGATATGTAATGTGGGTGACGTAATACATGACATGTGTATATTCGAATAATTATGTATTTATAGAAAATGTGAGAGCAACCCGTGTAACAATGGCGGCACTTGCACTGACGAACTGAACAAGTACACTTGCACTTGCATAATTGGATTCGAGGGAACTAACTGCCTAACAAGTAGGTCGCAGTTAGATAATGTATATATGTTGACGATATTTCATGTAGGCATTGCATGAGTGAAGTCGATTTGATGAAAATTCAAATATGTTTTGAAAATGACGTTTTTTTCTTATAAAGGTAATCCATATCTTATTGGAACGGCCGTCATTATGATAAAGGATTTAATGTAATTGTGTGAAACGCAAATTTCGACATCACCTTGTTTTAAGTTTACACGATGTCACACTGTCATTTTTGTATTTCACATTTACTATGTTGTTTCATATATAGACGAATGCGCCAGCAACCCGTGTCAAAATGGCGGCTCCTGCAGTGATGAAGTGAACAAGTACAGTTGCACTTGTGACAGCGGGTACGATGGCGCCACCTGTCAAACTGGTAGGTCATTGTCTTGCAGACTACAGCATAATAACATAAAATAGCATATTAACTTAATGATATATGTTACAAATTATATTTGCTGATCTGTCAACACCCATGTTGTGGTTGGGATTATCTCGTTTACAAAGTCTCGAGTTTAATATCACTTTAAAAGTGTGCTACTGAGCTCGCGAGTCGAACACCAAGTGCATTGCTCACTTGTTAGTTATATTTTAAAAATAACAGGCATGTTTCGTTGTCCCACGTTGAAATGTTCGTCTACATAATTGTTACCAATACACCAATCGTTCATAATACAGGCCTACTACCATAATAACACCGTGGGTAATCTTGGATTTTCACAGACATACGTATGTTTTGTTAATGTTAGTTTGTATATTGCAAACAACAAATAATGTAACGTGCCCTTTAGGTAGCACAAGTAATTAATTACAACAAATTCCGTTGCACTCCTTAATGTTGAGCGCTTATTCAACATTGGCCCCTTGTTAATAGTACTGAATATATTTTATTTGACTGTGGCGTGCTCAGTTTCGGAGAGACATTTCACTTTTGTGTTTTTTTCTTTGGCATATGATGTCAGTGTCGTTGTATAATTACTAACTTGTTTTCTTCTGCATCTCTCGGTGCAAACGCCATTTTTTCTGATTGAATTTGCCACTTGGCTGAAGAGCTGTACAGGCGACGGTGCCTTGATTAGTTGTGTCTTTTGTTGCAGCTCATCCTTTTCTCGACCCTCCAGTCAAGATGGAACTGCTGAGGCGTCTTAACGACGATAACACCGACACTTGTGTGTCGCTGGCGTCAACGGATTTATACACCTATTCGGCGCTCTCTAAGCGCTGGAGTCCGCCGTCTGCAGACATATGCTTTTTAAAGGGACAGACCATCAAGACACTCGTCCCGGACCAACTAAAGTCGTCGTTCACGGTCAGAATCACAGGACACGGCCTCGTGTGCGCCAACTCCCACTTCGCCGTGATGGTTCGACGCACGAAGTGGCCGCCCTGTCCAGTCGCCGGAGACTACTACCCATGCAAACTGAGTCGCGTTGACCATGGGGATCTGACGACGTGCGTGGCCAAGTGTCTCTGTGACGGGAAGGACTGCAAACACGCAACAATCCACATCCCAGAGAGGCACGAAGACTGGGACATTTGTGAGATCACCGTGGAGTAACTGATCGTTGCCTGGAATATGAAGATCAGACGAGCCATTGTGTCGAGCCTGAACGCTAACATTTTGCACCGCATTTCCAGTCTGCCGATCTTCCGAGATGTTGTAGATTAAGTTTAGTTTCCGAGAGGCAAACCGTCCAGGAAGAAAATGTTTACATACCCGCACACAAATCTGATTGTTGCCAAGAAAATCAACATCAAAACAATAATTGCGTCCTGTGTGAATACTAGAGTTTCCATCGAGAATTCAGTCTGTCCATCCACGTGTCTAATAAACACCCACCTTGAAACATTTGCTCACCGTCAAACGTAACGCTGCGTAATCATTTGGATGATGGCCCTGATTCTTATTGTAATATTTGTCAGTTTACATGTGTAGTATTATTTGTGTCCAGTGTTCATATATACCTTTGCTGTTGATGTTTGTGTAGAAATATGTGTAGACATTACAGTTGACAAGCCACGACTCGATCAGACAGCGTCACTCCGCCAGCTGTTGCCGTCACACTTCGCCGCCGGACGTCAGATGTAAACCAATAGCGCTTTCCGGTCGAGAAACGAACACTCCGCCACTAAATATTGCACCGTAGAACTGTTTGAACTACCCGTCCGGCCGCACGCAACATACGCTAGAAGGTGGCGTATGGAAGAAGGACAGTTAGCACACATAGGAGATTGCGCAACTGGCACTTCCGGCATATATATATATAGCAGGCTGTTAGTGCCGGTGAATGGTTTGTAGTATCTTTTTACTGTAGATT
The DNA here is from genome assembly GCA_963995525.1 of Escarpia spicata. Lineage (NCBI taxonomy): Eukaryota > Metazoa > Annelida > Polychaeta > Sabellida > Siboglinidae > Escarpia > Escarpia spicata. The sequence continues at coordinate 6,403,857 of OZ023206.1, read as the reverse complement.
ACATCGCAAATGCGCCATATAAAGTTGTTGGGCGTGATTTGTTTAGTGTCTAGTCATAATAATAATGTAATCGCGTCAACCCGCACACATTTCACGTTCATGAGTTTGGAGTTTGAGTGACATATATTAATACTTGGTGACAAACCGATGAAGACAAATTCATTCGTCATCCAGAAAGTGTGTGCAACAAACTTATGTGGATACCTCAGCTGACTCAAGGTCTACATCCCTGTCGAACGGTCATCGTACATCGCTTCTTTCCCTGCCACACCCAGCTGTATCTTAAACAAGTTGCAGCCAGATTCGATATCTGCCTCCTTACAGGAACTGGCAAAGTGAAATTATATCCCAAGTAAAGTCAACACGAATATTTTCGTACAAACTATTCGTTTCTTCGTAATCGCGTGCCTCTTATAGTCGCCCTTTCACTGCTGTCGTTTTTGATGGGTGACTCGTGATTCAAGTTTGTCATATTTATCTTGTACTGTGAGATTGCCTGTTGTAATCACTGGGTAGGACATTACATCATCGTAGTTTCAAACGAGTGCAGGGTCGCAACAAATAACCAAGCATGGCTTAATTCGAATTGTTAATGTGATAATTCAATTAAATCAATTAGCTCAATTTAGTTAATTTAATTTACATAAATACACAATTAATTAATTAACTTTTTCTGGAAGAGAATAATTAGCTGAACTGAAGTCAATTGTTAATTTAATATAATTGAACAAATATACTAATTAAAATTAATTGAACTACCATATGTGTGAGAGTAATTTAATTTAATTTAATTGGGACATTCCTAACTTGATTTATAAAGATATGGTATCACTCTGTGTGGTTTATAGTTTGGAATAATTGAAGTGGGCGTGTTGTTGTCGAGTATAATCTTCAGAGAAGCAACGTTTGTGTTGTTGCTGGTATTGCTATGGTTTGTGTTTTTACTGTGCAATGCCACATCCTCTACCTTGACGCCAACAACCTGTACTGTTGGGCCATGAGCCAACCGCTGTCAACTGGTGGCTTTGAGTGGGTAGAAGACAGTGGGGAGATCGCATCTCACCCATAAGATGCCAAAAAGGGCTACATTCTCGAGGTCGACCTTGAGTATCCGGAGAAGTTGCACGATACACACAATGCATACCCGCTGGCGCCAGAGGGCCTGGCAATTCCGACTGAGTGGATGTCGGACTACCAGAATGAACTGTTGAAAAGCGCAGGGGGCACGCTTACAGCCGTTGGAAAGCTGGTGCCCGACCTCCGCAACAAGGAGCGCTACATGGTGCATTACCGCAACTTGCAACTGTGCTTGTCTCTTGGGATGAAGCTGAAGAATATCCACCGGGCTCTGAGACCAGAGCCCCTGGATGGAGCCTTACATCAAGATGAACATTGAGCTTCGCAAGCAGGCGACCAGCGGCTTTGAGAAAGACCTATACAAGCTGATGAACAACTCTGTGTTTGGTAAGACCATGGAAAACCTGCGCAAACGGGTGAATGTCAAGTTGGTGCGCTCGTATGAAGAGCAGAAGCTCCCCGTCTCGTAGCGAGGCCGGCCTTTGCTCGGCTGCAGATATTTAATTATGACCTGGCCGCTCTCCACATGCACAAGAGTAGGCTTGTGGTGGATCGCGTCTACGTGGGGATGAGCATCCTGGACCTGTCCAAGCACATGATGTACGACTTCTACTATAACCGACTGAAGACACAGTGCGGCGAGCGATGTAACCTCCTCTACCCAGACACAGACTCCTTGCTGCTTGAAATCCAAACAGAGGACTCTACAAAGACATTGCCGCACACGCAGAGCTTTATGACACCAGAAATTACCCCGAGGTCCACCCGCTCACAGAACAAGGCCTTGGGAAAGATGAAGGACGAGTGTACTGGTGCCCCAATTGCTGAGTATGTTGGTCTTTGTCCGAAGATGTATAGCATCCTCAAGGCAGACACCACAGAGATCCGCAACGCAAAAGGCGTGAAGAGGTGGTGGTAAACTGTAGCATTTCTGCTATTTCTGGATGTGTAAAACTACTTTCCTTAGGTTTAATTTGGTAAATGAGGAAGGTCAAGCCAGTAGATAGGCTGATTGTTGACCAACCGCCTTAGTTACGTAATTACAGCAACTCGGTTGCAGATGCGCTCAGTGAGGCGTGGTATTCTGTTGCTAGCGTTTCTAGGCAAGCAGGTGGTTTCACTGTATATGAGAGGGTGTTGAACAAGGCGTAGCTTGACTTGTATATTGTTTTAGCCAATAGAAAAGATGGAAACCTGTCATATGATGTGTAATTAGGTCCGCTTATATAAACGTCTGTCGTGCGCATTTCGCCATCTGGGCGCTGGCGAAGGACTGGGACAGATCCAGGGTTGAACGAGACAGGTTACCCTGCTGCCAAGAGAATGGCAAGTCAAGTCGTGAAGTGTGGTGGGAATCGTTAACGTGGGTTACGTTCCCAAGTTTTGTGTGTGTGAGTAATATTCAGTGTCCAGAGAGACTGTTCGAGCTTCGAAGAAGCCATGCCTCCACGTCAGCGGTATATTGAGACAACGTTCCGGTCGGCTCCAACGTATTTGCGTCGTTGAGCGATAATCGCGACGCGCTCACCCAGCTCGGGCCATCCTCGAACAGCTGTCTCACAGCGACATCGTTAGAAAGCTAGACCGAATGCGACTCGTAGCGGCCGGCGGTAAACGTATACTGCCAGGCGTCGTCATTCGCGCGAACCCGTTCATCCGACTTCTCGATCGTTTGCGACAGGGCAAGACCTCTCGATCGAATTCGTAGCGGCCGGCGGTAAGCGTCTACTGTCCGGCTTCGTCTTTCAGTTGAACGTATTCAACTGACTTCGCAATCGTTTGCGACCGTGCGATTACTGAACGGACGCGACTCGAGAATTCACGGCGTACGACGGCAATCGTCAATTGCCCGGCATCATCACTCGTGCGGCCGAGATACAACGTTCTAATTGTATTCTGAGCTTGGCGTGTTGTCTTGACAACAAACGTTCGTATATATTCGAGATACGACTAGCCCAGTGTAAATGTCTATTTTCTGATTGAACGTATCTATTATTTGCTGTATTATGATTGGTAGTTAGCTGTGGTTTTGAAGTGAGGTATTATTACCCTTGAAGTATTCATATATATGTGTGTGTGTGTGTGTGCGTGCGTGCGTGCGTGCGTGCGTGCGTGCGTGTGTTTTGTAACAGATTACTGTAATGAGAGTCCGCGAGGACTAGCTATATACTATTTATCTTTCTCATATGCGTTGACCTTGATATATAAGAATCCTATTTGACTGAGCCATCTAATGTACAGATACCTCGCTAATCCGTGACATAAATACAAGGAAGGTCTCTTCGAGAGGAAGACCTTCCGGCACGGGATGGACATTCTACGCAGCCAGGGCCACCAGATCTACGGACGCATCTCAACAAGGTGTCACTCTCTCACCGCTGGTCACAAATGTTGATGGCGATGATGGCGTTGGGACGCTGGCCTATAGTCACAAGGCCATACCTCAGCCGGAGTTCGATGACCTCATCGACGAGCTGCTCGTCGATAAGACGATAACCTGTGAAGGCATTCCTCAGCCGGAGCCCGACGGCATTCATCAGCCTTAGCCCGACGGCATTCCTCAGCCGGAGCCCGACGGCATTCATCAGCCGGAGCCCGACGGCATTCCTCAGCCGGAGCCCGACGGCATTCCTCAGCCGGAGCACGACGGCATTCGTCAGCCAGAGCCCGACGGCATTCCTTAGCCGGAGCCCGACGGCATTCCTCAGTCGGAATTCCATGTTGAGACGCATGGCATTTTTCAGCCGGAGTTCGATGGCCTCATCGACGAGAAGACGATGACGGCAGCTATTCCCGCACAAATCCACGGGCCGGCCCGTCCAACAAATAATACAGGATAAGCTCCCCAGGTTTGGTTACAGAGCGACCGAGCCGATGTCGCGCTTACATTTATTCGGGCGTTAAATAATATCCGTGTGACGTTTCTGCGCGTGCGCGTATCTAAGGAAATGTATTTAGCACCATCTACGACTGTCGTGATCTACTGTTGCCAAATATTATGCCTTACATATGCACATAAACATCACCGGGATACAATTTAACGCCCGGATAAATGTAAGCGCGACACCAGTACACATTCAGAGACCACACGAGGTCTATGGCGCGGCGGCGACCTCCCTCGGGTTCGCCCTGCTGGTAGAGGTACCGCACACCCACGTCCGAACGGAGCTTCGACTGAGACGTACCCACAGGCCTTTGCAGCGGCAGTCGGGACGACGGCGCGCGAGTAGGTGCGGTGGGCATTGAGACCACTGTCGTTCCCGCGATAGGGCTTTTTGCCAGTCAGGCGCGTCACATCGTTGTTCAGGGCCGCAACCATGCATGGCAGCCGAGCCATCCACTCCAACGAACGCCGACTAGGGTCGACCATTTCTAGTGCGTATTGGTGTCCAAACAGCCGCTCTGCCAGCGTGCGGTTGAAACGCTCCACAATGCCCTGCGCCCAGTGCAAGTATTTTATATCACGCCGAACCGCAACGCCACGCTTTGCTAGCACCTGGGAAAGTGCTCCCTTGAACTCGCGCCCAAGGATCTACCTGCAGTAGCTTGGACCACTTAAGGGGGCTACGACTGTAGATGCGGGTCAGCGCAGAAGCCACCTCATAGGCCTCTTTTGAGGCCAGTGGCTCAGCCTCTTTATAGCGGCTGGCCACGTCCACCACGGTCAGCGCGTACTTATATGTACCTTGTCATGCGGCCTGGTTGACTTCGTTTTGGTACAGAGATATCGAACCTGGGTCGTGGTACGTGGCGAGGGGCTGATAGTAGATCTGCCATGCGGCCTACTTTGTTAACCACGGGCAGCATCTTCTGAGATCTTAGCAGCAGCAGCAGCAAGCCCTTTCCAGTAGCCCTGGGGGCTGTAGTATATGCGCGAGAGCTTAGTGTCCATCTATGTTGCCTATATATTCCAGCAAACCAATAAGTTTCCAACATGCATTGCATGTATCTGGGTCTAACTTCGCAGTGTCGACCCTAAGGTTGGTCGGCCCTGCTTGGAACATAGCAGCAAATCGCCAAACAGCTGCGGGATCGCGGCGCCACAACTCAAGATTACTATGGGCTACATGGATTATATGTATGGGCTAAAGGCCCCGGGATTTTGTATTGCCAGGCACAGCACCCCACCTCTAGCATTGTGCAGTACAGCTCTTCTGCAATACCCATCCTCGTTCACTACATAGCGAACAAAAAATTATTACCGCATCTAACTACTTCAGTCTTGCCTGCCATACGGCGAGGAGCCCTTGTGGGTCCAACAAAGTCGGTTCGGAGACTTGGTTGCGGTTCCTGCTATTGGAACTCACCCTACGGCTCCGCCGCGGTTCCCTCCCCGCCGAAAACAATCTTTGCTTTCATTCCTGTGTTAGTTAGGGTGCGCTCCCGGCCCGTAGTAGCTGTAGCCTGGGAGGTGCTTTTCTCCGAAGAACTTTGCCCAGGGAAGGCCAGGCAGATTAGACAGCGCCTGCTGGATGTCGCCCCCTGAATGCGTGGTCGTCCCGACACCAGCAGAAGCGGCAACAAACAGACTTAGTGCGCCCACATACGATGCGGCGTCTCACCTTCGTGAAGTCTTGGTTAGTTTTTGGTAGTCACCTGTTGTGGGAGTCCTTGTGCGGCTCTTCACACAGTACATCCCGCCCAATTGAAAGGGCAGCTCTGGCTCTAATACACACACAGAGGTTATTGATTTGATTCAGAAGAGTAGCGGGAACCGCGGCAGGGGCGGCACACACCACTGGTTACTCCCCCGCCGTATCCGAGCTCTGCTGGTGGGCCCGAGTGGCTGTAGCAAGACCAACCTGCTTGTTATCCTGCACCTACAGCCCGGCTGGGTTCGGTGGGAGAAGCTCCACGTTGTGACCCCGAGCGCAGACCAAGGAGCCTATGACTCGCTGCGTGAGATTGTTCGGGATAAAATAGAAGCCTGACATGTTCTCTTCACATGCTCGGAGGTCTGTATGTGTTGCCAATAGTAATTGGTTTTGATAAACATCTAGAGTTACATTAATAGTTAGTCCCTCCCAGTGTTCGTATGTATTTATGTTTAGTTTGACTATATGTTGGAATATTTTGTTAATATATGTGATTAAGCCACCATTGTTACTGCTACTCTTTCCTTGAGCAATACAAGCGTACCCAGGTAGTTGTATATTTGCTAAATCGGTTATGTTGAATATCCTACATTCTTGTAGGCAAATTACACTAAATGTATTATTGATGTCCTGTAGTGAGCTGACGAATGAAACGAGTTCGTCAAATTTAGAATTTATAGACAGAATACTTAAGCTGAGTATTGAAAATTGTCCATTTTTATCATCAGCTAGTATCTTAAAGTGATCTATGTCGTAATACGATCAATGTTTTATGACTTGCAGTTCATTGTTATCAATATATAATGTATTAATTACATTGTTATTGTTGTTGTTGTTGTTGTCAATACTACCCAAGTGTGAAAGAAAAATGCGATCAAACTGTTTTGTCATTAACTGGTAGATTAAGAAGAATAAAAAACAAATATGTACACGTGCAGGATCTAGTGTATAACAAGGGTATTTGCACCAAAGAAGCAATACATAATGTCTTGGTGATCGCTAACCTAATAATATAATGTAGTTGCATCGTTGTGTTTGTTTGTATGTTTTGTTAGACAATATTCAACAAATAAGGCAAACTGATATGACGATGGACATGTATCAGTACAGTACACATAGTCAACAAGAAGAAACAGAAACAAATAATATGACGATGGACATGTATCAGTACAGTACACATAGTCAACAAGAAGAAACAGAAACAAATAATATGACGATGGACATGTATCAGTACAGTACACATAGTCAACAAGAAGAAACAGAAACAAATAATATGACGATGGACATGTATCAGTACAGTACACATAGTCAACAAGAAGAAACAGAAACAAATAATATGACGATGGACATGTATCAGTACAGTACACATAGTCAACAAGAAGAAACAGAAACAAATAATATGACGATGGACATGTATCAGTACAGTACACATAGTCAACATGAAGAAACAGAAACAAATAATATGACGGTGGACATGTATCAGTACAGTACACATAGTCAACAAGAAGAAACAGAAACAAATAATATGACGGTGGACATGTATCAGTACAGTACACATAGTCAACAAGAAGAAACAGAAACAAATAATATGACGATGGACATGTATCAGTACAGTACACATAGTCAACAAGAAGAAACAGAAACAAATAATATGACGATGGACATGTATCAGTACAGTACACATAGTCAACAAGAAGAAACAGAAACAAATAATATGACGGTGGACATGTATCAGTACAGTACACATAGTCAACAAGAAGAAACAGAAACAAATAATGACGATGGACATGTATCAGTACAGTACACATAGTCAACAAGAAGAAACAGAAACAAATAATATGACGGTGGACATGTATCAGTACAGTACACATAGTCAACAAGAAGAAACAGAAACAAATAATATGGCGATGGACATGTATCAGTACAGTACACATAGTCAACAAGAAGAAACAGAAACAAATAATATGACGATGGACATGTATCAGTACAGTACACATAGTCAACAAGAAGAAACAGAAACAAATAATATGACGATGGACATGTATCAGTACAGTACACATAGTCAACAAGAAGAAACAGAAACAAATAATATGACGATGGACATGTATCAGTACAGTACACATAGTCAACAAGAAGAAACAGAAACAAATAATATGACGATGGACATGTATCAGTACAGTACACATAGTCAACAAGAAGAAACAGAAACAAATAATATTACGATGGACATGTATCAGTACAGTACACATAGTCAACAAGAAGAAACAGAAACAAATAATATGACGGTGGACATGTATCAGTACAGTACACATAGTCAACAAGAAGAAACAGAAACAAATAATATGACGGTGGACATGTATCAGTACAGTACACATAGTCAACAAGAAGAAACAGAAACAAATAATATGACGGTGGACATGTATCAGTACAGTACACATAGTCAACAAGAAGAAACAGAAACAAATAATATGACGATGGACATGTATCAGTACAGTACACATAGTCAACAAGAAGAAACAGAAACAAATAATATGACGGTGGACATGTATCAGTACAGTACACATAGTCAACAAGAAGAAACAGAAACAAATAAAACGTAAATGGCTTTGCTGGCTGCATAAAAAGATACTACCATGCCATAGCTCACAACAACGAAGTGAGATATAACAGTTTAAACCACTGTAAAGTAACACACTAGATGAGAGATTACAAAATACAAAAGGAGTTACCTACGAAATATATATAAGCATTACATAGTTACATTAATTATAGCATTGCTCATAACAAAGTGGAACCGTATTCGAGGCCGTAGTTTTTTATATAATGATATGCCCTAGAACAACAATGTTTGTTGGGCTTACTTAAACACCGCATTGACATTAATAAGTGAAAGGTATCGTCTTAAGTAAACCAAAATTACAGGCATGCTAAAAAGACATGTACCATTGGCAAGCAATTAATGAACCATTTAAACACTAGGTGTACAATGTTTGTGTAACACTGCAACATTTGACTACATTACACAATATTTATGTCAGAACGACACTAGACAATGTGTTAGTCTGTTCATTTTGATATGAATGAATAAAATATATATATACATATTACTTGATTATGACTTATAAAGTAATTACAGTTGTTCATAATACACTAACAGCGTAACAAGTTAATTAGTAGATACCCTAAAAAACAGTTACTCAATGTTACACTAAACACTGTATTTGCAAGAAAAGAAAAAAAATGAATGAAACGTTACGTCTGGCCAAAAAGTAGTCAGAAACGACGACATCATACCACGTAACTACATGCGATAGACACACGTAGTTTGGTAAGGTCTACAGGTATGTCAGAATGTCTTTTGAGCTTGTGATTTCGCGGATCACGTTATGACTGTCTTTGATAATAATCTTGCCGCTGGCCGTCCAAAAGTCATTGAGTTTCAAACGCTAGTTTGAAGCGCTTTGACGTGAGGTCTTCGTTGAGGACGATGCGATTTTCAATAGGGCAGGTTTTGTTGAAATCTTTGAGACCGCCCCTGGCGCGATACACAACATCTCTGCGAAAGCGAACAATGGTAGTCTGGGTTTCGTCTGCCCGTCGACAGGTCGGCCAAGTCTATGGCAGCGTTACAGACCACTGAGCTCAATGGGACAGGTGAGGTGCAGTTTGTTGTTGATAGTATCTTTCTCTTCCAAGTTTTGACTATGCAAGTCATCGCAAATGCCACTAATGCGGAAATTGGATCGTCGGGTGTGCTGGAGCGAATCCAGTTCATCCTCCAGAGTTACTACCCTTTTCTCAAGATGTTCGATTTTGTTGCACTTGTCAGACAATTGTTCGGTGAGAGTGACAACTTTTTTAGTAAGTTTGTCAATCTTCAGGAATAAATAATGTGGAAACAGAACCTCTTTCATGTGTTTATCAATTCTCTTATCTTGCAATAAGGATAGCATTTGCGAAATCAAATTGCTGTCAACGTCAGCTGAGCCACCACTGGCGACTGGCTCAAAGTCCGATTTGCTGTCTTTTCTTCTGGGCAAGTCGGCGATTGTATGTGTACGTGTGTGAAGCAATGCTATAAGGCGTGGTCGTGGTCGATATTGGGGGTGTTCGATATTGCAGGTGGGAATTCCTACCTTCAACGAATTGCACAGCGACAGTATGGGGTCGTCTCTTTCGTCGAGGTACTGTTAATTCTTCTGCTAGTTTTGCAGTGTCTGTACTATAATCTACATTCGTCACCTCCGGTGTGTGGCCGGCAGGACCTTTTTAGCACTTAGTTAACGACGCCATTTTCCACAGATGCATGGGTGGACTGGATGCGCCAACATAAGCCCGGTTACACCGGGAAAAACGTGGCCGAGGCGTTGCTGCCATACGTCTACCGCACGCATACAGGCAAGAGGTGGGGCGACGACGAGTTTGAGCGCTTTGTTGGTGTGGAGAATACTTCCCCAGAGCTCCGAAACGAAGCCAGTGCCATCTTGGACAGGCTCATCGACGGCTGACACATCGACCACGGGCTATTTAAAGACCCGTTGTCCTGCTTTGAATTATTATGGAAGACCTTGTCAAAACCATCGCAGCGAACACAAAGTCGCGCCGCGAGTTCGCCATCATTCTCTCATCGCCTCCAGGGCCCCGGACCGACTCCTTCAACTAATAACAGCGGGAACCGGCAAGGGGCTGGAGAAGGCCCTCGTTGGTCTAAGCACCTTGTACAGCTGGCCCGATATTGATGCTAAGAACAGCTCCTTCTTAGTGAGCATTGACATTGGTAGCACCTGGACAACGCTGCGCCTGCCTGAAGGCGCCTACGAGCTGGAGAGCATTGACGCAGAAATCCAGCGCCAACTAGGATCACTCGCTGGAACAGCCGCTGGAAGTATCACCATCACAGCCAACCTAGCGACCATTAAGGCTGTGGTCGAGATCACCGAGCCGGACGTCCAGGTAGACATGGGAGACAGTACGCTCCATACAATGCTAGGCTGGCCTGAGACCGCCGCTGTGCTCGCACGAGGCCGCCACGAGGCCCCTAATATAGTGCGCATCAGCCGTGCTAATGAGGTGCTAGTCAACTGCGACGCCGTTGACGGGATCTATATTGCAACGAGCGGCCAGGCAAGCCGAGGGTACATCCTCAGCAGCTTTTATCTTGACGTGCCTCTGGGATACAAAATCAACTACACCCCCAAGCACAGCGTGTTCCTCCTTGTGATCACGCCCAGACTCCACCGCCTGAAGATGTGGTTAACAGATCAGGACAACCGGCCTATTGATTTGAGGGGTGAGTTGGTGACTGTCATCCTCCAGGTCCGTGACTGCCTCACCTATTAGAGCAACGGCCTCAATTTTCCACAGTCGGGACGACGGTAGCACGGTGAACATGCCTCGCAGAATGCAATACAGAGTTCCGGTTGCTGGGTCTCGACGGCTTGCCCACAAAACATGGGACGGTACTGGGCTCATGGACATTGTTCGCGCGGTCACCACAGTCCTGTCTAAGCTAGTGCGGCGTGCAGTCGGGGTTCTTCAAACCGACCTCGTCGTCCCGACTCCCACGCAGACCTCTGCCACCGTTCGCGATCGCGCGACTCAAATGATAGAGAGATACGGGCGGGCGAGCGGGAACCGCGCAGCCGTTGCAAGCCTGATCCGCGGCAAGGTCGTGCAGATTGTTGCGCGTGCGAGCGGGAACACCGCCGCCGCACAGCGTCCTAACCCCAACAATATTGTGTGGGGTGACGGCCTATGTCTATCCCCGTATTACACATGCGGCGAGGAGTCAGCATACAACAATGGCAGCATTTACCGATGTACACGATCCCATCCTCATCCTCGAGGAATCGCCGCTGCGGGACTCGAGTGTGGAGGGTGTTGAGTGGTTTGAATACCAGCCCCACGACCCGAACGCCCGGCAGAGCGGGGAGATTCATGTCAACAACAGTGACCAATATACGCTCCCGTGCGAGGCATACCTGCAGGTCTCTGGCCGCCTCTTGAAAGCCGACAACACAGCGTACGTCCCGAATGATACTGTTGCCCTTAATAATGGGAGCTTGGCGCTCTTCGAGAGTACGAGGCAAACCATGAACGGACAGGAGGTGGAGGCTACCTACAATAACGTCGACGTCACGAGTACGATCCTTGGTCTGGTGACCTACAGCGACGACTATGCGCGCTGCTGTGACAATAACCTACTCCTGAGCAGGGACAGCTCAGCAGCTGCCGATCTCAACCCGTACACCGTTGATGCCAATAGTGCGGTGACAGGGAACAACCCGAACTACAACCGGGGGTTCGCTGCACGGCAGGGCCTGCTGTTTGGTGGTGCTGGAGATGGCTCCTTCGATGTAACAATACCTCTCAGTCACATGTTCGGCTTCTGCAGAGACGTGCGCAAGGTCTTGATGACGAGGCAATCTACCGCGCCAATGGTATCGATGCGGGTTAGGTGACACTGAACAAGCTGAGCTTGTGGATATTCACCGTGACCTCATACCTAGAGTGGTGCACAAAGTTGGAGACCTGGATGGCCTCGCGGGCAGCACGGACTGCGTACTATCAGCTGACCCAAGTGGACCAGTTCGCTGACCAACAAACGTCACAACCATTCAGTGGAAGCTACCAATCAAGGGAGGAACCGAGCGACCGCGCCACATCTTCATTGCCTTCCAGCTAGCCAACAAACGGAACTCTTTTGGAAGCGTACTCGATCGTCTTCGATCACCTAAACGTTGTGGATATACACGCGCTCCTGAACAACGAACGGTTCCCGCTCAGCGACCTTGCCCTTGACTTCGCCCAACTTCGCCCACAACCGCTTCAGCAGGGCATACAAAATGCTGCTGGACTTCATGGGTCGAGACCAGGATGTGAACACGGGGCTCCTAATCTCGCGGGCCGATTTCGTTTCTTCCAATGATCACTTCCCATGTTTGATGATCTGTGCCAACTGTAGCATTGAAGTCACCAAGGATGACAAACTTGTCGGTCTTCGCTACATCGGTAGTAAGGCCGTGGAGATCTTCATAGACCTTTGTCTTTCACTTCATCTAGGTTTGTCATTGTTGGAGCATAAGCACTGGTGATAGTTAGTTCTAGTTTCCCAGTCAGAGGGAGTTTCATAATCATCAAACATCATTTATGCCATTGTGGATTAGAAAGATTGTTAACAAGATCGGTCGTTCGTTTCACGGCCACTCCAAAAGAATGTATATCCTGCCCCATCTTCCTGTAGCTGACCCTCCTCAAGGAGACAAGTCACGCTGAGTGCGGCTATCTGAATGTTATGTGTCGCCTGTTCTCTGCCTACGAGGGTTGATCTCCTCTCGGGTCTGCTGGCGGCGCGTTGCCCCATTTCACTCAGCTGTATGGGTGAGTACCGGGCTATAGACAGTGGTGGATATTTGTGTACGATCGAACAGTCTTCGTGCATTAATTGCAGCGTGGCTGGATGCTTCCCAGAGAAGTCGAGATGGTGTTCGAAAGTGTAAAGCGCCTTCAGCATTCCTGAGGATTGGATACTGCACTATATAAGAACTTACCTTTACTTTACTTTTACACCATGACCAGCGATGTGACCGTGAGCGGCAAAAAAGTTACCGGCACAACTGACCCCACTGCGGCCCAAGATGCGGCTACTAAGGCATACGTAGACACGCAGATAGCCGAGGCTATAAAGTCCTTATCGACATGAGGCGTGACCGCAAGCGTATCAAAAGACTGGGTCGCTGTGTCCCAAGTTAAATGCTAGGCCCTCCATTAGCACAGTATGAAGGAACCCACCATGAACCCCCCGCCCAGCCAGTCATACCGGCTACAGCAGATAAGCATCTTTATGCGACAAGTTGAGGGGGAACGAGATAAACGTGCGGTCCTTACAACAAATACAAACGTGTAATGAATGTTGTAGATAGCGTAGACACCGTTCTACTCACTACCAGTGTGAGAATGAGTACAGGGGACGTCAGCCTTCTGTCCACCATAATCGCGGTCCCAGTCGTCTTGGGTCTGGAAGCGGCGGCTCTAACCTGTGGGCTACTCGGAGTTGCTGGCAATTTGTTTAGCCGCCGCCTGGCTGTCAAGGCCAAGAAGCATTACGAGATCCGAGTTCTAGCTGGCAGCAAGCTAAGCACCATCACAGACTACGTATCCACTGCGCTGATTGACGAAGAGATCTCCGACCACGAATTCAGGCTAATCTTGGACGAGGTCGGCAAGTACCACCAGATGAGGGACCAACTTCGGCGCGGTCAGTCGTTCATGAGAAAACGCTGAGCTTTGCGCCCACATATATAATTTTCTGGCACCATAGGGGTTTTAATGGTTGGAGAGCCCGGCCCTACAATGTCCTATTCTCCGAAGTCTTGATATTTGGCTAAACAGTCGGTGGCTGGGGCGGTCCCCTGTTGCCTAGCGCAAGGTTTGAGAACATAAATTATGGGGGTTTGCTGAGCTTGGCGGCTGGGGGGGGGGGTCCGCCGGGGCTGGGGCGGTCCCCTGTTGCCTGGCGCAGAGTTTGAGAACATATGGGGTTTGCTGCGCTACAATCAACAGTTATTATATTACTCTGGAATGATGCGGTTGTATTAACGTGCACATAAGATCTATTTGTAAACACTGGGCTTTATGCCCACTTGCAGATACATCCGTCACGTTTCTTTGTCGGAGTATTTCGACAACTTTCTGTGTAATATTGGTTTAGAAAACAACAATTAACGTTGTGGTGCTGCACGTCCTAGACACGTTGTCTCAAACGTGAAACCACATGTATTGAGCCCAATTAATTCATCTTCTACGGCGAAAGTGAAGACAAACAGTAGCCAGAACATGATGGAAGCTTCGTCCATCGATGTAGCGTTCTGCAAAACATTGTCTGTCACCAAGGAGGCCCGTCAGATGACGCAACATACACAGCGTGACGATCAATACGCATAATATGTTGTTGCTGCAGTTAACGTGTTAGACTTACTGTGAACTAGTCGTTTGTTCAGTAGCTGAGACAAATGGTTTACAATGAATGTCACCAACGAAATTAAATATACTAGCAAAAATGCCTCTCCTACTGGAGGGGCGCTAAACATAGAAGAGGGTTTCCAGGAGTATTCGGGAGTATTCGTATATGGAGCTTGTTGTCGTGTAAATTTGTAAAACCTGCTTCATATTAAATCTGGATACGTAAAACGTCCCCAAATCACCGATCATCCTGTGAATTATTGCAGAAAATGCGCATAACATTACGTCTAACGTACACTTTGAACCCTAAAACAGGTAGAAAACGTTACAACAGCAGTTTGAAAAAACACAGACGTTTATTTTCTTCCCACGGGTCGTGGAATATACCCAGAAAGTTTGGCTGACAAGATGTGATCCGTGTTGGAGCAAAACGCTAACTACTGTAGTCTCCCAACACGGACACACATGCACACGTACAAGCACACACAAACAAACACATACACAAGGCACGCACTTAGTGTCGCACATATAGAATATTAGTATTGATCGTTTTGCTGAGAGAGCGATGTTTACTCACTGCAGGTTAACTGCAACGACCTCGTGGTACAATGCGGCCGAAATACAAAGACAAGATCAAAGGTGACACATGTCATAATCGGCGCGTGGAATGTGCGTACCCTTATGGATAACAGCGCCGCCAGCAAACCCGAGAGGAGATCAACCCTCGTAGGCAGAGAACAGGCGACACATAACATTCAGATAGCCGCACTCACCGTGACTTGTCTCCTTGAGGAGGATCAGCTACAGGAAGATGGGGCAGGATATACATTCTTTTGGAGTGGCCGTGAAAGGAACGACCGATCTTGTTAACAATCTTTCTAATCCCCAATGGCATAAATGATGTTTGATGATTATGAAACTCCCTCTGACTGGGAAACTAACTATCACCAGTGCTTATGCTCCAACAATAACAAACCCAGATGAAGTGAAAGACAAAGGTCTATGAAGATCTCCACGGCCTTACTACTGCTGTAGCGAAGACCGACAAGTTTGTCATCCTTGGTGACTTCAAAGCTACAGTTGGCACACATCATCAAACCTGGGAAGAGATCATTGGAAGAAACGGAATTGGCAACTGCAATAGCAATAATCTCCTTTTGTTAAATATGTGTGCGGAGCATGAGCTTCTGATCACAAATACGGTATTTCCTCTCCGTAATCGCAACAAGACATCATGGATGTATCCACGCTCCAAGCACTGGTACTTGATCGATTACGTCATCATCGGGAAGACACACACACACAGGATATGCGTGTAACGAAAGTCATGTGCGGTGCAGGCTGCTGGACTGACCATCGACTGATCATTTTCAAAGCTAAACATTGAGTTCAAAACCAACAGACGCCCTCAAGACAAGAAGGTCCCAATGCGACTCTATGGGTCCAGACTAAAGCACGACAACACCTCAAAAATCCACAGAGGAAATTGGCAGACGATTGTGTAAAAACAAATTGTCACTGCATTGCGGAAGACTGGGCGACCTTCAGAGATACAGTCTACTACACGGCTTTCGAGATGCTCGAAAACGTCAAGATTGGTTTGATGAGAACAACGAGAAGATCCAAGAACTGCTTGATGAGAAACATCGCTTTCCTTCACACGGCCTTCAAACATCGCATTCACTCAGCCTTCAAACATCGCCTTCACACAGCCTTCAAACATCGCCTTCACACAGCCTTCAAACATCGCCTTCACACAGCCTTCAAACATCGCCTTCACACAGCCTTCAAACATCGCCTTCACACTGCCTTCAAACATCGCCTTCACACAGCCTTCAAACATCGCCTTCACACAGCCTTCAAACATCGCCTTCACACAGCCTTCAAACATCGCCTTCACACTGCCTTCAAACATCGCCTTCACACAGCCTTCAAACAACGCCTTCACACAGCCTTCAAACATCGCCTTCACACAGCCTTCAAACATCGCCTTCACACAGCCTTCAAACATCGCCTTCACACAGCCTTCAAACATCGCCTTCACACAGCCTTTAAACATCGCCTTCACACAGCCTTCAAACATCGCCTTCACACAGCCTTCAAACGTCGCCTTCACACAGCCTTCAAACGTCGCCTTCACACAGCCTTCAAACATCGCCTTCACATAGCCTTCAAACATCGCCTTCACACAGCCTTCAAACATCGCCTTCACACAGCCTTCAAACGTCGCCTTCACTCAGCCTTCAAACATCGCCTTCACACAGCCTTCATCAATGACAGGTATACGTCCAAGGAAGGAGCCTACAACAGTATCCGTTGGACTTTCAGCGCAAGCTCAGGGAGATGCATAACAAACGGATGAGCCACAAAGTAGACGAGATTCAGTCATATGCTGACAGAAACGACATGAAACATTTCTATGATGCCCCAAAAACTGTTTCAGCACACTGTTAGTTTTCCCATTGGCGACCATGTTAACGTTTTGTGTGATTATAAGAAAACATGACCTACAAAGTTTCTTAAACTTCTCACCTGCTGTTATCATTGACATACTGGTCGAGTTTAGTCAAAATATAATATTTCTAGCTCTCGTAAATGCCTGTTTGTGTGACACCCGTCAATATTTACGAATGGATGCAGGCAGTAATCCGGCTAAAGGGTCAACTAGCCAAATTGCTGCCAAATACCCTTCCGCTTATTAAAATCAGCTACCAATGCACCATACTACTGTCAACAGCTTCTACAATCACACCGGGAAATCTGACTACTCAAATGAACTTATGTCAGAGCAGGTGAATTTTGTAAAGAAATCATTTCTCAAAAATAAATTGCACTTTAACCAAGCAGGAAGTCCAACAGTGTCCTGACCCCTTATGGGCCACAGACAGATGGGACAGTGTTGGTCAGACAGACCATTACCGCTTCTTTGTCAGTGCAGATGGGACATTGTTGGTCAGACAGATCATTACTGCTTCTTTGTGAGTGCAGATGGGACAGTGTTGGCCGGACAGATCATCACGCCTTCTTTGTCAGTGCAGATGAGACAGTGTTCGTCAAACAGATCATTACCGCTTCTTTGTCAGTGCAGATGGGACAGTGTTGGAGTAAGACCACATTTAAATTTTACATAGGCGGCCATTATAACGTTTCTTTCATTTCCTGCAAAATGTGTCTTAAGATTTTCTTTAAAAATTTCACAGCATATTTAAACTTTCACAGCATATTTAAATTGATACAAGTGCTGCGGAAAACTCGTGAAATTTTCTTACCTCATTTTTCAGAAAAATCCATCCAAACCTGACACCCCTCAGTTTCGCCCCAATCTGGTGACCGATTTTGAAATATTGGTGCATGCTGCAAAATAGCCACTGTGCGAATACGCGAGCGACTAGCGTATATTTGTTGCTACCTCGTAAAATATCTAATGCAGTAGTACATTCGATATTCACTGGACTAACATGTGCCATGTCAAAGTGTTCGAAAAAATTCACACATCACACTAAAACGGTATTTTCAAGGGCACTCTTTCGGTGGATAAATGCGGACAAATCTTTAATGTGGTCTTACCCCAAATAGATCTCCTAAATTTTGCAAATCTTCACGAAAGTTAGTTTTGTATCAAGCTATACATATAACTAGATTAACCACAACGTGAAATTTACACTGTCTCAATAACAATTAAAATATTCGTCATCAAACGGTGTACACCTCCAAGCTAAACAGCGCCTTGAGTTGCTTTAAACATGCTTATTCCGTACCTTATACCACATACGACGTTTGCCTGACACGAATGGTACTGAGCAAAACATACAGTCCAACACAGTGTCTTACCAATATGGGAGTAAAATATATAGAATATTAACGAAATATTTTTTTGTCATTTTTCATAAAATATTGTAATTTTTGGTAAAAAATACACTGAATCATTATTTTAAGCAGCATTTTGCACATCTTCACGAATTTTTCGTGAAGACTATGTTAAATAATATTATGCAATCATGAACTGTGTGTCACTCGTGTACGACACCAGTAGGTGTCAAAAGCACAAGCCAGGCATTTCAACAATATTCACAATACTGAAAGGAACAGAGGCGTCTTTTGATGGTAACTACAATTATGTTGTAGATAACGTGCTAAAACGCTGGGTATAAATTGAGGTATATACATAGTACATTATGAAACCAAAAATGGAATGCCCAGTAGAACGTATATCTTGCGTCACACAAATTGTCACCCTAACCCCCCTTAAAATAACCATACTTTTACACAGGCGCAGATCTCTGTTTGATACAGAGTGTCCAAACATCGCCACACGTCAGTTACTCGGCCACTATATATTTCGCTGATGTACACAGATTATTGGAAACAAGAGGCACAGCTGGCAAAATAGATAATTTCAGAAAGAAACAAACGTTTGACAAGGACATCCAAGACACGTGATAAAGGTTGCTGACAGTTGTGGCACCCAGTATCTCTGCAAGTACTTCAACGAGTCCATTGTCTTAATCATGTTTTATTCAAACATCACCAAATTCTTACAAGGGTACTAACAAACATTTCCGATGTTAAATATACGGATATAACGTACACAATACCAGTGATAAAAACAGCTGATAAAAACAGCTTCTTGTCAGACTAGTTATATGAGAATAATAAGAATAAATTTATTATTTTATTTGCAACTTTTCAGTTGGATTGTACATACATTCAGCATAAAATTCCCAAATCACACAAGTATCATACTGTTACAATACGACACAACATTATGTTACAATACTCATAAAACATGTTGTACTCAATAAAAATAACGCAACACTAAGGATACTGTTAAGTAAATTACACATAATCGCTCCGTGAACGCAACTAACTCAGTATGAGGCGCTTTATATTAAAACGTGTGCGTTGCATTACTATCTTTCATTAAAAAATAAGATACTTTAAATACACTAAAATTAAAATCATTTAGTTTAAATATTAAAATTGACTGTTGAGACATACACTAAAATCATTAAGTGTCATGGCAGTGTACTAAGCACCATGGAATTAACGAGTTTTTGTAGCGATTTGTGTTCGCCATTGGGACGGGTAACTCGTTGAATGATCTTAGTGTATACGGCACATTTCGAATATTTGGTAGTAGCGTATTCAGTTTGTGGTCACTACGCTTCATTCTAGCGAAATACGTTTTACACAATTCATTGCGTCTATCATGCAGCGTTGGTAAGTTTACCATCTCCAGAATATCCTCGTACACACAACCAGGAAATATAGTTCTGAGACACCTTTTTTGAATTATCTCGATGTTGTCCGATAAATATTTAGGCAAGTTCGTGTGCCATACCGGGCAGGCATATTCAACTACTGGTCTAATAACATATACATATATTCTAACCAAGTCATTTTGGTTGATACCAGCACGTTTCAACTGATAGATCATATACACTCTCTTTCTTGCCTTTGAAATTATTTAATCTGCATGTGCATTCCAACTTAAATCCGATGATATAGTTACGCCGAGTACTTTTTCAGCCTACAATTATATTACAGCTGAAAAGTGCATGACCGTCAACAATGATAGCATGCCAGTCCATGTACACAATTTCAACATATGGCACTTCTGTTAGGTGACCAGTTTGAATTTGTATGGCTAAAAATGAACTAATTCGGATCATTGCGGTCGCTGCACATTTGGAGAGTCGCACACTGTTATGGTACTCTCAGTCACATTTGGGGTATATTTATGTAGATTCTCAATTGTTCTTGTTGTCTCAGTTAGTGTATGGATGTTAGTGTAAAAACAGGTGGTAGATGCCTGATTGGTAGAAGTGTGTGGACAACCTGCTTCCTACTTGTCACTAAAATTAGGGCTGCGTTAGGGGGAGGGGTGGAATCAAAATGTTGCCTGCTTGCCCATTATTGCTTATTGTGCGAACCAAGTATGATGTATAAAAGTGCCATATAATTAGGAAAGACAAGTTGGAACAGGATAAACACCCACGTTAGTATTGAAGTTAAGAAGCACGCATTTATAGATGTCGCTTACAAAAATATAAATGATATAACTGAGGCGAAATTCATCTTACTGGAAATTACTGGAGATATGTCAATATTGTCGCACATGATGCAGTTTTAAAAGAAACTTCACGCTCTGACACATATGCGCTGTTTACACAAGCTTTCGTGATACTCAGTATCATAGAACATGCTTGGAATGTAGTTTTTAACCTTCACACCACCTAAATTATCACTTTATTTTCTATGCATATGACGTAATAACTGGCTTACTAATGACTTTTAAAACCTCTTTTAGACGTAATACTAATAGTATGCAATGGCTGCACGGTATTCTGGTCTACATCAGCTTTCAAATGCAGCGAAAAAACCATCACCCGTCGCTCGAATCACATTTTGGCAGTTTTCGTGATAAAAACGGGCCGTATTTCTAATTTGGGGTAACACCACATTAAAATTTTACATAGGCGGCCATTATAACATTTCCCGCAAAATTTTTCTTACGATTTTCTTCAAAATGTCACAGCATATTTAACCTACATTGAAACAAGTGCTGTGGAAAACTCGTGAAATTCTCATACCTAATTTGTCTGAAAAATCCACCCAAACATGACACCCCTCAATTTCGCCCCAATTTGATGACGGATTTTGAAATATTGGTGGTGCTGCAAAATAGCCACTGTGCGAATACGCGAGCGACTAGCGTATATTTATTGCTACTTCGTGAAAGACCTAATGTAGTAGTACATTCAGTATTCACTGGACTAACATGTGCCATGTTAAAGTACTCGAGAAAAAAATTCACACATCACACCAAAACGGTATTGTCAAGGAAACTATGTCGGTGGGTAAATGCGGAGGAATCCTTAATGTGGTCTTACCCCAGTTGGTCAGACAGATCATTACCGCTTCTTTATGAGTGCAGATGAGACAATGTTGGTCAAACAGATCATTACCGCTTCTTTGTCAGTGCAGATGGGACAGTGTTGGGCGGACAAAGCACACATTCTTGAGAGGTGGGTAGAACACTTCAGCAACGTTCTCAATCGGCCTTCACCCATCGACGAAGACGGAATCAACAAGCTGCCTCAATTTCCGATAAACACATCTCTAAGTGACCCTCACACACTGTTGGAAACTGAGAAACCGATCAACCTCCTCTTAAATGGAAAAGTCGCAGGAGCGGATGCAATTCCAGCTGAAATCTACAAGTGCCTTGTGAGGCATTGATGTCCAGCCTTGTAGATTTCAGCTGGAATTGCATCCGCTCCTGCGACTTTTCCATTTGAGAGGAGTTGATCGCTTTCTCAGTGTCCAACAGTTTGTGAGGGTCACTTAGAGATGTGTTTATGTGGGACCAAGAAACCATTCCTCAAGAATACAAATATGCATCCATTGTTCACTTGTGCAAGCGGAAGGGAAATCGCCAGATCTGTGGGAATCTTACGTCTCTCGTTTGCTGGTAAAATCTGTGCCAGAATCCTTCCGAATCGCCTAGTGGAGCGCCTTGATCATGGCTTGCTTCCAGTGCGGCTTCAGGAAAGGACGGGGAACCATTGACATGGTGCTTACACCAGGCAGCTTCGAAAGAAATGACAGGAACAGAATGTGGACCTCTACGCTACCTTTATCGACCTCACTAAGGCCTTAGATACAGACAGCCGGGACGGTCTGTGCGAGGTCGTGGAGAAATGCGGCTGCCCACCAAAAAATTATCAACCTTGTTCGGCACTTCCATGATGGCATGCTTGCGCGTGTTCATGAAGGCGGAGAGTTGTCTGACTCGTTCCCATTCACCAATGATATCAAACAAGGATGTGTGATAGCGCCAACTGCCTTTAGCATGATGTTTTCTGCTATGCTCAATGGATCCTTTTAAGACGATGGCCCTGGGATCAACATCAGATATCGCACAGATGGCAAACTGTTCAGTCTTAGACGACTCCAGATCCAAAGCAAAATTCAGCTAGACACTGTCCGTGACTTCCTGTTTGTTGATGGTTGCACACTGAATGCCGGGTCACAGTCAAACATGCAGCGAAGCATGGACCTGTTTACTTCTGCATGTGACAACTTTGGTGTGACGATAAGCACAAAGGAGACACAAGTGATGTGCCAGCCTTCTCCAGGAAAGCCGTACGTCAAGTCAGAGATAACTGTGAAACTCCAAACCTGATTGATGTGAACAAGTTCACCTATCTTGGGAGTACACTCTCCCGGCTTGTTCACATTGACGATGAAACCAATGCAAGGATTGCCAAAGCAAGAGCGGCATTTGGAAGACTCCGCATCCCAGTTTGGGAACGTAGATGATAAAGCCTGCGGACAAAACTGAAAGTATTCAGAGCGGTTGTCATTCCATCACTACTCTACGCGAGCGGAACATGCATCGTCTACCAACGGTTGTCATTCCATCACTACTCTAAGCGAGCGGAACATGCACCGTCTACCAATGGTTGACATTCCATCACTACTCTACGCGAGCGGAACATGCTCCGTCTACCAATTGTTGTCATTCCATCTCTACTCTACGCGAGCGGAACATGCACCGTCTACCAACGGTTGTCATTCCATCACTACTCTACGCGAGCGTAACATGCACCGTCTACCAATGGTTGTCATTCCATCACTGCTCTACACGAGCGACACATGCACCGTCTACCAAAGGATGTCATTCCATCACTACTCTACGCGAGCGGAACATGCACCGTCTACCAATGGTAGTCATTCCATCACTGCTCTACGCGAGCGGCACATGCACCGTCTACCAACGTTTGTCATTCCATCACTGCTCTACGCGAGCGGCACATGCACCGTCTACCAACGGTTGTCATTCCATCACTACTCTACGCGAGCGGAACATGCACCGTCTACCAACGGTTGTCATTCCATCACTACTCTACACGAGCGGCACATGCACCGTCTGTCAGCGGTTGACATTCCATCACTACTCTACGCGAGCGGAACATACACCGTCTACCAGCGGGTTGTCATTCCATCACTACTCTACGCGAGCGGAACATACACCGTCTACCAACGGTTGTCATTCCATCACTACTCTACACGAGCGGCATATGCACCGTCTACCAGCGGTTGACATTCCATCACTACTCTACGCGAGCGGAACATGCACCGTCTACCAGCGGGTTGTCATTCCATCACTACTCTACGCGAGCGGAACATGCACCGTCTACCAACGGTTGTCATTCCATCACTACTCTACACGAGCGGAACATGCACCGTCTACCAACGGTTGTCATTCCATCACTACTCTACGCGAGCGACACATGCACCTTCTACCAATGGTTGTCATTCCATCACTACTCTACGCGAGCGGCACATGCACCGTCTACCAACGGTTGTCATTCCATCACTACTCTACACGAATGGCACATGCACCGTCTGCCAGCGGTTGTCATTCCATCACTACTCTACGCGAGCGGAACATGCACCGTCTACCAACGGTTGTCATTCCATCACTACTCTACACGAGCGAAACATGCACCGTCTACCAACGGTTGTCATTCCATCACTACTCTACGCAAGCGGAACATGCACCGTCTACCAACGGTTGTCATTCCATCACTACTCTACGCGAGCGGAACATGCACCGTCTACCAACGGTTGTCATTCCATCGTTACTCTACGCGAGCGGAACATGCACCGTCTACCAACGGTTGTCATTCCATCACTACTCTACACGAGCGGAACATGCACCGTCTACCAACGGTTGTCATTCCATCACTACTCCACGCGAGCGACACATGCACCGCCTACCAATGGTTGTCATTCCATCATTACTCTACGCGAGCGGCACATGCACCGTCTACCAACGGTTGTCATTCCATCAATACTCTACACGAATGGAACATGCACCGTCTGCCAGCGGTTGTCATTCCATCACTACTCTACGAGAGCGGAACATGCACCGTCTACCAAAGGTTGTCATTCCATCACTACTCTACGCGAGCGAAACATGCATCGTCTACCAACGGTTGTCATTCCATCACTACTCTACGCGAGCGGAACATGCACCGTCTGCCAGCGGTTTTCATTCCATCACTACACTACGCGAGCGGAACATGCACCGTCTACCAACGGTTGTCATTCCATCACTACTCTACGCGAGCGGAACATGCACCGTCTACCAACGGTTGTCATTCCATCGCTACTCTACGCGAACGGAACATGCACCGTCTACCAACGGTTGTCATTCCATCACTACTTTACACGAGCGGAACATGCACCGTCTATCAATGGTAGTCATTCCATCACTACTCTACGCGAGCGGAACATGCACCGTCTACCAACGGTTGTCATTCCGTCACTGCTCTACGCGAGCGGCACATGCACCGTCTACCAACGGTTGTCATTCCATCACTACTCTACACGAATGGCACATGCACCGTCTGCCAGCGGTTGTGATTCCATCACTACTCTACGCGAGCGGCACATGCACCGTCTACCAACGGTTGTCATTCCAGCACTACTCTACACGAGCGAAACATGCACCGTCTACCAACGGTTGTCATTCCATCATTACTCTACACGAGCGGCACATGCACCGTCTGCCAGCGGTTGACATTCCATCACTACTCTACACGAGCGGAACATGCACCGTCTTCCAACGGTTGTCATTCCATCACTACTCTACACGAGCGGAACATGCACCGTCTACCAGCGGTTGTCATTCCATCACTACTCTACGCGAGCGGAACATGCACCGTCTACCAACGGTTGTCATTCCATCACTACTCTACGCGAGCGGAACATGCACCGTCTACCAACGGTTGTCATTCCATCACTACTCTACGCGAGCGGAACATGCACCGTCTACCAACGGTTGTCATTCCGTCACTACTCTACGCTAGCGGAACATGCACCGTCTACCAACGGTTTTCATTCCATAACTACTCTACATGAATGGCCCATGCACCGTCTTCCAACGGTTGTCATTCCATCACTACTCTACGCGAGCGGAACATGCACCGTCTACCAACGGTTGTCATTCCATCACTACTCTACACGAGCGAAACATGCACCGTCTACCAACGGTTGTCATTCCATCACTACTCTACACGAGCGGAACATGCACCGTCTACCAGCGGTTGTCATTCCATCACTACTCTACGCGAGCGGAAAATGCACCGTCTACCAACGGTTGTCATTCCAGCACTACTCTACGCGAGCGGAACATGCACCGTCTACCAACGGTTGTCATTCCATCACTACTCTACACGAGCGGAACATGCACCGTCTACCAACGGTTGTCATTCCGTCACTACTCTACGCGAGCGGAACATGCACCGTCTACCAACGGTTTTCATTCCATTACTACTCTTCGCGAGCGGAACATGCACCCTCTACCAACGGTTTTCATTCCATCACTACTCTTCGCGAGCGGAACATGCACCGTGTACCAACGGTTGTCATTCCATCACTACTCTACACGAGCGGAACATGCACCGTCTACCAACAGTTGTCTTTCCATCACTACTCTACGCGAGCGACACACGCACCGTCTACCAGCGGTTTTCATTCCATCACTACTCTTCGCGAGCGGAACATGCACCATCTACCAACGGTTATCATTCCATCAGTACTCTACGCCAGCGGAACAAGCACCGTCTACCAATGGTTGTCATTCCATCACTACTCTACGCGAGCGGAACATGCACCGTCTACCAATGGTTGACATTCCATCACTACTCTCCGCGAGCGGAACATGCACCGTCTATCAACGGTTACCATTCCATCACTACTCTACGTGTGCGGAACATGCACCGTCTACCAATGGTTGTCATTCCATCACTACTCTAAGCGAGCGGAACATGCACCGTGTACCAGCGGTTGTCATTCCATCACTACTCTACTCGAGCGGCACATGCACCGTCTACCAACGGTTGTCATTCCATCACTACTCTACGCGAGCGGAACATGCACCGTCTACCAATAGTTGTCATTCCATCACTGCTCTACACGAGCGACACATGCACCGTCTACCAAAGGATGTCATTCACTACTCTACTGTCCATCACTACTCTACGCGAACCGTCTACCAACTGTTGTCATTCCATCACTACTCTACACGAGCGGCACATGCACTGTCTGCCAGCGGTTGACATTCCATCACTACTCTATGGAAGCGGAACATGCACCGTCTACCAGCGGGTTGTCATTCCATCACTACTCTACGCGAGCGGAACATGCACCGTCTACCAGCGGGTTGTCATTCCATCACTACTCTACGCGAGCGGAATATGTACAGTCTACCAACGGTTTTCATTCCATTACTACTCTTCGCGAGCGGAACATGCACCCTCTACCAACGGTTTTCATTCCATCACTACTCTTCGCGAGCGGAACATGCACCGTCTACCAACGGTTATCATTCCATCAGTATTCTACGCGAGCGGAACAAGCACCGACTACCAATGGTTGTCATTCCATCACTACTCTACGCGAGCGGAACATGCACCGTCTACCAATGGTTGTCTTTCCATCGCTACTCTACACGAGCGGTACATGAACCGTCTACCAATGGTTGACATTCCATCACTACTCTACGCGAGCGGAACATGCACCATCTACCAATGGTTTTCTTTCCATCACTACTCTACTCGAGCGGCATATGCACCATCTACCAACGGTTGTCATTCCATCACTACTCTACGTGAGCGGAACATGCACCGTCTACCAATGTTTGTCATTCCATCACTACTCTAAGCGAGCGGAACATGCACCGTGTACCAGCGATTGTCATTCCATCACTACTCTATTCGAGCGGCACATGCACCGTGTACCAGCGGTTGTCATTCCATCACTACTCTACTCGAGCGGTACATGCACCGTCTACCAACGGTTGTCATTCCATCACTACTCTACTCGAGCGGTACATGCACCGTCTACCAACGGTTGTCATTCCATCACTACTCTACGCGAGCGGCACATGCACCGTGTACCAGCGGTTGTCATTCCATCACTACTCTACTCGAGCGGTACATGCACCGTCTACCAACGGTTGTCATTCCATCACTACTCTACTCGAGCGGTACATACACCGTCTGCCAACGGTTACCATTCCATCTCTGCTCTACGTGTGCGGAACATGCATCGTCTACCAATGGTTGTCATTCCATCACTACTCTAAGCGAGCGGAACATGCACCGTGTACCAGCGATTGTCATTCCATCACTACTCTACTCGAGCGGCACATGCACCGTGTACCAGCGGTTGTCATTCCATCACTACTCTACTCGAGCGGTACATGCACCGTCTACCAACGGTTGTCATTCCATCACTACTCTACTCGAGCGGTACATACACCGTCTGCTAACGGTTACCATTCCATATCTACTCTACGTGTGCGGAACATGCATCGTCTACCAATGGTTGTCATTCCATCACTACTCTAAGCGAGCGGAACATGCACCGTGTACCAGCGATTGTCATTCCATCACTACTCTACTCGAGCGGCACATGCACCGTGTACCAGCGGTTGTCATTCCATCACTACTCTACTCGAGCGGTACATGCACCGTCTACCAACGGTTGTCATTCCATCACTACTCTACGCGAGCAGAACATGCACCGTCTACCAATGGTTGTCTTTCCATCACTACTCTACACGAGCGGCACATGCACCGTCTACCAACGGTTTTCATTCCATCACTACTCTACGTGAGCGGAACATGCACCGTCTACCAATGTTTGTCATTCCATCACTGCTCTACACGAGCGACACATGCACCGTCTACCAAAGGATGTCATTCCATCACTACTCTACGCGAGCGGAACATGCACCGTCTACCAATGGTTGTCATTCCATCACTACTCTACTCGAGCGGCACATCTACCGTCTACCAACGGTTGTCATTCCATCACTACTCTACGCTAGCGGAACATGCACCGTCTACCAATGGTTGTCTTTCCATCACTACTCTACACGAGCGGCACATGCACCGTCTACCAACGGTTGTCATTCCATCACTACTCTACGCGAGCGGAACATGCACCGTGTACCAGCGGTTGTCATTCCATCACTACTCTACTCGAGCGGCACATCTACCGTCTACCAACGGTTGTCATTCCATCACTACTCTACGCTAGCGGAACATGCACCGTCTACCAATGGTTGCCTTTCCATCACTACTCTACACGAGCGGCACATGCACCGTCTACCAACGGTTGTCATTCCATCACTACTCTACGCGAGCGGAACATGCACCGTCTACCAACGGTTGTCATTCCATCACTGCTCTACACGAGCGACACATGCACCGTCTACCAAAGGATGTCATTCCATCACTACTCTACGCGTGCGACACTTGCACCGTCTACCAGCGGTTTTCATTCCATCACTACTCTTCGCGAGCGGAACATGCACCGTCTACCAACGGTTATCATTCCATCAGTACTCTACGCGAGCGGAATATGCACCGTCTACCAATGGTTGTCTTTCCATCGCTACTCTACACGAGCGGAACATGCACCGTCTACCAATGGTTGACATTCCATCACTACTCTCAGCGAGCGGAACATGCACCGTCTACCAATGGTTGTCTTTCCATCACTACTCTACTCGAGCGGCATATGCACCGTCTACCAACGGTTGTCATTCCATCACTACTCTACGTGAGCGGAACATGCACCGTCTATCAACGGTTACCATTCCATCACTACTCTACGTGTGCGGAACAGGCACCGTCTAACAATGGTTGTCATTCCATCACTACTCTAAGCGAGCGGAACATGCACCGTGTACCAGCGGTTGTCATTCCATCACTACTCTACTCGAGCGGCACATGCACCGTCTACCAACGGTTGTCATTCCATCACTACTCTACGCGAGCGGAACATGCACCGTCTACCAATAGTTGTCATTCCATCACTGCTCTACACGAGCGACACATGCACCGTCTACCAAAGGATGTCATTCACTACTCTACTGTCCATCACTACTCTACGCGAGCCGTCTACCAACGGTTGTCATTTCATCACTACTCTACACGAGCGGCACATGCACCGTCTGCCAGCGGTTGACATTCCATCACTACTCTACGCAAGCGGAACATGCACCGTCTACCAGCGGGTTGTCATTCCATCACTACTCTACGCGAGCGGAACATACACCGTCTACCAGCGGGTTGTCATTCCATCACTACTCTACGCGAGCGGAACATGCACCGTCTACCAACGGTTGTCATTTCATCACTACTCTACGCGAGCGACACATGCACCATATACCAATGGTTGTCATTCCATCACTACTCTACGCGAGGGGCACATGCACCGTCTACCAACGGTTGTCATTCCATCACTACTCTACATGAATGGCACATGCACCGTCTACCAACGGTTGTCATTCCATCACTACTCTACGTGAGCGGAACATGCACCGTCTACCAATGGTTGTCATTCCATCACTGCTCTACACGAGCGACACATGCACCGTCTACCAAAGGATGTCATTCCATCACTACTCTACGCGAGCGGAACATGCACCGTCTACCAACGGTTATCATTCAATCAGTACTCTACGCGAGCGGAACAAGCACCGTCTACCAATGGTTGTCATTCCATCACTACTCTACGCGAGCGGAACATGCACCGTCTACCAATGGTTGTCTTTCCATCGCTACTCTAAGCGAGCGGAACATGCACCGTGTACCAGCGGTTGTCATTCCATCACTACTCTACTCGAGCGGCACATGCACCGTCTACCAACGGTTGTCATTCCATCACTACTCTACGCGAGCGGAACATGCACCGTCTACCAATGGTTGTCTTTCCATCACTACTCTACACGAGCGGCACATGCACCGTCTACCAAAGGATGTCATTCCATCACTACTGTACGCGTGCGACACATGCACCGTCTACCAGCGGTTTTCATTCCATCACTACTCTTCGCGAGCGGAACATGCACCGTCTACCAACGGTTATCATTCCATCAGTACTCTACGCGAGCGGAACAAGCACCGTCTACCAATGGTTGTCATTCCATCACTACTCTACGCGAGCGGAATATGTACCGTCTACCAATGGTTGTCTTTCCATCGCTACTCTACACGAGCGGAACATGCACCGTCTACCAATGGTTGTCTTTCCATCACTACTCTACTCGAGCGGCATATGCACCGTCTACCAACGGTTGTCATTCCATCACTACTCTACGTGAGCGGAACATGCACCGTCTATCAACGGTTACCATTCCATCACTACTCTATGTGTGCGGAACATGCACCGTCTACCAATGGTTGTCATTCCATCACTACTCTAAGCGAGCGGAACATGCACCGTGTACCAGCGGTTGTCATTCCATCACTACTCTACTCGAGCGGCACATGCACCGTCTACCAACGGTTGTCATTCCATCACTACTCTACGCGAGCGGAACATGCACCGTCTACCAATAGTTGTCATTCCATCACTGCTCTACACGAGCGACACATGCACCGTCTACCAAAGGATGTCATTCACTACTCAACTGTCCATCACTACTCTACACGAGCCGTCTACCAACGGTTGTCATTCCATCACTACTCTACACGAGCGGCACATGCACCGTCTGCCAGCGGTTGACATTCCATCACTACTCTACGCAAGCGGAACATGCACCGTCTACCAGCGGGTTTTCATTCCATCACTACTCTACGCGAGCGGAACATACACCGTCTACCAGCGGGTTGTCATTCCATCACTACTCTACGCGAGCGGAACATGCACCGTCTACCAACGGTTGTCATTTGATCACTACTCTACGCGAGCGACACATGCACCATCTACCAATGGTTGTCATTCCATCACTACTCTACGCGAGGGGCACATGCACCGTCTACCAACGGTTGTCATTCCATCACTACTCTACATGAATGGCACATGCACCGTCTACCAGCGGTTGTCATTCGATCACTACTCTACGCGAGCGGAACATGCACCGTCTACCAACGGTTGTCATTCCATCACTACTCTACACGAGCGAAACATGCACCGTCTACCAACGGTTGTCATTCCATCACTAATCTACACGAGCGGAACATGCACCGTCTACCAGCGGTTGTCATTCCATCACTACTCTACGCGAGCGGAACATGCACCGTCTACCAACGGTTGTCATTACATCACTACTCTACGCGAGCGGAACATGCACCGTCTACCAACGGTTGTCATTCCATCACTACTCTACACGAGCGGAACATGCACCGTCTACCAACGGTTGTCATTCCGTCACTACTCTACGCGAGCGGAACATGCACCGTCTACCAACGGTTTTCATTCCATTACTACTCTTCGCGAGCGGAACATGCACCCTCTACCAACGGTTTTCATTCCATCACTACTCTTCGCGAGCGGAACATGCACCGTCTACCAACGGTTATCATTCCATCAGTATTCTACGCGAGCGGAACAAGCACCGTCTACCAATGGTTGTCATTCCATCACTACTCTACGCGAGCGGAACATGCACCGTCTACCAATGGTTGTCTTTCCATCGCTACTCTACACGAGCGGAACATGAACCGTCTACCAATGGTTGACATTCCATCACTACTCTACGCGAGCGGAACATGCACCGTCTACCAATGGTTGTCTTTCCATCACCACTCTACTCGAGCGGCATATGCACCGTCTACCAACGGTTGTCATTCCATCACTACTCTACGTGAGCGGAACATGCACCGTCTACCAACGGTTACCATTCCATCTCTACTCTACGTGTGCGGAACATGCACCGTCTACCAATGGTTGTCATTCCATCACTACTCTAAGCGAGCGGAACATGCACCGTGTACCAGCGGTTGTCATTCCATCACTACTCTACTCGAGCGGCACATGCACCGTGTACCAGCGGTTGTCATTCCATCACTACTCTACTCGAGCGGCACATGCACCGTCTACCAACGGTTGTCATTCCATCACTACTCTACGCGAGCGGAACATGCACCGTCTACCAATGGTTGTCTTTCCATCACTACTCTACACGAGCGGCACATGCACCGTCTACCAACGGTTGTCATTCCATCACTACTCTAGGTGAGCGGAACATGCACCGTCTACCAATGGTTGTCATTCCATCACTGCTCTACACGAGCGACACATGCACCGTCTACCAAAGGATGTCATTCCATCACTACTCTACGCGAGCGGAACATGCACCGTCTACCAATGGTTGTCATTCCATCACTGCTCTACACGAGCGACACATGCACCGTCTACCAAAGGATGTCATTCCATCACTACTCTACGCGGGCGACACATGCACCGTCTACCAGCGGTTTTCATTCCATCACTACTCTTCGCGAGCGGAACATGCACCGTCTACCAACGGTTATCATTCCATCAGTACTCTACGCGAGCGGAACAAGCACCGTCTACCAATGGTTGTCATTCCATCACTACTCTACGCGAGCGGAACATGCACCGTCTACCAATGGTTGTCTTTCCATCGCTACTCTACACGAGCGGAACATGCACCGTCTACCAATGGTTGACATTCCATCACTACTCTCCGCGAGCGGAATATGCACCGTCTACCAATGGTTGTCTTTCCATCACTACTCTACTCGAGCGGCATATGCACCGTCTACCAACGGTTGTCATTCCATCACTACTCTACGTGAGCTGAACATGCACCGTCTACCAACGGTTGTCATTCCATCACTACTCTACGTGTGCGGAACATGCACCGTCTACCAATGGTTGTCATTCCATCACTACTCTAAGCGAGCGGAACATGCACCGTGTACCAGCGGTTGTCATTTCATCACTACTCTACTCGAGCGGCACATGCACCGTCTACCAACGGTTGTCATTCCATCACTACTCTACGCGAGCGGAACATGCACCGTCTACCAATGGTTGTCTTTCCATCACTACTCTACACGAGCGGCACATGCACCGTCTACCAACGGTTGTCATTCCATCACTACTCTACGCGAGCGGAACATGCACCGTCTACCAATGGTTGTCATTCCATCACTGCTCTACACGAGCGACACATGCACCGTCTACCAAAGGATGTCATTCCATCACTACTCTACGCGAGCCGTCTACCTGTGGTTGTCATTCCATCACTACTCTACGCGAGTGGAACATGCACCGTCTACAAACGCCATGCCAAATAAGTAAACCACTTTCACGTGAGGTCTCTGCGAAAGTTGTTTAAAGTCAAGTGGCAAGACAAAGTACAGACACCGAGGTGGTCGCTCAGGCTGGCGTGCCAGGTGTATGTGCCATGCTGAAGCAGACACAGCTGATGTGGGCTGACTATGTAGTCAGATTGCGTCTACCGAAATATGCTCTATTGTGAGATGGCAAACGGAACCCGCTCTCGTTGAGGGTAAAAAGTAACGTTATTAGGACACCATAAATGCAACACTCAAGAATGTCAATATGGGCCATGACTATTGGGAGAGATCGGCCCTTGGGCGATAAACATGGCGCAGCGAAACAAAAGCGGGTGCTGTGTCCTATGAACAAAGACGAGTCGCAGATGGCAAAAGAAGGCGACGCGAGAGAAAGTCTCGCCAATATCACAATGACAATAGACGATGTTGAAATTTGGTCATGATCGCTTCACGAAAGACGAACAACACGTGATGTTCTTATTAAAACGAATGTTCGTGTTAAATATGCCCACTCGTGTTCTACCTGACACCTGTCAGCTGACACTCGATGTCGTAGAAACACCACATGTTATTCTCGTTATATAACGAAAATGTATCTGTTTAACCACCGAATGCTCACTTGTAGTACAGGCTGCACATGTAGGTATAACCCCCTTTCCCTTGTAGTACAGGCTGCACATGTAGTTATAACGCCCTTTCCCTTGTAGTACAGCCTGCACATGTAGGTATAACCCCCTTTCTCCTTCTATGGAAGTCACGCTTAGGAAAGCCTTGTTGAAAACGCAGCATATCAGCATGTGCATTCCACAAGGCGTGTCATTCGAGTGCATAATCTGACGTCACACGATCTTTAGCCCTACTACAAAAGGTGACGCCACCTATTCAGCATAGTTTGGTGATCCGACAGCCTTTGCTTCGCTGATGATTTGATCATTTTTACTTTGTTTCGTTTGACCACGTGTTTTCGTTTGACTACGATTGTTTCACCAAACTTTGTCTGACATCAATAAGGTGATATTTCCAAATACTTGTCAAGTACTTCCAGAATTGTTGCTAATAGTCCTGGAGTTAGTAGGGTTGAATATGGAAATATTGGTTATGTCAGAATAGATGCAAAATACAACATTGAATAATATATCAAAAGTCCCCTAGTTTCTGATTGTGTATTTCCCTTGTTTTTCAATGGAACAAATTTATCGACGATGCACTCAATTTCACTTTTTAAGATATTCCAACATTCTGTTGCTGTCTTATTCTTAAGTATTATTCCAGTCTATCATTTCTAAATATTTTCTCAATCTATCTTTGCTAAATATCTCAACAATCATCATGTCCTTATATCTTCCTTTGTGGAAATTTCTCTTGTAGTGCTTTTTACTATTCCTTTCTGAATTTACTTTGATCTTAAAATGTATCTGGCTGTAATCACTACTCCCCAGTGGCTCACATATCTTGACATTGTTAATTTATTTATTCTGTGAGGACAAAACTATGTCTAACACATTCTCACCCCTGGTTGGTTCTAGCACATGTTGAGAAGGGAAACTATCTTGTACTAAAATTTAAAACTTGTAGTCCTCACTTCCTGTACTCTGTAGAGATATCCATTGTATATCACCATGGTTAAAATCCCCCATAATAATACAGTTCCGTTTCCTCACTTCCCTTATAACGTTTTTTACTTTTTCATTCTCTTTCATTCTCTTCTATGCTTATTTTTGGACTACGATAAAGTTACCCAACCGCTAACGTTACACCAAACAGATTTTTCGCAATCTGCTTCTCTTTCTAATTTAATTTCATAAGGCTGGATATATTCTTTAATATATAAAATATCTCCACGTCCCTTTCTTCCTATTCTGTCTTTCTTAAACATACACAGCCTGTCAGTCCCAATTCGGCATCTTACATATCGACGGTGGCCCATGATTCGGTTAGACCTATTATGTGAGGGTCAATATCTTTCACCGTAATGTTGACTTCACATGCGTTGATCGCCATCCTCTTGCAGTTTCTATATGTTGGCCCCCTTCCTCCCGTTACTGGCAACATTCCTGAGAGAATAATCTGTTCAACACTTGTCTTTTTTACCTTCCTCACTAACTGTCTCTACTGTACTATCCCAATTGTTCCCTCCCTGTCTGCATTATTTGTCTCTACTTGTAATAGTATAGACCCTCCCTTGCCATGCCCCAATACCTTCTCTACCCTCTCAGTCACATGCTCTACCCTAGCCCCCGGTAAACAAACAACGACGTCCTCCCCTTCGCTTAGTGTCTTATCTGTCTTTCTCAGAATAGAATCGCCCATGAACACCCTCTCTTTTCTCACTCCCCCCTCAATCACTGCCTCAGAATAGAGTCGCTTATGAACACCCTCTCTTTTCTCACTGACCCCTCAATCACTGCCTCAGAATAGCTCCTTCTCCGGTTTGTATCTGTCTAGTTATTGTCTTTTCCCCTGTCGTCTTCTCTCCTGTCACATTCTCTTCCGTTCCATTCTTTCATGTCGCTTTTTCTCTCATCACCTATCCTCTTGTCATCGTCCCGTTTTATCGACTTCACTTCTGTCACATTTACTCTCACTTCCTTTGGCCATCCTCGCAGTCTCCTTTCCTCTGTTTTCTTGCCACTAGTCTGCTACTCCAGTCTCACAGTATTTCAAACTCTCGCCCTGCCGTCTCTCTCCATTCCACCTGTCTCCTTGCTAATTCTCATCTCCACCCCCTTCACAATATCTGTCAACCCAACTACCTCCTTCCGCAGATATTCCACCTTCCAACACCCTACGCACTGAAAGGTGAATCCCTCTTCCTTAGTATCTGCCCATGACTTCCCACAGCCGGACAAGGCAAAATCCACCCAGCTGTGGCAGTCATCGCACACCAAGTGCCGCTTGGCCTTGACTTGCCGCTTGCAAGGCGCCATATCAGAATTTATTTAATAATAATGATAATAATCTAAATAGCTATTCAAAATAGTTTAATCAACAATGTTTACACTATTCACTGTGTAGTCTTTAATAAAATTGTTTATTGTGCACAAACGTTACACTTTACGCTAGATCGTCTTGTTTATTTCGGTTATTCACTTCCTCAAATACACTTTCTCTGACTACCGTTTACCTACAGCTGTTTCTTAATATCTGTCTATGGATATGTCTTATCTCTAAAATCCTTCCATGTATTTTCCGAAATGTCTTCACCAATATCCACAATGCATTTCCCGCCAGCATTGATTAATTAATCTATCAATTTTGTATTCCAAGTTTGGATTCTAATCGACTTGGCATCTACACGCTTTGGTTGTACATAATCTAAAATAGGAAGTTTGGTAAGTCATATGATATTGTGTTTATTAATACGCCGGCAGTTGCCTGTGAGACGTCATGTGATAGCTTACATAGTCATAAGAAATTGTCTATGAGCGTTCAGTTTCTACTCGAGAGCCTGGTGGATAGTGTAATTTTAGTGAAAAAACCTTGAGTAACAACAGAATAAAAATATTCACAAAATATTGCATATTCTTTAATTTGCAATAAATCAATATTGTAGTCACCAGCAATGATGACTTCACTTTTACATGTTTGAAGATGGAGTAAAGGGATAAATTCGTTAATAAATTTCTCACATATTTCATAGTTACGCCCGGGTGGTTTATATATATGTCCTAATATAACTGTTTTTGTCAAGTGGCTTTCCTGTAATTTAAATAAATTGTCCTTCCCACATTTGTGAATTTTCATAGATCTGAATCATCTGATAGCCACATTTCTTGTAAGTAAATAGCATAGAATTCATAACCGTTATTTTTTAGCTCTTGCAATTTAATGTTGATCATATCAAACTTTGCATTAATAATTTGGCAATTTAAACTTAAAATGTTGAATATATATACTTTATTTAGGAATAGGTTATTTGAACTAGAGCCAGTGGATATAATTCTTGTTGGTACGCATCGAACCGCTGTCTACGTTATGTATGTTGCTCGAGCCGCTGTCTACGTTAAGTCTGTTGCTCGAGCCGCTGTCTACGTTAAGTCTGTTGCTCGAGCCGCTGCCTACGTTAAGTCTGTTGCTCGAGCCGCTGTCAACGTTAAGTGTGTTCCTCGAGCCGCTGTCTACGTTAAGTGTGTTCCTCGAGTCGCTGTCTACGTTAAGTCTGTTGCTCGAGCCGCTGTCTACGTTAAGTCTGTTACTCGAGTCGCTGTCTACGTTAAGTCTGTTGCCACAGCCGCTGTCTACGTTAAGTCTGTTACTCGAGTCGCTGTCTACGTTTAGTCTATTGCTCGAGCCGCTGTCTACGTTAAGTTTGTTACTCGCGCCGCTGTCTACGTTAAGTCTGTTACTCGAGTCGCTGTCTACGTTCAGTATGTTGCTCGAGCCGCTGTCTGCGCCATGTCTGTTGCTCGAGCCGCTGTCTACGTTTTGTTTGTTGCTCGAGCCGCTGTCTACGTTAAGTCAGTTGCTCGAACCGATGTCTACGTTAAGTTTGTTGCTCGATCCGCTGTGTACGTTTAGTTTGTTGTTCGAGCCGTTGTCTACGTTAAGTTTGCATACGTAAACACACACACACACACACACACACACACACACACACACACACACACACACACACACACACACACACACACACACACACACACACACACACACACACACACACACACACACACACACACACACACACACACACACGCAAACATACACACACGCAAACACACACACACACACACACACACACACGCAAACACACACACGCAAACACACACACGCACACACGCACACACGCACACACGCACACACGCACACACGCACACACGCACACACGCACACACGCACACACGCACACACGCACACACGCACACACGCACACACGCACACACGCACACACACACACACACACACACACACTTGTCATACTTTACGTCAACTTTTATTGAAATTAGCATTCAATCAACGCTGGGTGTCGTTGGGGCTCGCGTCCTGGGTATCGCAAGGCGTGACTCGTTAGTATATGACGTCATGCGACATGTAATACTATCGGAGCTATCGTCGTGTCTTGAGCGAGCTCGGTCTGTGGAATGACTAGGAGGAATTGACATGCGTGATTCATCTAAAACGACATGAAGGAAACCAGGGCAACTGTCTGGAAAAGAAACCAACCTAATTTCTAAATGGTTTAGCTGATTGGAACCACTGACATGGCAGACTGAACAGGTTTTAACTCAATGATAGATTTTATTAATTTACAGATTTACTTTATCATGTGTAATTAGTCCTCTGGGCCGAACGTCCAATGGACTATTGCCATCACTCACGTTAGCTGCCATATCTCAGAAACCGTTCTGTAACTTTTTCTCAAATCTTGCATAGACATTTCATATGGTAGTTCCACTATATACAAGAAATTTGTATTTGATTGAATCTTTCTAAGGGCACCAAATGTCCCCTAAAACGCTAAATTTGCTAACTAAATTGTTTACAGCAGGGAGAACAGCCTGGATCTATATTGACTGATTGACACTTTAACTGTGCTACATGCGAGATTGCAGCTTACCAACTCTCCTGCAAGGTTTCTACAACCACTGGATATCAGCCTAAATAGTAATTGTGTTCAAATTGTACAGTATTTTTAATAACACATTAACTAATATATACAATCTTCATGAAACGGTCTACTTGACTATTTTATTTCCAGGTGTTTCTTCACTGGCATGTATGTACTCTCCACTAAACATGTCAATATTTTACTTCCATCATAACCCTTAATGATCTGTAACTATGATTCATCAAAAAAACATTCCATTAATAATTACAAACTCACAATATAGTCCAAAGGACTTCAGGGCCTCTTGGCCCATTTTTAAGTTCAAGAAATCTGACAAAACATGCCATATGCATAATAATAAATAATAATAAATTAACAAAATTTACTGTCTATTACAAATGTGTATATCATTATCTATACAAGACACCTTTAAAAATGACCAAATAATTATGATTATTTTTAATAGTTTTACCGAAATGTCCTATTACCGAAATGTTTGATTTCCAATATGTCCTGTTAACAAAATGTAAGTTGCTCAACTGTCTATTGCCAAAGTGTCCTTTACCAAAACGTCATGGATTCAGGTCAAACACACATATATGATATGACTTTGTTTGCAAAAATATATACTATATAGGTAGTAACAAATATGTAATTTCAGAAAATGGTGTTACAAATCGTACAGGGGTGTATGGCAGGAAGAAGGAGGTCAGTAATACAAATTTGTGGGAATTAGACATGGTTTGTTGGATGACATGATGATCCCAAAAGATGTGGGATAGAGAGATTCACACCCTTGTCACACCACCCTCATATCTTATAAAAGTACACATCTCACCGGTCGCAGGCTGATGCATTTGTCTGGGTGCATGTTGCAGCACAGCCGCTCTACATCTGTTGCCATTTCTCGGCAGTGCCCGCATCAGCACCAGCTCAGAAAGCCACCTCCCACTGGTCCTTGTTCGATGCCTCTCAAGACATCAAACACAAGGCCTGGCTCTCGCAGCACCATCTTCAGTAGCAGCGTCTTTGCCTGCCCCTCATCCAGTACGTTAATGTCAGCCTAGAAGTATTGCAAAAATATAATGTAACTAAATATTAACATTATGGTTATTTAATACACAAAATGTTGGTGTGCATGTTAGATGTTCAAACAAAATACAGTACCTGCTTATTTATTGTAATTCCTGGAAAGTTCAAATTCTGCAATGTAGCATGTTTTGATAACACCAGGCAAATTATGTGTGTGTATGTATGTGTGTGCACGTATGTGCATGCATGCGTATGTGTGAATTACATTATATATGGGTCATGTCTAAAGGAAATGTATATTTTGCAGTGCATTTGGAATAATATATTTTAAATTATTATTTCTGTGTTTGTGTATGTTTTTGATCAAAATTGGTTGATTATGTAATTTATTTTATAAAAAGCATAGTTCACAGTTTCAAACTTGGTACCTCGGCATATTCGGTGATGCATGTACGTGCACAGCATTTGGATCATAACATGAATATAAAATCTTTACCCTAAATATTTTGTCACTTGTATTTATAATTGTTATTCAAAATTTGCACAGTGATAAAAATATTAACCTGCAGTTGCTCCTGTCTCTGATTGCGTAACCTCGCCATGCGAGCGCAGTCAGTCCTGTTCAGTGACAGTGATAGCTGCCTCGATCTTCTGCCACGCCCTCTCCCCACACCCCTTCCTCCTGCTGCACCCTGTCGTCTAA
This sequence comes from Escarpia spicata, assembly GCA_963995525.1. Taxonomy (NCBI): domain Eukaryota; kingdom Metazoa; phylum Annelida; class Polychaeta; order Sabellida; family Siboglinidae; genus Escarpia; species Escarpia spicata. Next base: position 6,362,799 of record OZ023206.1, on the reverse strand, counting down.
CTGCCCCTCTTCCTCTCACTCCACGTCTTTCTCCCACTGCAGCTGTTTCCCTGGAACCTTTCAAACTCTGTGTAAACAGATAATGTGATATGGTAAATAATGTGTGTATATATAACAATAACATTTATTATGTGTACTTTGTGTACTTAGTCACCATGCAATGATTGACAGTGCATGGCAATACTTTAGAAAACGTGCTTTTACTGCCATAAATTTTGAAACATTGACGCACGCACATTACAGAAGAACAGTAATATACTGTCTTATTTACTTTTATTTAATCACGGTTGTAAGCCAGTAAGGCCAGTAAAATAAAGACGACGACTACGACCTGCACAATTTCCAACAAAACCCCGTCAACTAACGCGACAAGAAATGTCCCAGTCACTGAAAATCGTACCCCCAAACAAAATCAAACACGCTACAGCGTGGGCTACAGCTGGTTGTTATGCAGTCTATGATTCGCCAGTCGACATTGTAGGCCTATTCCGCAAAGAAGGAATCGTAACGAATGCATTCAAATGAAATTATGCTACCGATTTCAAGAAAACGAGTACACACACTCATAATATGATATAATTTAATCCGATAGACAGTAGACACGAAACTAGTCATACTGGTATTAGATGATAGTGTTAATTGACTGTGGGACCCTTCGGCTTCGTGTTGTCACTGTGTTGTTGATCGGGCGGTATACTCGATATTGTCGGACAAAACTAATTTAAAGTGCTAATAATAGACTTTCGTTGACGGACACATGTTTGCTTAATAACAGTCGTAGCAGTAACACGATCTCAAACTAAGATCATTTCACAAATACAGTGACAAACGGAATACTTATGACATTTCATTGTTCAACTTACATCAGTCGATGAATCGTCGTTCTGCGCCATGGAAGCCATGATGACAGCGTACTTTAGTTTAAGCGGTAATGTTTGATGTGGCACTTTGTTGAAAGCTTTCTGAAAAACTAAGTTGATGATATCTACTGGTGATCCCTCATCTACCGACTTAGTGATGTCTTCCAAAAACATAACATATTTGTTAAGCATGACCTCGCTTTTAAAAACCCATGTTGAGATGGGTTTATGAAGTTACGTTTAACAAGAAAATCCACCATGTGATCTTTAATTAGTCTTTCTAATAATTTGCAAATCACTGATGTTAAACCCACTGGTCTATGATTCTCCGACTTGTTTCTCGAACCTTTTTTAAATAACGGTATAATGTTTGCCTCTTTCCATTCTAAAGGAACCACTCCCTCTTCTAATGACAAATTGAAAACTGTTGCAAGCGGTATGCTAATTTGTTGTACAATTTCCAATAGTAGTTTTGGCGGAATCCCATCCACTCCAGGTGATTTATTTTCCTTCATAGCCCTTATTTTCTTAGCTACCATTTCCAGGGTTACAATTAATTGTCCTAAATAGTCTGAATCTGCCCCCTTCAACTTAGCCTCTGGTACTGGCAGTGAACTAATATCTTCCCTGGTAAACACTGAACTAAAGTACTCATTCAGGTCTTCTGCCATTAAGAATCCCTCTGATATTATATTTCCAGCACTATCTTCTAGAAGGCCGACCTTATCTTGAACTTTCTGTTTGCTTCGAACATACGCATAAAACTCTTGCTGTCATGTTTTATATTACTAGCTAATTGTTGTCCGTAGCTTCTCTTTGAATTTCTAATTTCAGCTGTAGCTTGGGTAAGTGCTTCTTTATAAATGTTGTAGTCTTCATCATTTCCACTGCATCTATATGACTTTCACATCATTTGTTTATACTTAATTTTTCTAATGGCTTCTTTCGATAAGTGTTTCTTTTTGAACCGTTTCCCTTGTTTTTTGAAGGTTACAAATTTATCGACTATCCACTTAATTTCATTCTTCAAGATATTCTAGCATTCTGTTGCTGTCTTATTCTTCAGTGTGTTATTCCAGTCTATCTTTGCTAAATATTTCCTCATGTCCTTATACCTTTCTTTGTGGAAATGTCTCCTATACTGCTTTTTACTATTCCTTTCTGAACATTGAAGTAGTAGGGTAAAATATTATTCATTAATTTATAGTCAAATTTTAATTGTTGGATTTTATAAATGTCACCCAACTTTAGCAACTGAAGTCTTTTAAAAATAGGACTTGTGTGAGCATTGTATTTACTTAAGGATATTATTTGTGTTGCTTTTTTCTGTAATTTGATATGATTGATGACCCCATAAAAGTAGGCCATAATTAATATGAGGGAGAATAAGCGCATTGTACATAATATATAATGTATTAGGTGGTAAAAAGTGTTTAAGTTTATTTAGTAATACTCTACTGCAATGTCTCAGTTTTAGTTGTTGGTTCGATCCCAACTGGTATTGCACTTTGTGCAAAATTAACCCTGGCATGGGCTTATTGACCGAAACATTGCATCTCCTCTTATGTTGATATTGAATTGGAAATTTCTCACCAAACAAAGTTATTATTTTTAACATTTAATTAAATGACTGGCCAATTATTTATGGTACCGTGAAAATTAGGCATGATAATTGATTACATTAATAAATATTTATCCTGGAAATGACATAACACAATGAGTCAAGTCCCTTATTTAAAAATAATGGCTTATTTTTAGGGTATTTGAATAAACTTATGCTGGGCAAAATTTTAAAATAAAGGCATTGGGCAAGGTCGTGCAAGGGAACTTTCCCTAAAATGAATGTACAGTGTATACGTATCCATTGATGTAGATTATAAAAATGACCTTCAATTCACCAAAACTTAGATAAGATAGGAAATGTGACTGCAGCATTCATTTTATGTTCAGTCTTTCTCCTATGTCTGCAGAATGAGATGTTGAGTGTGCGCATAGGTTAGTTTGCTAGTTTAGCAGCAAGTTTGGCTATGAATGTACTTAAACATTTCTTTTATGAAGTTGTCGATGTATGGTATATTAATATATTGGCAATGACTGAAGGCAGTTCAATTCAGTCAGTTGAATGTGTTGCTAATAATATATATATATATATATATATATATATATATATATATATATATATATAAATGCTTACAAGGGGTGCCACTGGTTCACATACTAATAAATTATAATATGTACTGACCAGTTTCCTCTAGGTAAATTCCTAAACATGTTATTCAAGTAATTTGAATTATACTAATTACATTTATTTTAATTGCATCATGATCGTCGTCTTATTTTCAGGAGTAAATATAACAAATTAGTTTTATTTATGTTTAGTGATATTTTGTTACAATGAATCCACGATGATATCCTATTATGTTCCGAATTTACTTCTTCAACAAGCCTAGTAACATGTCTATGTAAGTGAAACCTATTTGTGCCATCTGTAAATAACATATTTAACAATGTCGTTTAAGTATAACATGAACAGAACTCGACCTAGCATAGATCCAGCCAGCCAGCCAGCCAACCCAACCAACCAAACCAACCAACCAACCAATATTTGGTATTATTAACAACACATTCAACTGACTGAAATGAACTGCCTTCAGTATATATAAATATATATTTATATATATATATATATATATATATAAATATATACTGAAGGCAGTGCTGTGCCCTAATTTGTGCAAATAGTTATCCAACAAATTAAGGATGAATAAACAAAATTTTTATATAAGAAGGCAACCAGAATGAATAGGCCTACTATATTTTTTATTTATTAAAACAGTTAATTATGTTGATTAATTTACCACCATTTCAAGAAGAAAGTATTTCGTATGCACAAAGGAATAGCATGACACCGCGGCTGTGCATATAGACAGTGCCGTGCGCCACATTTCACGATATAGTCCACTCAATCTCTGGTTCAACCTCAAATAAATTGCAATAGAAAGTTTTGTGACATTTTTAGATTCTACTGTATGTATATGTTACCAAAAAAAGTCCATCAAAATCCACTTAGTGTTTCGCATATTGCCAAGTGGTCGTTAGTCTCACTGAAATTTAGGGGGGTACTCGTAATTCGTATGGTATAACTTATTTTCTGTGAGAATACTATAAAGATAATGTACATCGATGGAAATGTAATTAATTTAGCTGTGTAACATGTGTCATTGCAATTAATATTAAGGTCAGAATTGTATTCAAAACACATTTACAAATTATTGCAATTTACATGTACCCCGATTTTCGGCCTAGTCCAGTCAATCTATGGTTTAGCCTCAAACAAATTGTACAGCAATCATTATGGCGTTTTTAGTTAGCACTATGTGTCTGCATTATTAGATAAGAAGTCCACAGAAATTCTCATGGTGGAACATTTTCATTTCTGACGATAATGACAAGTGTTCAAAAGTCGCTGCCGGTTAATTTTGTCATAGTAAAATCTAGGGAAAGGCGTTATTTAAGGACCAGCTGAAGCGGCAACTCACCCTGGTAAGGCCACAAAGTTTGAGAACAGCAGACAGAAACAACTACAGAGCGACTACCATGAGAGCTGCCCAAGACTTTGAGCATTCCAGAAGAGAAGCAGACGGGGAGAAGCATAGGCGGAGGAAAGAATCTGCGTCTCAGGCACCTTCAGGCCAAGTAAACCTTTACTCAACCTGCCCCATAACCTGCAAATCCAGGACGGGCCTCTGCAACCACCAGAATGCGTGCCGCGGCCCCCCAAGGACGGGGGTCTTCCCACTGATCTTCACAAGCGAACAATCTGTCCCACACAACGGATGACCGACAGCAAATGGGCTGGTGCTGCTGGGAGGTCAGTCATCATTGGAACATGGTACTTGTCTTTGACAATGCAGTTCTACTACGTGGCTTTTAGAGTTTTCTTGGATTCTTTCCACTGTTGGTTCTAAGAGTTGATCCTGAGGCTGTGATACTGGGCAGCAGTTGAAGTACGGGGTAGATTTATCCCTGTGCGTAAGCTGCGCTTGTTGCTACATTTTCAATGAAGTGCTTGTACAGCAAACCATCGAGGTTTTTGCCAATATTGCCACATTGGAAGCACACAATTGCCTGTTTTCCTGCAGTAACCAATTCTTCAACTGTAGCTGTGGTATGATATCTTAGCCCAGTAAGCCCACAGCTGGGCCCAGATATTCTAACAAATCGGTGTCTTCACCTTGAAGATAGAGTCGATTTTGTCTGATGAGTTCAGTGCTGTCTAACGATCGTTAGCTTAGCGTACTCTGCATGAAAACAGCAGCACCCACCTTTCTCAAGTTCATTGCTCAGTAAGTTGATGAATATGTGCTTGTTTTCTCTGTTGGCCAAAACACTCCTTTAGGAGGAGGGCCTTGCTGATCAGCCGCCTTCCACAGCATCATATGAAGATGTGCCCTCTGCACATAATCTGTGGGCGGTAATGCCATGATGTGCACTGGCTTCCCATTCTTTCTCCCACACTCATCTTCAGATGATGCTGAGGAAGGCGGTTGGTCTCCTTATTTGGACATTCACCTCCCGTGCAGTTTGTGTGGGAGGTGAAGGGCGGTATTCCGTCACCCAGCTTTGACATTAGATCCTCGGATCATCCAAGTCTGGCTGAATTCATAAGCTGTGATTGCAAAGCAGAGAGCAAGGCATGCAGCACTGACGGTTGCAGTTGCCACGGCAATAATATCTCAAGTACGATATATTGCATGTGTGCAGCTGGCGATGGGTGTTGTAACCCTCTCACAATTGGGGACGATGCGTATGTAATACATTTGAAATCATCGCACCTGAAAATCTATCGTTTGGCATCAACATTACGGCTCTGGGTGATGTAGGTCTTTAGTTATAGCAATAATTGGTTTTGATGGGCGCCATCTTTAATGGCGGATATATGAATGTTAGCAAAGGGCATGTGTAACATATTTGAAATTGCTTACCATAATTATACACATTAACATAGACATAATGACTTTGTGTGACGAATTGGCAACATATTGTGAAATTTGTTTTGACGACCACCATCTTTAAAAATGGCGGATCCGAAAGTCGCAGAAGGCCAATCGTAAAATATTTGAAACCTCTCACCTCTAAAATCCATGTTTTGACACCACAATTAGGGTTGTAGGTGACGCAATTGTTAAGATATGCGGAAATGTGATTTAGCGGCCATTTTGTAAAATGGTTACCATTTCTTTAAAAAGAAAAAGAAAAATTGCCACCTCATAGTTTCTGATGATTGAAACACTGTAGATGACATTCGTACAAAAAATTGCTTTTAGCAAGCAAATTGCATGGGAAGACATGGTGCACTGCACTATATTGAGAATTTGAATATATATGTGTATGCATGCAACCATTTTCAACTATATGGATTGATAACTATTTATCCTGTGTTGTGCAACAATATTACAACGAGATTGAATGTGTTTTATGTTGTTGATTATGCTATTATTATTACTGGGGCATAGACAATAGATGCGAATCAAAGTCATTGGAGATATGCATAAACATTGCATTGAAGATAAGCATGTAATAAGATCCAACAGGCCGATATCTGAAAATTTTATGAAATGACAAACGTGCAGCCGTTGTATACATTTGGTGATGTGTTTATCTTAACCGTTGACCATGAAAATATCGGACTTTACACCACTTTTGTGACATTATCATGCATAGTTGCAAAGGTATTGAACAAAATAAGTATTTGAGTAATTAAGGCCCTAATTTGTATATTTGGAGGACAACCAAGCTGAATTTCTTCAAGAACCCCATGGATAGAAAATTCACTTAAACATTATACTATAGAGCATACATTTATTCAATTGCAAATGGACTAAGTCAACGTTAGATCCCAACGCTACTCCCCCATAGCGGCTAAACATCGGTGTTCACTGTGTTTACAAACGATTGTTCACCTTAATATTTAACGAATTTATACTTATTATATATCGCTGGGTAGATTAATCCATTATCTTGCCAACGGTATGCAGAATGTGTATGAAATGTGCAAAGAAAATATATATCACAGCCTAAATAACGCCTACCCCTACATATCAATCAGCCAAAACGTCACCGGCAGCGACTTTTGACCACTTGTCATTGTCGTAAAAAATGACAATGTTCCACCACGTGGATTTCGGTGAACTTTTTTTCTGGTAATGTAGACATACAGTACTAACTAAAAACGCTGTCATAATTACTATTGCAATTTGTTTGAGGTTGACCCTCTTTTGCGCACAGATTGACTGGACTAAAGCCTTGGTACTAGTTATAGCTTCGATTAAAGATCATGAATAACAAAAAGAGCGCTCTAAATCACACGATATGTTTGTGTGCTTGAAAATAATCATGCAAGTTGTTCCACTTTATTTTTAATATGTATACTAATAATTATACTGGAACACATTCCGTATTACCTACGCAAACCACCTTAGTAACAACGGGGAATCCTGGCACGCTCCTACTCTGGGCCTGCTACCGCCGCGGGCCGAAAGTAGGCGGTGAATCCTGGCACGGGTGAATCGGGGCCCGTGACACCGTACAGCTGCGGGCCGAAAGTAGGCGCTAACCTTTGACATGTACAAGCGCATACGCAAAACGGAACCGGAACTTATTCTCAGACAGAAATTTCCATCCAGACCGGTACACCGGCAGATGGCGCACCACAAATTGCCTTGTGAACGATGACGTCACGCCGTTTATTGTTCTATTGTCGTCGACGTCTGTAGTTATGAAAGACAGTACATGAGTGCAGTTATCATGCGATCGTCGGGTATTGTCGTCGACGTCTGTAGTTACAAAAGACAGTACATGAGTGCAGTTATCATGCGATCGTCGGGTATTGTCGTCGACGTCTGTAGTTACGAAAGACAGTACATGAGTGCAGTTATCATGCGGTCGTCGGGTATTGTCGTCGACGTCTGTAGTTACGAAAGACAGTACATGAGTGCAGTTATCATGCGGTCGTCGGGTATTGTCGTCGACGTCTGTAGTTACGAAAGACAGTACATGAGTGCAGTTATCATGCGGTCGTCGGGTATTGTCGTCGACGTCTGTAGTTACAAAAGACAGTGCATGAGTGCAGTTATCATGCGGTCGTCGGGTATTGTCGTCGACGTCTGTAGTTACGAAAGACAGTGCATGAGTGCAGTTATCATGCGGTCGTCGGGTATTGTCGTCGACGTCTGTAGTTACGAAAGACAGTGCATGAGTGCAGTTATCATGCGGTCGTCGGGTATTGTCGTCGACGTATGTAGTTACAAAAGACAGTACATGAGTGCAGTTATCATGCGGTCGTCGGGTATTGTCGTCGACGTCTGTAGTTACGAAAGACAGTACACGAGTGCAGTTATCATGCGATCGTCGGTATTGTCGTCGACGTCTGTAGTTACGAAAGACAGTACATGAGTGCAGTTATCATGCGATCGTCGGGTATTGTCGTCGACGTCTGTAGTTACAAAAGACAGTGCATGAGTGCAGTTATCATGCGGTCGTCGGGTATTGTCGTCGACGTCTGTAGTTACAAAAGACAGTGCATGAGTGCAGTTATCATGCGATCGTCGGGTATTGTCGTCGACGTCTGTAGTTACAAAAGACAGTGCATGAGTGCAGTTATCATGCGATCGTCGGGTATTGTCGTCGACGTCTGTAGTTACAAAAGACAGTACATGAGTGCAGTTATCATGCGATCGTCGGGTATTGTCGTCGACGTCTGTAGTTACAAAAGACAGTGCATGAGTGCAGTTATCATGCGATCGTCGGGTATTGTCGTCGACGTCTGTAGTTACGAAAGACAGTGCATGAGTGCAGTTATCATGCGATCGTCGGGTATTGTCGTCGACGTCTGTAGTTACGAAAGACAGTGCATGAGTGCAGTTATCATGCGATCGTCGGGTATTGTTATGCTCCACAAAACTGTTTCTGAATAGTTATTTTCCGCTACTTTCAAGTGGCTTCGATCCAAGCGAAGTCGGGGATATGTCGAGAACGTGGCCTATCAAACGAGTAGGTAATCTCAACATATCACTCGTCCAACACGGGCTCTATGCTGCAGTGATTCGGTTGGCAGTTTCTTTGAGCGGCACGTCATCGACAACGTGCTGTGTCAGTGGTGTTATTTAACTGAAGACTGAATATTTATAAGTAAAATTCGTTATTTATGGATACCAGGGTACTTTGATTAGTTAATACAAAAAAGCGAACGCCGAATTATGCGTTTATGATATTGTGCCACGTGCGTCGACGTATTTGCGTGGTGCATGATATTATACAAGTCGTGGTCGCATGTGTACGCATTCGTGTAAGTCCCGTCCCGTAGCTGTGGTTTTAAGAATGTGTGCAGTGATAGCGCCTACTGTTTACGTATCATTAGTAGAGCACACGCACTGTGTGAAGACGCGCGCATGTGGATGCGTGTGATAATGCGTGCGTCATCTTCTTATAACACCAGACATCGTTAATGTCCTCTGACTCGGAAGCACACATGGGCATATAAAATGGAAATCTCTACAGAGTATGGGTAGTGAGGACCACAAGTGTTTAGTTTTAGTACAAGATAGTTTCCTTTCTCAACACGTGCTAGAACCAACCAGGGGAGAGAATGTGTTAGACATAGTTTTGTCCTCACAGAATGAATTAGTTGACAATGTCAGGATATGTGAGCCACTGGGGAATAGTGATCATAACCAGATACATTTTACCATCAAAGTAAAATCAGAAAGGAATAGTAAAAAGCAGTACAGGAGACATTTCCACAAAGGAAAATATAAGGACATAAGGAAATATTTAGCAAAGATAGACTGGAATAACACACTGAAGAATAATACAGCAACATAATGCTTGAATATCTTAACATGTTTGTTCATTGGCTGCACTGTGTGACCATATTATTCGTGACTACGCAGTAACCATGCAACCAAGTCCGGTCTTTTATCAAAGACCTTGTTTAATTATAAAGACGTACAAACGAAAACTGTTCGCTTACCAAATTTTGCCAGCGGATCAGGGTTTTTGAAACTCTACCGTACACAGTATGAAACTATAACTTAAAGGGAATTTAAAAATACCGCGTTAGCTTTCACACATATACTCGCGCGCGCACACTTGCACGTACGCATGCATACACACCTACATAAATAGGTATATGCAATCCTAAATTGTGTCTGATCTATTTTCATTTTCTAAGATAGCACTTTAATGGGCAGCGGCTCTCGTAGTTCTAATTACATTCGTCGCGGTTGTACATGTGGAAATAGTTTAACAAAGTGGGTCGACCCCTGATCAATGGTCCACCATGGGTATTTCATAGAGTCAGTATGCGTGCAACTGCGGCCAATGTTGAAAGACCCGTCAGTGTTGCCATCAATGGCTTTGTCTGGAGTACTGGGCATCATCAACGCCGACTGTCTGGCCGGGCACAAGGACGCTAGGTAGACTCCTTTGTCTAGAGTACCGGGCTTAATCAACGACGACTGTCTGGCCGTGCACACGGACGCTAGGTAGACTCCCGTTGTCAAAACTGTAAAGAAGAGTGAATGAAAACGTCATCATTAACATGTTGGTCACAATGTGGATGAACACTTGCGCACCCACCCCGCCCTCACGCACCCACCCCGCCCTCTCACACCCACCCCGCACCCGCCCACTCACACACCGCGCACCCACCCCGCACCCGCGCACCCACTCCGTACCCACCCCGCCCTCACGCACCCATCCGCACCGGCGCACCTGCGCACCCACTCGCGCACCCGCGTACCCGCGCAACCGCGCAACCGCGCACCCGCTCATCCACCACGCCCTCACGCACCACACCGCACCTGCGCACCTGCGCACCCGCGCACCCGCACCCACCCGCGCACCAGCGATCCCGCACCCACCCGCGCACCCGCGCACCCCGCGGCACCCGCGCACCCGCGCACCCGCGCACCCGCGCACCCGCGCACCCGCGCACCCGCCCACTCGCGCTCCCACCCCACACATACCCCGCCCTCATGCACCCATCCCGCACCCACACCGCCCTCACGCACACACCGTGCACACGCGCATCCACCCCGCACCCACTCGCTAGCTACTCATGAATAACGTGGCGCGATGTTTACTCCATCAGCAGAGGTGAGCATCGATCAATATAATGTGGGGGGATTATCAAAATGATTTTGATATGGACTGTTTTTTTTATAGTAGCTATCTAAAATGGTACATCAATTTTCTAATGTTTCGATGAAGCTAAAGCAACTGCAAAACTTCAAATACAAAAATTGTAATATACCAGGTGTTTTAAAAAATAAGTGCCTTGGCTGTTGTCTACTACATGGTTAAGAAACATTTATAGACCTAAAATTAAGTAAAAACATTTTTAAAGAGGAAATAAACTATGTTTGTAGAATGTGCAACGGTCAGCGACTTTGTAGGATCATTTGGTATGGTGAGCATTTCATTTACGGACAATAGTTTTTACTGATATAAAACCGTTGCCTATGTTGCCCGCCTTTCCCCTACTTATGCTTGTGGTAGTAGTTTGTGGAGGGTGGCAAACAGTTATAGAAGTGACTGAAAATGACTGTGGGACGATAGATCTGATAGGATAACTTGTTGGTAAAACGAAGTGTACCAATGTCAGAGCTGACATTGGTTGTTCGACAGCACACGGGTGATTTTTGTCTGCAATTAAAAAGGACTTTTATATGATGATTTAAATAAGCAAAATATTACAGGCTGCTGAATAATCTAACAACACGGACAAAATACTGCTTCTAGTTTGACATAACTTTGGCCACCATGTGTGTGTGTGTGTGTGTGTGTGTGTGTGTGTGTGTGTGTGTGTGTGTGTGTGTGTGCGTGTGCGTGTGTGTGTTTGTGTGCTTGTGTGTGCGCGTGCGTGCGTGCGTGTGCGTGTGCGTGTGTGTGAACATATATTTTCTTCGCAAGCGTGGGCGATCGTGGCCCTCCAAATTCCACGATTGTGCATTTGTTGAAGGAGTTATGTAGCGAGTTTTGAAATTCAACAGGTAACAAGACAACCTTCGCGCATGCGTCAGAAGTTGCTTTATCTTTCCCACTATTTTTTTTCATATTGAAAATGGACGCTGCAGAAAAAAACGCGAGGCAAGCATCCGTTGTCATGGCAACTATTTACGTTGTTCAACTCGTATGTAAGGCCAAGTAAGCTGAAGCAATAAACGAGCGTTATTATGTGCTGTAGTCAAATGGTCTACATAACCCATATCGCGATTGGTGCGATTGGAATCGACAGATGTCTTAACATAGATTAGAGTTTATAACATGCCATATAAAGGTGAGAAAATTATTTTATTTTATTTATTACGGCATTTGAACAATTGTTAACGTTAATTGTAATTTAATAACATAAGTGTTCGCAGATGCCAAAAGAAGGCGAAGCGAGAGAAAGTCTCGCCAAAATGACAATGACAGTAGACGATGTTGAAATTTAGTCATCTTCGTTTAGCGAAGGACGAACAACACGTGATGTTCTTATTAAAACGAATGTGCGTAGTAAACATGTCCATTCGTGTTCTACCTGACACCTGTCAGCTGACACTCGATGTCGTAGAAACACCACGTGTTATGCTCGTTATATAACGACAATGTATCTGTTTAACCACCGAATGCTCACTTGTAGTACAGACTGCACGTGTCTGTATAACCCCTTTTCCCTTGTAGTACAAGCTGCACGTGTATGTATAACCCCTTTTCCCTTGTAGTACAAGCTGCACGTGTCTGTATAACCCCTTTTCCCTTGTAGTACAAGCTGCACGTGTCTGTATAACCCCTTTTCCCTTGTAGTACAAGCTGCACGTGTCTGTATAACCCCCTTTCCCTTGTAGTACAAGCTGCACGTGTCTGTATAACCCCCTTTCCCTTGTAGTACAAGCTGCACGTGTCTGTATAACCCTCTTTCCCTTGTAGTACAAGCTGCACGTGTCTGTATAACCCCCTTTCCATTGTAGTACAAGCTGCACGTGTCTGTATAACCTCCTTTCCCTTCTATAGAAGTCACGCTTAGGAAAGCCTTGTTGAAAACGCAGCATATCAGCATGTGCATTCCACAAGGCGTGTCATTCGAGTCCATAATCTGACGTCACACGATCTTTAGCCCTACTAAAAAAAGTTTGGTGATCCAATAGCCTTTGCTTCGCTGATCATTTTGTCATTTTTACTTTGTTTCGTTTGACCACGTTTTTTCGTTTGACCACGATTGTTTCACCAAACTATGTCTGACGTCAGTAAGGCGATAGTTCCAAAGACTTGTCAAGTACTCCCAGAACGCTTGCTAATAGTCAAGGAGTATTAAAGTCCCCTCGTTTCTCATTGTGTATTTGTCACACCAGGCCTAGCAACCAAGACTCTGGCGCAAACTCACCTGAAAATAATTAATTAAAAGTTTAGTTACTTTTTCTGTACATCATCTAAACTTGGTAACACAAACCGAAAGACAGCAGACGGGCCCAAACTGCAATTTATATATTGCAATATATATCTGTTTTTTTTAGTGGAATGTCTACTTTTATCAATAAATTAGCATAACCGTGCATATTTTTTACTTATCTAAAAAGGCTATGAAGATCAAGGGTATGAAAACTGCGATGAAACCCACAAAATCGAATATATATATATGAAACCACTTTTATCACCCGTATGGATGGGCGTGGAACGTATTTCAGAGCATTAAAACATGTGAGATACATTTTAACATGCAATCACCGCGTTTATTAATATCTATACTAAGTGCAAACTAGTTACTAGACATGCACTTTGCACTACTGCAATGATTTTGCTCATAAGTCGTCCTCGATCGCGACTAAAAAGTCCTGTAATCACCTAGTGCATGGATTAATCTACGCATATGTACCATCATATCCGCAGCGCGAAAACCAACAGTGGCCCTACATGGCTTGCTACAACCTGTTGACAACATATGATGGTTGACGTACTATCTTCAGTCGGTCACCCAACGCGCTGATAACTGCCGATTAGCAACACGTCCGGGTAGACATGTAACCGTTGACCCCTTGATAAACACACGGCTAAGTCCACGCGGATGTTGGACGTTATTATTTCGCCTGCAGTCGAATGGCATTAGCCAGAATGGCGGCCCTATATTTTGTTTTTCTGCCGTTTGTGCCGCTGTTGCAAGTCGTTTGTGTCGACTTCGGCTTCCCGGCAAACGAGTACGATTACTCTTTAAAACGAGACGCGTTACGGGAAAAGGAGAAGGATTTTGCGGGCGAATCGCTTCAACTGAGCGAGGTTTGTACAGGTTATCTCGAAATCTGGTTTGAGATTGGAAGGTTCGCAACTATTCGCAGACACGGGCTTGTTTTACTAACATCAAAAAGCTGCTGCGATATTCGGCAGTCTCCAGTGGGCCAACTATGCAGTGTTCCACGAAAGATTTGTACCAGCGATTTTACCTTCAGGTCATATGTGCGACGCGATTGTTTATGCACATAACAATCACACTATTGTCTCAATTAGTAAATGTGCTTGTAGCCAAATTCATTTAGCATTGGCCCAGTTAATCGAAGAACAAGGAACGCGACCGAAGTTTAAATACACGCCTACGTAGACGTCGTGCGTTGGTTTGGCACGGCAAAACTATGACCGGGATTGTTGGGTGTACAGGCACGTTGTAGTCAACGGCAGCCCGTCAGGCATATGGTGTTGCAGAATAACCTGCGCATATGCACGAATGTTGATCATACCACCCTGCAGACACTTCCCAAAAGGACCATTCGACATAATCAGCACTGCAGCAACTTGATTATAAATTCAAAATATGCGGGTGGCTAAGTGGTACAAACGATAGGCTAGGTGAAGCGTCGAAACGAAATACATTTGCCAAATATAGCGTTTAACCAATATTCGTTAGGTCAAATTCAATGTTCGTTGCTTCAGGACGAGCAGATTGTCGACCGATACTTACAGCTGCTGAAGTGGCGTGAGTTCAAGGCGACGAGGAAGACAGGGTTCCCGCCGTCCAGACCCTTGGAGGAGACACTGGGGGACATCCTGCTTTCAGACGTCTATCTTGTGCTGAAGACACTGCCCAAGGGCGGACTCCTTCACAGTCACGAAAGT